>OY282640.1:91998086-92257929 GCA_958299015.1 Tetanocera ferruginea | reverse complement strand
TACCCACCATAGAATGGATTGGGCTCAGGGACAACACAGGACATAACAACTAACCATGCATACACAAACACAGATCTAATTACACAATAGCTTTCAATCTACTTTTGAGTTGACCTTTTGACAAACTAACATCAAAAAATGTACAGTTGTTAACAGAGGCACTCATGCGGTTCAAGGGAGCAGTAGCCATGTAATTTGTTCTACTAAATGGTAGATAAATTAAGTTGTTAGCATTTCTACTACTTCTACGGTTAGAGTTAAAGTTTATAAGAGAAAGTAATTCCGGACTATCGAACACACCGGTTATGAGTTGGTGTAAATAGACGATATCCGCAGACTTCCTTCGTTCACTTAAAGATTGCATTTTTAAAAGTTGTAAACGATCCTCGTAAGGAGGAAGGTTCAAAAAATCAATCCCACCTAAGCCCCTAAGAGCAAACCGAACAAAACGTTTTTGGATTCTCTCCATACGTTCAACATGCACACTATAACTTGGGGACCAAACTTGACTTGCGTACTCCAAGTGAGGGCGCACTATTGCATAATACAATGTTGTAGTTGTAATCATGCTATTGAATTCTTTGGCCCAGCGTTTTATAAATCCAAGCATAGAAGATGCTTTTTTACAAATGTAATCAATATGATTGTTGAACGATAGCTTAGAATCCATGCATATACCAAGGTCCTTGACGGCCTCAACACGACTTAAAGCAGTATCTTTAATATTGTAGTCAAAAATTAAATTATTCCTTTTGCGCGAAAAGGTCATAGTTTGGCACTTATCAGGATTTAGAAACATATTATTTTTAAAGCACCAAACTTCAAAAGATTTCAGGTCAGCCTGGAGTAGGTTGGAGTCGTCTTTAGTATTTATTGTTCTGTATATTTTCATATCATCTGCATAAATTAACAGGTGAGAGTGTTTAATAATGTGGGTAACATCATTAATGGCTAAAATAAACAGAAGTGGACCTAAGTGACTGCCTTGAGGAACACCTGATTCCGCAACAAATTCAGGAGACAGAACTCCTCGGAATCGTATTTGATAAGATCGTTCTGTCAAATACGATTTAATCCAGCTGACAAAATATTGTGGAAATCCCAAAAACTTGAGTTTAAATAAAATTAAATTATGTGGTAATTTATCAAACGCTTTACTAAAGTCAGTGTAAATGCAGTCGACCTGGTTACCTGATTCAATTGTATTAAGGCAGAAAGATGTAAAATCGAGAAGGTTGGACACAGTGGATCTGCCATTAACAAAACCATGCTGACGAGTTGTTATGACTTCTCCACAATGAACCTTTACACGATCGTACACAATTCGCTCAAAAAGTTTGGGAATCGACGAAAGCTTAGCGATGGGCCTATAATTGATAACGTCATTCCTGCAACCTTTTTTAAATATAGGACTTATAAATGATTTTTTCCAAAAAACTGGAAAATAACTTTCTGAAATTGATTTGTTAAATAATAAAGAAAGTGGTTGACATAAAACGGAACCGCATTGAGTTAGCAATGCGGCAGGAATTCCATCGGGTCCAGCGCCAAAATCTTCATCGAGTGTCCCAATATACTTTAAAATATCCTCAGAGGTGAAGGATATATACTCCAAAGAGACCCTGGGTGAAGAGTTCATATAGTCAAAATACCCTTCATCAGGATTAAAAGAATCTGAACAAAAAGATTCCTTGAAAAGATTGGCAAAAAGGCCACAAATTATAGATGGATCGTCCGTAAATCCATCAAGAGTTTTGAAGGATGAAGGAAATCCATCAGATTTTTTCTTAGTATTTATGAACCCCCAAAATCTCTTTGGATCAGACAATATTCTCAGCTTAATATTGTCTAAATATTCATTATACAATACAGCTGAGAGATTCTGAAATTCCAGAAACAAACTTTTGTAGGTTTCTAGGTCACTTGAGCCCAAACTACAGACATATCTCTTCCAAGCCCTATTCCTGTTATTGCGAAGTGTTTTTAATTCCTTTGTGTACCAAGGGTACGCCGAGTTTTTCGCAAATTTGAGGCTATATGGTACGGACTGAGAAATTACAGCAAAGAGTTCCAAATAAAAAAAATTAATGGATTCATTAAGATTATGTCCATTTATATATTCTAAAATTACGTTAACTTTACTATTAAGTAATTGATTCAACTTCAAAAAGTCAGCTTTTTTAAAATTGAATTCATAAACCTTGTCCATTGAACTCGAATTCACTATATTCTCTCTATCCGATTTATACCAAATACTCAATGGTGGATGATATAAATCAATAGTAGTAAGAGCATGGAAGGCCCTCTTAACAATGACATTGTTACTGTCCGTAGTTAAGACCAGGTCAAGAAGTCTTTCCAGACTATTATAAATACAACTCACTTGTTGTAAGTCAGAACATATACTATCAACGAATATATGCTCTCCGAGAGTCTTCGCATTAGATGCACAAAAAAATGTATCATCGTCAGAAGAATGCCATTTTAAGTTAGGCAGATTAAAATCGCCCAACAATAAAATGTCGTCATTAACGTCAAGAATATTAAGAATAAAGTCTAGACAATCTGCCAAGTGCCTTTTCTTCTTTCATCTTCTTGATGATGTCGCAATATGAGAGCTCACCTGCTTTCGCTACAACGATGGCATCTGGTCTGGCTAGCTTCTGGGGCGATTTTTTACGTTTTTTGCGTTTTTTCGCCTTGCTTACGACCTTGGTCCAAGTCTCGACCTTTCGCTTCCCCGATGAAAATTCGGGTTGCGTGGACGGTTTTTCCACGTTGGAGATGGGCTTAGGAGTGCCCTCCTCGACAGCCAGCTGCTGTAATCGAGTCTTCTTTGGTGGCGTTTTCCGAGAGCCGCTGCTGAATTCGCTTGCTCTTTTAGGAGTGGCCTTTGGGATCCTCTTGAAAATCGGATCCGTCTGGGAGTCTGTGCAATCGCTCAGTTGAATTGTGCGATTGCGAACAACTATACTGCTGTTGTTTTTTCGCAGTATCTGCTTGTACTTCGAATGAGAGTCAACGCAAGCCAGATTTGCCAAGTTTATTAGCCTCTTGATTTCGTGATGAACGTTATTTTTGCTCTTCACAAAATCTGCCAGGCCTTGGATAAGTGATTTCACTTCATCCAGCTTTTTGATGACGGGGTCATCAACTCCGGCGCTTGGTGCTTCTTGGGTGGATGATGTATTCACCGACTCTCTCGATTGTGGCTCTATTGGGGTGCCACGGGCTGTGCCTTTTATTGGCCATCGCTAGATCCTGGAACTCATTTTAAATGGGTTCTCAGTGGGATCGCTGTTACTCGTAGCTTTAACTGGTGCAGCGGCCGGTTTTAAAGGCTGCCGACCGCTACGGTACAGACGCAGACCAGAAAGCCGCCCACTATGGGTCAGACGCTACTGGGTTTTTTTTTAATTTTTTTTTTTATGTGTTTTTTATTACTTTTTTTTGTTTAATTTTTTTTTTTTATTTTTTTTTATTACATTTTTTTTTTTTACTTCTTTTTTTTTCCTTTTTTTTTATATATGTACATATATATTTTATTTATTTTTTATTTATTTATTTTTATATATTTTTTTTTTTTCAATATTTTTCCGTTTATACCTACGGACAGGTCAAAAACTGCCAGCCGCTACGGCGCAGACGCAGACGCAGACCAGGGAGCCGCTCAATCTGAGACAGACGCGCCTGGGTTTGGTTAACTGGGGACCGCGGGGTTGTTAGGCCCGAAGGATCTCAAAATTTTTGATCCTCCCCTGCGGGCTCTATCTCTATCTCTCTCTCTATCTCTATCTCTATGTCTATGTCTATGTCTATGTCTATCTCTATATCTATCTCTATCTCTATATCTATCTCTATCTCTAAACTGTCTAAACTCCTTCAGCAAAACTCCTTCAGCTTTTTTGTTACTAGCTTGTAGGCGGTTCCCCATGGGCTAGTATTCTGCCTTATCGCATAGCTGCAGAAAGCATTCGTGCTTACTCCTATTAATAGCTTTTTTCAAAGATTTTTTGATTTCTGGGATCCACCAGTAAACTGGGCTGCGCTGTCGTTTGCTTGGTCATCTAAGGAGCATGGAAGCGTCGCAAGCTCTCCTAACTTGGGTAGCAATCGGCTGCTGTGCCGGCGAGTCGTATGTTGCCCATCATTATGGCTTAATCGCAATACTGCGTTAAGTCGGTCGTGCGTTGACAGCTCGAGTAGAGATCAACGTGTCCTTATGGTGCAAATCTAAATGCGACCTCAAGCGTTGGTCGTACTTTATATCGTAAAACAAGAAGAAGAGATAAAATACGACCAAAGTACGATCTAACGAGATAAGTAGAAATATGTTCTACTCGGTCTTGCGTTTGACATTTCTTCATAGAGAAGAGTTGCATTTTCATTGAAAGCGCTTAAAATGTGGGTGTTATATGGTTTCACTGGCAAAGATAGATTTTCGTGGGATTTCTTTTATTATCGCTGGAATTTATGTTTTATATAATGTTTTTTAATAACTCATGCTATAAAAGTAATCAAATTAATATTTTGATAAAGTTAATCTATTTGTATTATTCGATATCTTAGAAATTTATATAGAAATTGCCAGATTTAGAATTGGAGGAAAAACAACTTTTGTATAGCTGCTTTTATTGGCATCGCTAAAATTACAGACGCACAATCTGTCAGCGCAACATTGAGTTTTGTAAAGTAATAGGTCGTGCGTTCTGTCAGTTCATCTCGTAAAGTTTATGTAACGTCGATATAAAGTACGATCGGCGCACGACCGACCTAACGCAGTATTGCGATTTCAGCATTACTCTGAAGATGTCTTCGTCTGGCGAATCTGTTTTATCTGTTTTCGCTTCTATTCCTTCGGCTACGATGTTGTCTACTTAGCGTGTATGTAATGGCATGTTGGTAACTGTGCGTATAATTATCTAGTACCATCCACCCAGTCTGAATACCTAGCTCACTACTAGCGAGGGTCAGATCAATAAAGGAGCTACCTACTGCACTACTGAATGTGTGCTGCAATCCGGTATTGAGCAGCACCACGTCAAGTGATGCGAACGCCTCGAGGAGTATGAAGCCTCTTTGATTTGTACGTTGACTGCCCCATTCTTCAGCCCAAGCGTTAAAGTCGCCAGCTATTAGAACTGGCTTAGTCCCTTGTACGTCCTCAACTATGGCATCTATGGTCTCGCCAAACTCTTCAACTGACAAACTTGGGGCAAGGTAGCAGCTCACAATCTGAACACCCTCTACCTCGACTCGAACAAAGCCGTTTGCGCGTGTACGAAAGTGTATACGGAGAGGATCCCTACCGCACGACTATATAGCAGCTTTGCCAGTGTTGTCTGATGCCCAAACTCCTGGGTTTTTGCAGGCATACGGTTCGCTTAAAAGTGCAAGATCGGTGCTCTGTTCTCTGACCGTTTGCGCTAATAGGTCTTGCGCTGCCCGGCAGTTGTTAAGGTTCAGCTGCAGGAATCTCATCTTCGCTTGGGCTTCGTAGCTTTTTTTGAAGGATGGACATCTCCAGCTTCCGGCACGGTGGTTTGTCTCTGTGCTTTTCTTGGCTAAGCATAAAAAGCAGCTTGCCTCTGCACTACACTCTTTCGCCATGTGGACCTCTTTCCACATGGACCACTTCATGCAGCACTTACTTCGGTCAGTGTTGTTGCAGCTTTTTGCGCTATGAAACACCTGATTTGAGTTACTTTTTCTCGAAATCTACATGTGACCCAACCAACTTTAAGTTTGCCAGTTTATTTATTTTTTTTATTTATTTATTTAGGAAAAAAATGTCGTCATGTAAGACAGACTCTTTTAAATGCACAAGTATTACATGATAACCACCGGGTTTTTTGACAATATGATGAATGAAACTTAAATCTAACTTTACGATAAAATACAAATGAATTCAAACTTAGTTGCTAATTATAAATTATTTTAAATAGAAAGGGATAAGAAAAGAGACTTAAGAAAAGAATTTGAGAATTTCTTGCTTAAAGATATGTTTATTCCGAATAAGTTTGATTCTATAAGGCAACGTATTCCACAATCTGATGGCATTTACAAAAAAAGTCTATTGGAATTCAAATAATTATAAACTGTTATTATAAGGTTGAAATTTCTATGAGATCTGCAGAATTGTAGTTTCTCAAATAAATAATTAGGCGTTCGTGAATAAATTATATTTTGCAAAAATATGCAATTTCTAGCATTCAAATAAGTAAAAATTTAATAGCCAAGAACTTTATTACTCAAGTGACTGATGTGAGCAAATTTCCTTAGCCCATAAACGTACCTCACAGCATTAATAAATGTCAGCTCCAGTTTTATCTTAGACCTGGAGTCAAGTTTGCTTTAAACGACATCAGAGTAAGAGATGATTGACACTATAAGCTGTTGAACTAACTTCCTTCTAGTTTCAGTAAGAATAAATGACGCAGTCCACCTAAAGTTCCGCAATATATAGTAAACTTTACATACCACCGAATTGACATGGTTTTCCCAAGAGAGTGAAGAATCAATGTGGCAACAAAGATTTTTTATCTTGTCAACAAAATTTAGTTGGACACCATTTAGGTAAATGACAGGTATATTAGAAAAAGCATACCTAGATTTATAAATTGGTAAGACATATGACTAAAGCGGATTGAGCTTAAGGTTATTAGTTTGAGCCCATTCTGTAATTTTAATTAAGTCTTCGTTCATTTTAAAACACAAGTCGTCAACAAGGTCAAGGGACTAGACAAGTACAGTTGTAGATCATCAGCATATGCATGCATATGAACATGCCTGTATTTGATGAAAATGTCATTAATAAACATATAGAATGATAGCGGACCAAGTACAGAGCCTTGAGGAACCCCACAAGTTAAATTACGGAAAGTGGACAGACAAGTAGCTATATAACAGACGGACGGCAATGCTTGAAAACTTAAAATTATCTTCAAGTTTTCGGCAAAAAATAGAATGGTCAACAGAGACCGCTTTGGTCATCTTTCTAGCCAGTGTTAGTGGTAGGCTTACAACCGCCGTTTGTGTGCCAGCAAATGCTTTACGTAGTGAATTCATGTCAGGATGGCTTCTGGATGGCATTTCGGACAACATCCGATATTGTCACTTCGTCGAGGTCTTTAATTCCGACCTGCATCTATCTCTATCTCTATCTCTATCTCTATCTCTATCTCTATCTCTATCTCTATCTCTATCTCTATCTCTATCTCTATCTCTATCTCTATCTCTATCTCTATCTCTATCTCTGTCTCTGTCTCTATCTCTATCTCTATCTCTATCTCTATCTCTATCTCTATCTCTATCTCTATCTCTATCTCTATCTCTGTCTCTATCTCTATCTCTATCTCTATCTCTATCTCTATCTCTATCTCTATCTCTATCTCTATCTCTATCTCTATCTCTATCTCTATCTCTATCTCTATCTCTATCTCTATCTCTATCTCTATCTCTATCTCTATCTCTATCTCAATCTCTATCTCTATCTCTATCTCTATCTCTATCTCTATCTCTATCTCTATCTCTATCTCTATCTCTATCTCTATCTCTATCTCTATCTCTATCTCTATCTCTATCTCTATCTCTATCTCTATCTCTATCTCTATCTCTATCTCTATCTCTATCTCTATCTCTATCTCTATCTCTATCTCTATCTCTATCTCTATCTCTATCTCTATCTCTATCTCTATCTCTATCTCTATCTCTATCTCTATCTCTATCTCTATCTCTATCTCTATCTCTATCTCTATCTCTATCTCTATCTCTATCTCTATCTCTATCTCTATCTCTATCTCTATCTCTATCTCTATCTCTATCTCTATCTCTATCTCTATCTCTATCTCTATCTCTATCTCTATCTCTATCTCTTTCTCTATCTCTATCTCTATCTCTATCTCTATCTCTATCTCTATCTCTATCTCTATCTCTATCTCTATCTCTATCTCTATCTCTATCTCTATCTCTATCTCTATCTCTATCTCTATCTCTATCTCTATCTCTATCTCTATCTCTATCTCTATCTCTATCTCTATCTCTATCTCTATCTCTATCTCTATCTCTATCTCTATCTCTATCTCTATCTCTATCTCTATCTCTATCTCTATCTCTATCTCTATCTCTATCTCTATCTCTATCTCTATCTCTATCTCTATCTCTATCTCTATCTCTATCTCTGTCTCTGTCTCTATCTCTATCTCTATCTCTATCTCTATCTCTATCTCTATCTCTATCTCTATCTCTATCTCTATCTCTATCTCTATCTCTATCTCTATCTCTATCTCTATCTCTATCTCTATCTCTATCTCTATCTCTGTCTCTATCTCTATCTCTATCTCTATCTCTATCTCTATCTCTATCTCTATCTCTATCTCTATCTCTATCTCTATCTCTATCTCTATCTCTATCTCTATCTCTATCTCTATCTCTATCTCTATCTCTATCTCTATCTCTATCTCTATCTCTATCTCTATCTCTATCTCTATCTCTATCTCTATCTCTATCTCTATCTCTATCTCTATCTCTATCTCTATCTCTATCTCTATCTCTATCTCTATCTCTATCTCTATCTCTATCTCTATCTCTATCTCTATCTCTATCTCTATCTCTATCTCTATCTCTATCTCTATCTCTATCTCAATCTCAGTCTCTATCTCTATCTCTTTCTCTATCTCTATCTCTATCTCCATCCCTCTCTATCTCTATATCTATCTCTATCACTATCTATATCTCTATCTCAATCTCAATCTCAATCTCAATCTCTATCTCTATCTCTATCTCTATCTCTGTCTTTATCTCTATCTCTATCTCTATCTCTATCTCTATCTCTATCTCTATCTCTATCTCTATCTCTATCTCTATCTCTATCTCTATCTCTATCTCTATCTCTATCTCTATCTCTATCTCTATCTCTATCTCTATCTCTATCTCTATCTCTATCTCTATCTCTATCTCTATCTCTATCTCTATCTCTATCTCTATCTCTATCTCTATCTCTATCTCTATCTCTATCTCTATCTCTATCTCTATCTCTATCTCTATCTCTATCTCTATCTCTATCTCTATCTCTATCTCTATCTCTATCTCTATCTCTATCTCTATCTCTATCTCTATCTCTATCTCTATCTCTATCTCTATCTCTATCTCTATCTCTATCTCTATCTCTATCTCTATCTCTATCTCTATCTCTATCTCTATCTCTATCTCTATCTCTATCTCTATCTCTATCTCTATCTCTATCTCTATCTCTATCTCTATCTCTATCTCTATCTCTATCTCTATCTCTATCTCTATCTCTATCTCTATCTCTATCTCTATCTCTATCTCTATCTCTATCTCTATCTCTATCTCTATCTCTATCTCTATCTCTATCTCTATCTCTATCTCTATCTCTATCTCTATCTCTATCTCTATCTCTATCTCTATCTCTATCTCTATCTCTATCTCTATCTCTATCTCTATCTCTATCTCTATCTCTATCTCTATCTCTATCTCTATCTCTATCTCTATCTCTATCTCTATCTCTATCTCTATCTCTATCTCTATCTCTATCTCTATCTCTATCTCTATCTCTATCTCTATCTCTATCTCTATCTCTATCTCTATCTCTATCTCTATCTCTATCTCTATCTCTATCTCTATCTCTATCTCTATCTCTATCTCTATCTCTATCTCTATCTCTATCTCTATCTCTATCTCTATCTCTATCTCTATCTCTATCTCTATCTCTATCTCTATCTCTATCTCTATCTCTATCTCTATCTCTATCTCTATCGGTAGGTTTGGGCAATTTCACAATTTTTATTTTTTATCTTTTATTATTAATGAGAACATATATATTTTTATATGAACTTATCTCAATGAACAATTTTTTATTTCTGTTAAAATATTTTGAATAATTTTTTATGTACAATTTTTTGAAAACTTATAATAAATATTTTAAAACAAGTGTATAAAGTGTAAGTGTATTTCTATATGTGTATGTTTGTGTTTTTTGTGAGAGCACCACATTATTCCCCCCATAGAATTTAATCGAGTTGGCCAAGAGATTAAAATGTTCCTTTTTTTGTTGTCGGTCTGTGTGAGGAGGATAGTGTCTCTGTAGTGTCTCTGTCCATGAATGTTGGTTTGACTCTGTCGATGTTAACTTTAACTGTGTTATTATTTTTGAGAATTGTAAAATTTTTTTCTGTTCTGCTGAGTACTTTGAACGGTCCTTCGTATGGATTCTGTAGTGGACGTCGTATTGTGTCGTTTCGTGCGAATACGTATTTACAACTCTTCAAGGCTTGTGGTAAGTATTGACCAGTATTTGTATTATGATGTGAAATGTTTGAATCGTTATTTTGAACGTTTTGTTCAAAAGGTAAGTATTGATATTGAGTCCAGGTAAGTATTGATAACACCCCTATAACTTAAGTCATGTAGTGCGATCTAAACGCTGCACACAGCATTTAAAAACTTCAATAATTTGTCACTGCCTTTGTTGCCTTAAACTTGTGCTTCTTAAAATTTTCCAGTCGCAGTCAAAGCTCAAGTAAAAAGCGATAGCTGACTGCAAAGCACTTCAGCAGTCGACAGTTTTTGCTTTGACTGACTGTAACTTTCGCTAAATTCCGAAGTTGAAGCAGCAGCATCGTTTTCGCTTCAGTAAATATTGTCACCGCAGTCGCTATCAGCTGCTGTGTACTGTATCTTTTTGTTTGATTCTTCTTTTTGAATTGCTTCAGTTTATGAATACAAACCAAACAAATCTTAAGTGTTATATGCAACAAAAACAAACAAAACAGATATTGAAAATTAAAAATCAAACTCAAAAGAAAAAACACACAGCAGTTGATAGCGACTGCGAAGACCATATTTACCGAAGCGAAGATGCTGCTTCAACTTCGGAAGTTAGCGAAAAGTTCAGTCAGTAAATAGTGGCGGCCGTTGTCGTGCGTGCTAACCGTGTGGCGTACGAACCAACTGGTCCTGAGTTCAAACCAGAGATAGGAATCAAACAGTACGCAAACACTTTCCTTACTGCTGCGTATCTCAGCAACACTAACAGAATCACTATCTCCTGATGTTTTGCTCTTTGTTTCAAACAGAAATGCGTACCAAACCGAGAAAAAAAGGAGAACAAGAAAACTACTGTGTGATGTGTTATACAAACACAATCATTATTCTGTTTTTTAGATCAAGATCAAATTCAGGAACGTTTCGAAAAAACCGTTTTTTCCACTTTCTAACAATCTTTGATGTAATATTTTTTCGCTCCGTTTTCGAGATATCCCGATTTTTATGGTTTTTTAAATATTTTTGTGCAATATTTTGGTTTAGTGCAACCCCTCTATCTACACGTCTCGATAATACCATCCCCCTTAGAAACCAGTTAAGTGGTTATTTTTGGCTTATCTCGCTCCGTTTTCGAGATATCCCGCCGTTTCTGGTTTTCAAAATATTTTTGGTGTAACCAGTGCCAGCAACCTGTTAAAGATCGCTTAAGAGAATCGCTAAAAGGTTTAGTTTGCTTTGATTGTGCCTATTACCCACAGTTCAAAAGCAGAACAGAAGAAAAAGTGTTTTCAATTCGAAGAATACAAAATTGTTCGACTTTTGCTGCTTTGACAGCAGCAATTTAACAACTGGCTGCACAGAATCCTTAATCCATCACACTTCAGTTTCTACACAGTACCCTAGTTAACAGCAGAATTAATTTTTGTTATATTTGCGCAGCTCTAGAAAATATTTAATAGATTTTGAGGTCTGTACATATATCGATGGTTAAGCGCACTAAAGTGAAAAGTGACCTTTTGACGAAAATAGGTTTACTGCATTTTTCAATCCATCAATACAATATCTACCTTATGTAAATTTATTGAAAATGAATAGCCAGTGAGTGCGTGTCAGTACACAGTTAAAATAAATGTTTTGTATTGAGATGTATTGAAATTTAAAATCAAAATCGACGTTCCTGAATATATAAAATTTTTCACTTATCACTTTAGTGACCTTAACCATCGATTTGCTTGGTTAGTTGTCATGACTGTTATCTTTCGGAGCTGAAATCTGTTATTACTACATGTAAATTTAACAATTTTACTTACAGGTTTCAGAACCCATTGAGTATAGCCTTATTGATCAAAATCAGGAACAGGTGTGAATCATACCTTAAATTTAAGTTAAACTTATCTTTAATTTTGTGTAATAGATCTTTACTATTGACATCTCCGATGCACAACAAAATCACCTATATCAGCAAGAGCAGCATAGCGTTAACGATTTTGAACAACAACAGAGTCAAGATTTAGAAACCAATATAGATGAGTCTCAAAATAAACAGCAGCAAGCACCAAAAACAAAAAAGCCCAACCAAAAAAGGATGGTTAGTACAGCTGGCGTGTATATTATTTATATACTATTATTTAATCATTTAATTTAGAAACTTTCAAAATCCGAAAACTCACATGATGCTGCTAGAGGGAGCATTAATAAAATTACGAATTTGGATTTGAAGCAGAAAAAAGAGCTTCATAAGCTCCAAATAACTAACGAGAGAAAGAGATCGAGAAATCTTGATATGGAGTACAATATTCTCAAAGAAAAATACAAATCATGTCTAATGGCGAACAAATGCCGCGGTATGTGTTTTTATTTAACAATATTAAAAGTTTCTTTCAATAAAATTTTGAAGAATAAAATTTGCTCTTCTTCTAACGGGGCCAGTTTGTGCGCTTTCACTTAGTTAATTTTCCAAAAGGGATATCTCGTGACCTTCAATAATGTTCTCATCATCTGATATAAAAATGTTTTTTACAGGTTCAAATCCAAGCCAAGAAATTTGAATTAAAAGAAGATTGTTTGCCGTTATTTAGTTTAAAATATTTAATAGTTTTAAAAAATCTGTTTTTATAATATAATATTTTTTTTTTTTTTATAAATAAATCAAATATTTGCATAATTGAATTAATTTATAAAAGCAATCTTAACGTTACTTTATCAATTAACGATTTTAGTTTTTCAAAGTCAAGGCTTACAAAAGAAAAAGATTCCAAATGCTCGCAATATAAAAAGGTATGTATAAAACGGTAACAACAGAAAATACATTTTATTGAATGGGTCTTATGTTATTGCTGAGTTTAGAGGGGCACCACAAGTGTGAAATTTTGAACAAAATAATCTGATTCAATTTTAAAAATAATAAAGTAAAATTTCATGTTGATTCAAGAGTTCATGAGTTACAATCATCTGAAGAGCAACCGCTTAACTTAACTTAGTGGGTCTGTTTTCGTTCTCATTTCAAGTAAAGTTCGAGAAATATGGAGTGACAAAAAGTGGCATTTTGTTTCTTCTTCTTCTTTCTCGTGCCGAAATGTGTAAAGGAACGCTTTCGAGTTACTTCACGTTACTTGAAGTGAATAAGGAAACAGACATAATAAGAAATCTTTACTTTTTCTTGAAACATCTCGAAAAATCTTTCAGGGTATGTACCTGGACATTCAACGAATAATATCATTTTCTGTTAACGTAGTATTGCGCGATTTCTCCTCCAGTTTTCCTAATTCGCACGTGCGTCCTATCAATTGAACCAATAACGCCAGGAAAATTTTTAATGCTTCTAAATCCTCTCATAACAGATTCCTCCTCTGTTATGGATGCTGGCATTTTAATAAATGAGCTTGCACGACTTGCAAGTGCATGGGCGACTCGGGCACAAATCCTACTAACAGTAGGTTGGCTCAGACCATGTATGTCTCCGGTGTCATCTTGAACCTGAAACGTAGACGATCCATTATCCTTTAGGATATTATGTTTGTTTCTGATTTTGTAACAGAAACTAATAACTTTTCAAATTAAGAAAAATAGTAAAAACAGTTCTTTCAATTTGAAAAATATTGCAAAAAGTATGGAAACATATTGAAATGAAATGCTCTAATTTTGCAGTAACAAAATCAATAACATGTGGTTTCCAACGTTTTCATAAATTAAAGGGAAAATATTTTATTTACTTGTCTTCGACCCCAACATCGTAAAGAAACTAGTACTTGCAGTTGAGGTGTAGTTCCGCTGCCTCTTTTGTCAAATTTTATATCATTTTCAACTAGGCTTATGATATAACGCACGGACGACTTTGTAAAGCGATACTTCATCCGAAAATCACAATCTGGTAGATTGAAGCAATCCCTCCTCTTCTTATATGTTTTTCGCCGTCGAACATGCGGACATGGCTCACCAAAATTACCTTATGATCCAAAAAAGGCAATCAAAGTGGAAACAAAATAAATAAAAAAATTAATTTCTTTGAATTTCACCAATACTTATTTTTATTAAAGAAAACAAATATATAACCGATTTGGTGCATTTGGCAGTGCAGTATTGCAATTGACAATAACAAAATATGCTATCGACAGTCCTATATTTCTTTCAAGACATTATAAATTATGTACCTGTATACATTGAAATATTATAAATATGGACAATAGATGTTGTCTATTTACTGCCCAAAATCCTCAAATTAAACATAAACTTCTTTAGAATTGCGATTGTTAATGAAGAGAATACAGACTTCTTATAATAAGTAACCTTTTTATCTTGGTCTTGGAGAATCACGTTAGTCTCAATCAAAGTTTTATAGTTTTAAATCTCGACTTATGCCGCGTTTCCATGCTATCTTCTACGATCTCCCACAATCACTTTTTTTGTAAGAAAGAATGGGCATGCGAACCCTATCTTATGGGATTGGCTAATGTTAGTGTGAAATAGGCATACATTTTCTACTTTTATAGCATGAGATACTAGAAGATAGAAAAAGTTCAACTTATTGAACTTTTCCTATAAAAGTGTATCACATGCTATAATTTTTTACAACCGTGTTTATAGCTGCATGGCATTTTTAATTCTATGTGACATTTCTAAAAATTTTAATATTTTCGGCAGACAAACAACAGCTTGAAATTGCAGAGAGTAAGTTTTTAACTGTTCCTTTCCACATAAAAAGCTAAACTATTCCTTTTCACGCTAGATTTTCGGCGCTCTATGGAATAGGAAGTGCTGGATCTCAAGAAAAAAATCGCTCAACTTCTTGACGTCATGCCAACTGATTCATTCTATATTTGCCACAATGCAGTTCCACAGGCGCCAACACAACGATACTCCGCCACTGCAAGACCTTCCTCGCCTATGTGAAGAAGTGTAAATGCGTCAGCAGCAGCAGCCAGTCAATAGCAAGCGTGCACAAGGCAGTCATCCATTTAATGCGTGTATCAATGCGCCAACAGAATACGTGGTTGTTTCTGATGCACAGCAATATCAGCAGCAACAACATCAACAAGAACAAAAGCTTTGCGCTGGCGTCGTACCCGGTTTTGTAGCAACAGCAGTGCTTGTTTTTGCATGTTCATCGGACTCTGGCTCTTCGAATTCACAGGCGCCAGCTCAAAGACACACAGCTACGCGTTACGATACACCACCACTGCAAGGAGCTAGTGATGGTCAGTGAGCAGCAAACGTGTGCCACTTAATACGCGTGGCAACACGCCAACTGAATACTTGGTGGTTTCTGAGGCACAGCAACAACAGCAGCTGCACCACCAACACTACCAACAACAACAACAACAACAGCAATGCGCTGGTGTCGTACAAGTTTCGGTAGCAACATCAGTGCTTGTTTCTTCATGTTCGTTTTAAAATCCCAATGCCACGGTCTACACGCCGAAAGGTGGCCCCGTTGCTGGTGGCTCAAGCAATAGTGATGTTAACGCTTAACAAATAATTGCAAATCATTTGTTACGACTACGAAGCTTGAGATTACTATTTTATTAATTGAAGCCATGTTAACAAATAACAATAAAACAAATAAAAATTGAAATGAACTCTTGAAGGCAGGCATAGTTGTAGTTTTCCATTATTATTGCATTAGATGTCATCGTCGCTAGCTCGAAATCAATGATGTTCCAAGTCTAAATGTATGTTAGCATACATTCTAATGCTTTTTAATATTTTATTTTACTTTAGAAAAATTAATTTTTGCGTTGTTTACAAATACGAACTTGTCAAATTTTTATAACAAAAGTTACATATATGCATCTCGCTCTTTATAGCAAGTGTTTTGTGATAGAGGATAATATAAGATACTGGAAGATCACATGGAAGCGCGGCATTATACAGGCTGAGTTCCCAAATACATCTTAACAAATTACTAGTGTCTTTTTCTTTGGATTTTTGCATACTTCCACCAAAACTGCATAAATATAGCGTGCTTAATAATAACAATCCAGTTTCACAGTTCTGGTGAATCTACGAAGCAAAAATTTAAAGCAAAACACGTTTATGCTTTGTTTAAATGCATTTTGGAACTCAGCCACATTTTGATTAAATTCATGATGTGAAATCAATATGTAACGATATTGCAATATTGATAAACTGCAAGAACATATAAGGGGTATTCTCGCAGTATAGCAGCGATGCAAAATTCGTGAAAATGCAACCTTGCAATACTGAAATATGCAACACTGCGGGAGCGCACAAAAATACAAAAATTGTAAAAATTGTAAAGAAATACCGTGAATTGGCGAAAACAAAGCATTTACTTACGCTAACACACACCAATTAAAATGAACAAATTTGTCTCAGTCAGAGTGCACGGTAGCACGTCCACTCAAAACATGGGTATCATTGCACAAGTTGCACGAATTGCGAAACTTTTATCGCTTGTATTTTGTTGTCGTGTCGTTGCACGGCTTGCAAGATTTTGCAATTCTTACACTTAACAAAGATTTTGCAAGAAAGCGAGAATACCCCTATCGTTTTGGTCACTGTATTTTTATAAATTGACCAAAGTCACTTTGAACATGCGACTGCTTAAGCCCACAGTTTCGTCTGCAGTTCAGCAAGCTTTTTCCCATTTTGGCGAATAGAAAACATGCATGCATATTTAAAACTTTCACGTTGAAGAAATTTTTTCGCAATAAAGGAACAGTAACCCTTTTTTTGCCACATTCTCTACCTTTGAAAAGACACTTATTTGCGTTAATCAATATATTTTAATCACAACTGCACTACCAAGCATATAATATTGTGAAGAGATACGCTATGGTATTTAAAAGTAATAACCTGCCACCGATTTGCACAGTGGCGTGGTTCTCAATTAGGAGGATAAATAAAACTTTTTATGCAAAGTTATGTTTGGCAGATGAATTTTTGAACTCAGCCTTTGTTACCAAAGTATGATGCGTTTGGGGATTTTATATGCACTACCCAGTATATTCAAGAGATTGATTGTTGACACGGTATTCATTTTTTAAAGAAATTTGAACGCAATTGAAAAACAGTTATTGTTGGAAATATTTTTAAATTATTTTGAAATATTTTTGACAACATGTCTGTTGAAATGAGAACACAAAAATTTAAAATTGCTTTATCAAAGGTTTATTGAAGGTTTCAACAATTATTTAACTGTTCTCATTTATGAAGCCTTTATAAGAGGTTTTTATCGTTATTTAGCGTTTATGAATTATATTTTTTTGTATTTTTCTTATAAAGGCTTTATAAGAGGCTCATAAATTTTTATGAATACAGCCGTAAAAATATTAAGATTATTTTACTGAGTCCTTAAGTGAAACTGAATACAATTAATTAAAAAACAACAAAAGCTGACTCAATATAAGAATAAAAATCATTCTTTTAGTAATACAGAAATAATAATAAATAGAAAAGATTTGAATAAAGAAATTAAAAATTGGTTTAAGTTTGAATAAGGGAAAAAAAAGACAAAAATAGGAAACAGTCGGAATAGAATCAAGAGAAGTAGTCGAAAATCAAATGCTTAAAGTGCTTTGTGTTGAAAATAACTTTAATGTTGTTTGCAAGAGAGTTCCATAGCCTTATGGCACTGACGAAAAACAAGCGGCTTGAGCTAATAAAATTGTGCTTTGGAATAACAAGGTTCATCCTTCTGCTTGATCTACAAACTTTAACTTTTCAAAAAGATAAACTGGACAACGTGAGTGGATAATTTTATGTAAGAAAATGAAATTTCTTGCATCAAGATAGCTGAACCGGTTACGACCTAATAATTGTTTATTAAACGGTGTTATATGATCATACATTCGAAGACCGTACGCGTTACGTGTACAATTATTGAACGCAACTTGCATTTTTTGTGTAGACCTCGAGTCAAGTTTGCTATGAACGACCTCCGCATAAGAGAATATAGGCAGTAACAGCTGTAAAACAAGCTTCTTTCTTCTTTCAACAGGCACAAATGTTGCAGTCATCCGAAGATTTCTGGGAATGTAATAAATATTACTGACGCAATGGTTGACATGACCTTCAGAGGACAAAGACGTGTTTATTTGATACCCTAGATTAGTGGCCTTACTTACAAATTTTAGTTCAGCGTCTGTTCGCTCAACAATCAATTCAAATAAATAACAGAAAACCACTTTGTTTTAAATTCTACTTAAAAATATTTATTAAACAAAAAGATATTAAAAGGAGTTACAAGCTTCAAGGCAATATCACACGTCTGTTACAGTAAACGGTTGAAAAGCGACAAACTAAATAGTGGAGCAGCGTCAACTGCTTCATCCCAAAATGTCTTGTACATACAGTACAAAGACAACAACAAAAATAACGCGATGAACAGTTTTATATACATTGTAGTTGTATAAAAAAAATAAATTGTGTGCTGCTAAGAGCACTGTTGAATGTTATAAATATAACAAAAAAATGCAAGTTTGCATTTTTGGTATGACGTGCCTCAAAGTTATTTAGATTATTGACTGGACAGCCATCCGAAACCTTTGTTTCAAGTGACTGGATAGTCATGAAAGAATTTCACGGGTGGTTTGAAGTCGTTTTAACCGAGAAGTGTTGGGACATGGAATTTTCATTCAGGGATTTTTTCCTTCAGTTACCCGGAGTCGAATTTCAAAATTTTCAGCCAAAACTACCGGGCTATTTTCGACTGAGGCCATTTTTCGAGAACAAATCAATTTTGACATAGAAAAATAATTTTAGAGGAAGAGAGAAAAATTCTCGAATAAAAGATTCCTTTTTCTAATATTTTCGTAGTCCACCCGCTTGCAAAGTTGAAAAAATAAGTGAACAATGAACAATGAATTTTTATTATGAACAATGTAAAGAGAATTTTTATTCTGTATTAAATAACTTGTTACAGATGATGACTTTTATATGCGACCACAGCATCATATAATCTCTGACCATAGCTCGAATGATTTTCTGAGACAGAATATTTTGACCACATCTTATTGAAATCAAAATGAACCGATTCCATTGCCTGCCCGCTGTAAAAACCTAAGCCAATTTGTTTGTCGTTACAAAAATCTTCAATGTGGTGAAACATGGCATGAACTTTGGGTGTCACTGGCATGTCCGAAGCTAAATAATTGATTTTGAATTTCTCTATGCTAGTTGAGAAACCGTCCACCAATGCGGTTGAGAAACACTTTTGAACCACTTCTCTGAAATCTTCAGAACTTGTGCGTATTTCAGGCACTGTAGGCAGCAGAACTGGCGAAGAACGTCCACTCTTTTTAACAATGTCCAACATGAGTTTCCTTTAAATCCAGAGCCTCCATGGGTGACTTCTCTTTCTACACCGCATGTTTTCAACCATTTATTGGTGTCAACTTCGCACTCTTTCACCATAACTCCAACTACTGTATTTACTATTCCGAGCATTAAGAAGAGTTCAGGTGGAGGAATAATGTCAATAATTCTCTTATCATTATCGGTGGAAATTTTTGAAACAATTTTTATAATCTTTGGCATCTTTTAAGGTTCCGCCATTCGCTATCCATTTCTCATAATTTGCCAGGCAATTTCCAATTGTGCGATAAGATCCGCAATCCTTCAGGTTTTTCTTGTATACATCACACCATGTGCATGGGTGCTATGCTGAGTGGGCCATGATACCGGCGAGGATATTCGCTAATTTCAGATCAGTGGCTAATGTATCATCGAAGTCGTTAATTTGTAAGAGCTTCCATAGAGTAATTTTCTTGAGTACATTTTCCAATAGCCAATATAAAAAGTTGTTAAACACCAGAATTTTCAAATCATTTGCCAAAACACCGTCACTATTCCTCTGTCTATTCTCAGGAACTGCTTCCTTTTCACCTGAGTTTCGGGTGAGTACCGAACAGCACACTTTCAAAAAGCCTACTCCATCGTCAACTCCAAATTTCAAATGGACATCTCGTTCTAGTCTTTTTTCTTCCACGTACTGTAAAAACCCCTGAAGATCACTACAAAAAACGACTGTTTTTAATGTTCCTTGCAACTCCTTTCCCTTAATTTTCACGAAATCAAACTGTTCACATTTGAAGAATCCTTCAAAGTCATGATTTTTGCTATGTAGATACTTTTTTTTAATCGGATTCAATGATATTTCGAGATTTGGTTGCAACCCTCACTGCATTAGAGATTCAAAGGGTAACTTTTTCACTGAGGTTTAATCTGGTCCCTATTTTAGAGAAATCCTCAACTGAAATTACTTTGGGAGCTGCGCTCTCTCGTGGATTGACACATATTGTCATTTGTCTTCCTCCGTTGCGTTGACTAAGGGAAAAACATTTGGAAGGTCCAGGTTCCAAAGAAAAAAATCCCTGAAAGAAAATTCGATGTCCCAGGACTTCGTGGTTAAACCGACTTCAAACCACCCGTGATTTAACTTAATTATAACTTAATTATAATAGTTCGCATTGAACATTCCGATAACGATAGTTCTTCAAGTATGTGCGTAGCCAGAAAGATATGCTTAGGTAAGTAGACCTCAAGGATGAGGAGTAAGGCCGATGGAGGTTATTGATGAGTCGCCTGGTTGACTGGCTGCGCCTCGACTCGCAGCCGATGTGCCATTACTTTCATCGCTTTCTCGAGTGGAATCGTGGGAATCTATATTCGGAAGAAAACAAATTTTTCTGATTGGTCGTTTAAAAAATTTACCATTGCATTTTAAGGTAACTACGCGGACCAAGTTATCTTTGCCTGGATGAACTTCTGTAATGCGTGCTAAAGGCCATTTTCCAGGTGGACATCTCTCATCGTATAGTAAAACCAGATCTCTGATTCTTGCATTCGTGCGTGTTGTTGCCCATTTTGGTCTCGATTGCATTCGACTCAGGTATTCTGAGCGCCATCTTGACCAAAAATGTTGTTTCATCTGTTCTAGCAATCGCCAGCGATTGTTGCCGGTTGTTTTAAGATCGAGGAGATCCTCATTTGGTATGTTGATTGTAGGCTCACCAATTACAAAATGAGCGGGTGTGAGCGCATCGCAGTTTTTAACATCTTCGTTAAGTGGACTTTGTGGTCGTGAGTTTAGACACGCTTCAATTTCAGCTAGAAGCGTAGCTAGTTCTTCATAGTTTAAAACATGGTCCTGCATGATTCTTTTCAAATGATGCTTGGTAGATTTCACGCCTGCCTCCCATAAACCACCAAAATGGGGAGATGCAGGAGGAATAAAATTCCAAGTAGTACCTTCTTCAACCAAAAGTTCTCTCAGATCCTTCGTTAACGCAGAAGTATGTTTTGCATGCATTTTTTGTAAAGCAGTATCAGCACCTACAAAGTTTGTGCCGCAATCTGAATATATTTGACTACATTTACCTCTTCTTGAGACAAATCTTCGGAATGCAGCAATGAAAGCTTCAGTGGAAAGGCTCGATACGGCTTCTAAGTGGATGGCTTTAGTTACCATACACAAGAATATACATATATATCCCTTTGAAATTTTCGAATTTCGAAGTGAAGACTGTCGAACATCGATGGGTCCCGCATAGTCCACACCGCTATGTAGGAATGGTCGAGCTGGCTTAAGTCGAATTGATGGCAAATTTCCCATAAGTTGCTCAGCAGTTTTGGCGGTATACTTAAAACATACTAAACAGCGTTTCAAGATGTTCTGTGCGATATGTCGAGCATTTGGTACCCAGTATTTACAACCAACGAAGTTCAACATCAATTGTATGCCACCATGTAATGTTCTAACATGAGCATCTGAAAAGATTAGAAATGTAAGTGGATTTTTATTTGATAAAAGAATTGGATGTTTCATAGATGCCGGAATGTCTGCAAGTTTAAGTCTGCCACCAACTCGTAAAATTCCAGTTTTGTCCAAGAAAGGACACAGGTTTGCAATAGCATGCCCCTTTTATAGGCAACCATTGGATATCTCTTCGATTTCTCTAGAAAAATCTATCCGTTGAGCTATTCGAATAAGATGATTAGTTGCCATTTGTATTTCTTGAAATGATATAAACCCTATACGGCGATCTTCCTTGTTGAGACAGTTATGATGAAATCGAAGCAGGTAATGATAAGTGTTTTTCTCAATGTAGAGTATTTTACTAATATATATGGATATGACTTCGAAACAAGATTCGATACTTGAACGGATTTACGTTCCTCTAAGTTTGTGTTTACTGCTGGATCAATATCGGACGGCCAAGAGGCAGGAACATCTCTCAGCCAAAGTGGACCATGCCACCATAGATCATGGTTAACTAGGTCTCGCGGCATAGCACCTTTTGTTGCGCAGTCAGCTGGGTTATCCTTCGTAGGTATGTAACGCCACTGACTTATTGAAGTCAATCGTTGAATTTCAGCTACACGATTTGCTACATAAACAGTCCAGCAAATTGGTTGTGCTCTTATCCAGGCTAACACAGTTGTGCTGTCACTCCATAAAATTACTTCATCTATGGATCCTTCGAGTGATTCTGATACTTTGTTTATTAGTTTTGCCAAAACTGTGCTGCACATAATTCAAGCTTTGGTATTGATAATGTTTTGAGGGGTGCAACCTTTGTTTTTGCTTGTAATAACTGTATTACAATGTCTCCATTTTCCATTATAGTCCTTGAATAAACGACTGCGGCAAATCCAACTTGTGAAGCATCACCAAATCCGTGTAATGAACATTTTCTGTGTTTAGAAATACCAATATATCTATGAATTTGTACCTCTTCTAAGTACTTAAGTGAGTTTCGATACTCCATCCATCCATATCGTCCCATTTGATGCCAGCGAGCCATAATTTTAGGAGTAACAGTTTAGCAATAATTGTTGTCGGTGCCAGTCATCCTAGTGGATCAAAGAGTTTCGAAGCATCAGATAACAGGCTTCTCTTAGTAGGAGTCGATGATGTATGAATGTTAACTATAAATGAAAAACAATCAGTATATGGTTTCCAATATAAACCTAATGCTTTTATAAAATTATCTTGATTAAGTTCAACAGAATCTGATGATTCCCTTAGCTCATGCAGTAATTTGCACAGTTCATGTTGTAAAGCGAGGGCTTCTGGAACATCATCAGTTCCAGTCATGATGTCATCCACATAAATATCAGTCAAGAGCTTATCCGCTGCATCGGGATATCGATTATATTCATCTCTAGCTAGTTGTTGAAGAGTTAGAATTGATAAGAACGGTGCGGAAGTAGTTCCGTACGTTACTGTGTTTAATTTATATATTTGAACTGGTTCATTTTTAAATTTTCTCCACAATATTTGCTGATACCATTGGTGTTCTGGTTTTATAAGTATTTGTCTGAACATTTTCTCAATGTCAGTGCTCAAAGCAATTTTGTGTCTGCGCCATCGTAGAATTATTTGAGACAAATCGCACTGAAGAGCAGGGTCTGGTGCTAACTCTTCATTCAACGACCGTTGATTACGATATTTGCTAGACCCGTCGAAAACTACACGAAGTTTTGTTGGCGTACAACTTTGTTTTTCAACTCCGTGATGAGGAAGATAATACGCATTTTCCTTTACGTCATGTGGGTACTCGCCCACTAGTTGCATGTGTCCAAGATGAAGATATTCATCCATGAATTTGCTGTATTCTTTATACAACTCAGGTTTTCTCTCAAAAGTTTTCTCCATATTACGTAGCCTGATGCTAGCACCAATATGAGAATCTTCAAAGTCTTGAATTGATTTCCCTTCAATTTCAGCTTTGAATGGCAATGATACTATATACCGACCTTTGTCGTCTCTTTTATAGTTCGAAATAAAATGATTCTCACATGCAACTTCTTCTAATGTAGGTACCCGTGTTTGGGTTAATTCTTCTTGTTCCCAAAAGCGCCTTAATTGATCATCTATTTTGCAAAAATGAGTGCTAATAGTGAACTCTTGATTCACAGTACTAACTGGTCCAGAGAGTATCCAACCGAAATAAGTTTCTTGGGAAAGTAGTCCATTTTCATTTTTATGTTGGCCCTCTTTTAAGATTAAACCATATACATCAGCGCCTAATATAATATCAATGGGACGTGATTCGAAATATTGAGGATCAGCAAGATTGAATGGTAAGCTTAATGTTGTTTTTAAAGGCGAAATGCTTTGATTTGGTAAATATGTTGATAAATTTGGCAAAATAAAAGCTTCAACAGCAACAGAGAATGTGTCATGGTTTGAATATAGTCGCATAGTAGTGGACTTCCGTGCATAATTGACTTGATTAGGATTTACCCCATGAATTTTGAGGTGAGTAGAATGACAGCGAAGTTTGTATGTTGGCACAAATTGTTCAGTGATAAATGATCATTGAGATCCTTGGTCTAGAAGTGCTCTTGCCCAAACTCTACCATTCGGGGTTTCAATTTTCAGCAAAAGTGTTGCAAGTAAAATATTAGTTAAGTATTGCGGCTGATGCGCATCGAGAGTGGAAACGTGATGGTTTTGTAAACTGCTTAAGCTTTGCTTGACTATGATATTTTTAGCTGTCTCACTTGGAGAAGTATTATGTAGGAGAGTGTGATGCTTCTCATTACACACTTGGCAAGTAAAGCTTGATTTGCAATCACAAGCCTTATGTCCGCTACTTAAGCAATTCATGCAAATTGATTGGCTTTTCACGAACTTAATCGTATCTTCCAATGAGTAAGATTTGAATGCCCAACACGAATAGAGGGAATGAGATTTTTTGCAGCAGAGGCAAAGTGATGATTTGTTAAGACTGAATGTCTAAAGCTGAGAGCGCGGTGGCCCATTCATAGATTTCGGTTTAAAGGCAGCTTCAGCTGTGCCTAAGGTTTCTAACGTTCGGAAGGTACTTTCCAAGAATTGAAACAGATTTTCAAGTTCTGGAAGTTCATTTGAAGCTCTGAGAGTGTGCTCCCAATCTTTTCTAGTTTCTGTATCAAACTTTTGTACCGTAAGGTGTACAATCATTGGGTCCCAATTATTAGTAGGGATATTCAGATTAGCAAGTGAAGATAGACATTCCTTGGTAGTATCTAATAAAGTTTTGATCGCTGAGTGCGAAGGCTTACTACACTTAGGAATAGCAAAGAGCTTTTGGAGAAGCGTGTCTACAATAATGCGTTTTATTGTGAAACCTGTCCTCCAATGTCTTCCAAGCTATATCATAATTTGCTTCAGTTGCAAATATATGTCTTATTAAATGTTCTGCCTCTCCCTTGACGGAGCTCTTAAGATAGATTATTTTCTCAATTTTGTTCAATGACTTATTGTTATGAACCAGAGATGTGTACAGGTCTCGAAATGAAAACCATTCTAGGTAATCACCTAAAAATGTTGGAACAGCAATTTTGGGCAGCCTTGTTTCTGCTCCCAAAATTGTGTCCTCTCGTTGCACATACACTGTGCTAGAATGCGGTGGTGTGCATGGATCTATAACGCCTTCAGTTTGAATAATGTCTAAGAGTTCTCCCTTTAATTCAAAGCTTAACTCTCTATAATGATAATATATATCTTCTGTAATGTATGGAATATCATTTGATTCCAATGATGTTTCTTGAGCTATTTTTAATATATCGAAATGATTTTTCTTTACCTTATCAAAGTTGTTGTTCGGCTCATTTAACACGGTGGTAGAGTATCCTTTAGATTTGCTTCTTCGTTCACGTACCATCTTTGTCATGCGTGACAAATCGTCAAACGCAGCGCGTTGTTCTTCAATTAATTTTTCCATCGTTGTTGATCTTTCAGATACAAAATACAGTGCTGATAATCACTAGAGTTCCAAAGAAATACAGTAGAGCAGCGGGGAAGTGCAAGATGATATTCCAATTAAATATAGCAGAGTTGTTATGAAGATGCAAACAAAAGCTTTTGAATGCATTTAAATTTCAGTTAAGTTCCCGGGTTTCGGCACCAAAAAATGTTCGCTCAACAATCAATTCAAATAAATAACAGAAAACCACTTTGTTTTAAATTCTACTTAAAAATATTTATTTAACAAAAAGATATTAAAAGGAGTTACAAACTTCAAGGCAATATCACACGTCTGTTACAGTAAGCGGTTGAAAAGCGACAAACTAAATAGCAGAGCAGCGTCAACTGCTTCAGCCCAAAATGTCTTGTACATACAGTACAAAGACAACAACAAAAATAACGCGATGAACAGTTTTATATACATTGTAGTTGTATAAAAAAAATAAATTGTGTGCTGCTAAGAGCACTGTTGAATGTTATAAATATAACAAAAAAATGCAAGTTTGCATTTTTGGTATGACGTGCCTCAAAGTAATTTAGATTATTGACTGGACAGCCATCCGAAACCTTTGTTTCAAGTGACTGGATAGTCATGAAAGAATTTAACTTAATTATAACTTAATTATAATAGTTCGCATTGAACAGCGTCATTGAGAAAAATTGGGGGGACATCGAGATTCAAATAACTTGTTTTTGCGATCGTGCAGGTCGTCGGCATAGGCATGCATGTTACATAATTGCATTTGGTAAAAATATCATTTATGAACACGGTAAACAGTATTGGACTCAGAACTGAGCCTTGCGGAACTCCAATTGTGGGGCCTTTTAAGACGATAAATTATAATATACCCTGACTCTGACCTTGACTAAACATAATACGAACTGATGCATTGGAAAATCCAAAATTAAGCATGAGTTTTCTTCACAGTAAAGAATGGTCCACGGTATCAAACGCTTTCGAAAAGTCTTAAAAGCATAGAAGAGTCAAATGCCCCATATCATACGGTACTCTAATATCATCCAAGATTTTAACCAAAGCAGATGAACAACTATGTCCAGGTCGGAAACCCGACTGCAAATTATGCATAAAGTTGAAAGAGTTTATGTGGTGCACAATTTGTTCAGCCATTAGGTGCTCGCATATTTTGGACAACGAGGACAGTAAACTTATTGGGCGGAAATCGGATGGTTCGCAAGCGTTAGACTTTTTTGCGATTGGAATTATAGTTGCTACTTTCCATTGCTCAGGATATCTGGAAGTGGTAAAACAATGGTTTATAATATGAGCAAGTGGGCTCAGCACATATGGGACAATACATTTGATAAATTCAATGGAGATGCCATCGACACCAGTCGAATTTGATTTTATTTTTTTTATACATGATGCTACGTCCGATTCACTCACAGTGCTTAATTGAAACTCATTAGAGGACATACTAGAAGACAAATCAATAAACGCAGATAAAAAGGAGGTCGTAGAAGAAGAATTAGCAACAAACTTATCATTTACAGTAGACCCTAATTGGATGCGTGTTGCGTTGCGCTTCTATCAGAATTGGTTCATGCACATACATTTTATATGAAGCCTGCCGAAATGCGCAACGCTCTAGCGCAACTCGATTCGATTTTCCTATTTTGACAGTGCGTTCGGTTGTGAAGTTGGCTGCATAAAACAAAAATATTCGAACATAGAGCAACAAACACATAAGAGCAACAAGGAAAACATATATGTTTTCGATTGTACGCAGCGCACTTGTTTAGGCTAAGCGTATACAAAATTTGCGTGTCGCTAGGAAGCGCAACGCAACACGCATTCGATTAGGGTCTACTGTTAGAAAGTTATGATCATTTGACACGATTCGGTTTCATTATTACATACGCCGGAGCTCTTAAGGTTGTTTCACAGTTGTTAAGATGGTAAATTTGTATTCAGTTTTGACATGAAGAATAACTTTTTAAGTTGCGTCACATTTTTTTTTTTAATATTATTGTTATTTTTTATTTAATGAACGTATTAGTACAATAAGAACAAGTTCTTTTGCTATACAAAGGCAATAACTTATAGTATTGAATCTCTTTAACTTATTGAAATGTTACATATTGATGAAATTTCAAATTGCAATACATTACATCGATAATATTTTATTATTTTAATAATTATTTTAATTTTAATTTTAATATTAATTATTTTAATATTTAAAAATTAACATAGATTAACATAATTTTGTAGTTTTAAAGAAAAGGAGTTAAACAGAGATAGAGAGGAAGTGAAAAAGAAGTGAAAAAGAGAGATCTGGATATATTTTTGAATAAGCATTAAATTTTAAGTAAAATGATTAAGTACGGCCTGCCTAAAGCCACCCACATTGCCATCCATAGATATAAAACTGTTGGGTAAACCATTCCATAATTTAATGGCGTTAATGAAAAAAAGCCTTATAGAGTTAATATATTTCCAGTTGGGTATTAAAATGATCCCAATGTTGCTTCTAATCGACCGGCAAAATTGAAGTTTCTCGTAGAGATACAAAGGAGTCTTGGAGTAAATAAGTTTATGTAGGAAAATACAATTTCGGGCGTTAAGATAGCTGATGATGTCACAACCAAGAATGCTTTTCTTATAATGCGATATGTGATCAAACCTGTGAATATTATAGACATATCGTGTAGCATGGTTGAATGCAACTTGCAGTTTGTGTTCGGATCTTGAGTCTAGTCTACTGTAAATGAGCTCAGAATGAGCTGTTATCAAAGGAACGATAAGCTGTTGCACAAGCTTGCACTTGGTTTCAGTGGGAGTGAACTCTGCAGTCATTTTAGGATTACGTAGAGTAAAGTAGATGTTCCGGACAACACTATTTATATGATCAGTGCAAGTTAAAGATGAGTGAATCTGATAACCAAGGCTTTTAACATTGTGAACAAGTTTCAGTTTTTTGTCTCCTATAAACTCCTATAAACTATAAGAACTGAACCTTGAGGCACTCCACTGCGCACTGACTTGAGTCGCGAGCATCTATTGCCAACACAAACTCTCTGAGTTCTATTCGACAAATAGCATCTTAAGAGATCAACAGCATTATTACAAAAACCATTCCTGCATCTAAGTTTTTGGCAAAGTAGGGTGTGATTTACGGAGTCAAATGCTTTGGAGAAATCAAACATGCAAAGTAATGTAGAATATCATGTAGAACTTTTAAAGTAGCAGTTGAGCAACTGTGCCCACAACGAAAGCCAGATTGCAGTGAATATAAGACGTTATTATTAGCCAAATAATTAGAAATCTGATCAGCCATTATGGCTTCACTTACCTTCGATAGTGAAGACAAAATACTGATGGGCCTAAAATCATTTGGTTCACAAGCAGAAGATTTTTTTTTGCAATAGGCAGCACTTTAGAAATTTTCCAAAGTTGAGGAAAAGAAGACGTTGTAAAGCAATGATTTATGATGTGTGTAAGCGAGCCAACTACGTGGGGTAGAATAAGTTTGATAAATCTTATCGAAATTCCATCCTCTCTAATCTGTTTACAGACTTCATATTCGCTTACAGTGGAAAATTGAAAGTTAGGATGAACAAAGAAATTCTTTGAGTATGTAAATGTCAAACGAAAATCAAACGGATACCCTTCCTCCATGTTCAAAGTCAATGTTACATCCTTGAGGCACTCCACTGCGCACTGACTTGAGTCGCGAGCATCTATTGCCAACACAAACTCTCTGAGTTCTATTCGACAAATAGCATCTTAAGAGATCAACAGCATTATTACAAAAACCATTCCTGCATCTAAGTTTTTGGCAAAGTAGGGTGTGATTTACGGAGTCAAATGCTTTGGAGAAATCAAACATGCAAAGTAATGTAGAATATCATGTAGAACTTTTAAAGTAGCAGTTGAGCAACTGTGCCCACAACGAAAGCCAGATTGCAGTGAATATAAGACGTTATTATTAGCCAAATAATTAGAAATCTGATCAGCCATTATGGCTTCACTTACCTTCGATAGTGAAGACAAAATACTGATGGGCCTAAAATCATTTGGTTCACAAGCAGAAGATTTTTTTTTGCAATAGGCAGCACTTTAGAAATTTTCCAAAAATGAGGAAAAGAAGACGTTGTAAAGCAATGATTTATGATGTGTGTAAGCGAGCCAACTACGTGGGGTAGAATAAGTTTGATAAATCTTATCGAAATTCCATCCTCTCTAATCTGTTTACAGACTTCATATTCGCTTACAGTGGAAAATTGAAAGTTAGGATGAACAAAGAAATTCTTTGAGTATGTAAATGTCAAACGAAAATCAAACGGATACCCTTCCTCCATGTTCAAAGTCAATGTTACATCTTCTATTTCTCAAGAGGTTTGCAATCTTTACGCAGATAATTTCAAGGAAGTTTTCTGTGTTTCCACAAACACATCTTACAATCACCCTCCAATCACAAATTTATCACCTCAAATCAATTACATCGAAATAACACGTGATTAAATATATGCAGCTTTAATCGAGATAGATCCAAACAAAGGACCTGACCTAATTCCCCCAATTTACTTATTCAGTGCGTAGACCCGCTCTTGCCCTTACAAATAATCTTCAATAAATCATTTAATCAAGGTGTTTTTCTTTCTTATTGGAAAACATCTCACATCACACCAATATTTAGAAATGGTGATAAAAGGTCAGTCGAGAACTGTAGGGGTATTGCCCTTTTATCTTCTATCCCACAACTGTTCGAAAAAATAATATGCGAAACACTGACAGGTTTCATAAATCCATTACTCAATGAACAGCAACATGGTTTCCGTAAAGGTAGATCAACTTCCACAAATATTATGATTATGGTTTCGGGTGAATTCGGTAAAATGGAAAAAGGATATCGAGTTAATGCAATCTACACTGACTTTAGCAAGGCCTTCGATTGCGTTGATCATAATATCCTAGCTACCAAACTGGAAAAGTTTGGTATCTCAGGCTCCCTTCTCAAATGGCTTAAGTCTTATCTTCGCGGTAGATCCCAGTTTGTCAAATTTCAAGGTATTCTATCCGAGGAGATTTCTGTCTCATCCGGTGTCCCACAAAAAGTCATCTTGGCCCACTTCTATTCAATATGTTTATATCAGACATATCCGACGCTTTGTATGATATCCCGCATCTTTTATACGCAGATGACTTAAAAATGTACCATGTAATCAATTCTGAACTTGGTGTTACATTTTTACAATCCAAACTACTTGATTTGGAGCAGTGGTGCAGTCTTACCGAAAAAATCTTATCACTACTTGCAATTACTCACTGAATGGTAAAGAACTTAAAAATGTCAATCATATTGTTGATCTTGGAGTCGTTTTAGATAATAAATTGCGATTTAATCTGCATTATGATAAAATCCTATCAAGAGCCAGCAAGCAACTGGGTTTCATTAAACGACGCGCAATAGAGTTTAAAAATGTATGGGTTACCAAAACGCTATATTGTTCTTTAGTACGCCCACTTCTAGAATATGGATGCATTATTTGGAATCCTGCGTTCGATTCACAAAGCGAGAAACTGGAATCTTTTCAAAAGCAATACCTGTTTTTTGCTCTGAGAAACACCTTCAACCCCGCGAATACAATACCCTGCCATCCTATGTGCATAGGCTTAGCTTGCTTATATTAATGCCCCTATCAACCAGAAGAACAATACCTACCTCATGTTTCACATTTGATGTTCTCAACGGAGCTGTAGACAGTGAATATAAAGATAAGATAAAGTTCAACGAACCCTCAAGACGTACAAGACACACACGAATGTTATATGAGTATCAGCACCAATCAATATACGTCAATAATGAGCCAATTAATAGATGTTGTAAAGACTTTAATAATATCAGCGATAGCTATTCACCATCCATAACTACTTTCTCCTTCAAAACAAATATTTACAAGTTCCTATTTCCGTCGTCTTAACCTTCTTTCCCCTTTAAAATCATCTCATCTTTAATAATGTCCCTTCATTTGTCATTTCCATCATCATCTTGAATACGCATGACCCATGCCTAATAGCCCCAAGTCCTTGTCTACATTCCGATTCTAGCAGGTGTAGAATTTTTTTTTGATAAAGTTTTGTAAACAAAATGTCAATCATGTGGGCAGATATGCCCACTTTGAAATTCAATCCTTAACAATATACAACACAAAAAAAAAAAACAAAAAATAAAAATTAACATAAGGCAGATTAAGTTAGAATAAGTAATTGCCTTGTTTGGCCAAATAAATAAATTAAAGCAGTTGGTAGTTCATCGGAAGAAATAGCACTCATATTATTATTTCGGAAAAAATCGTTTAGAATATCAGGATCAACTAAACACCGGCCGCAGGCTTGTCACCAATACCAAGATTTTTAATATTTCGCCAGAGTTCTTTGAAGGAAAGCGTTGTTTTTAATTTATAAGAGTAATAACTTATTTTGGATTGTTTAGTCATGAAAACTGAGGCATTCCGTGCCACCCGATAGTTTTCCCAATTATCCGGTGAGGGATTCATCTTCCACATCCTGTGCAGCTTATTGCCTTTTTTAATTGCACTTTGAACTTCTGCAGTATACCAAGGGCATGAGGCATTTTTGATAACAACCACTCGAGTTGGAACATGACTTGGAAAAAGGGCATTTAGTTTGTTTGAAAAGGACGTTACTTTATCATCAACACTCGAGCAGAACCAGACTTAATGATTCAAGGCTTGTAAATCATTGGATTTGAAGTCATGGTAGGAAATCGTTTTTGAAGTAACTGTTTGTGATAACTGTATGTCGAAAGTGCAAAAAATTAAGTCATGGTCAGAAAGAAAATAGATTTGATCAAACAGCAAAACGGAAGAGATATCAGAGACAATAAAGTAGTCTAGAAGACTAGGTACATCATTATTAGAGAATCGCGTTGGCATAGATTCATTAACAATTAACAGTCCGACGGACGAGACATTATCATATAAAGTTTCGGTTATATTTTCACGACAAAGAAGGTTAACATTGCAGTCTCCACATATAATAAAGAAATTAAAATCAATCGATAAGGCAGGCAATTCAGTGAAGAAAGGATTTAAACTAAACATTTAATTGGGGTTATGAACACAGGATAACAGAATATTAGTACGTTTATTAGACACACAAAAACTTATATATTCAATATCGCCACCAGAGGATTTTGTTACAACATTAGCTTTCAAATTACTACGACAGTAGATGGCAACATCGCCTTCTCTTCTATTTAGCCTATCGTTCCTAAAAAGGTTAAAGTTGTTTATGGCATATGTTGAATCGTTCACATCAGGACAGAACCCGGTTTCAGATACACATATCACATCAGAAGACGATTCCTCAAACACAAATTTTAAGTAGGCCAACTTGTTGGAATTTAAGCTCCTAGCACTAAAATGTACCATTTTAAGACCTGAGTATCTCCCACATAAAACATTTATCAAAGACTTGTTATTTTCTTTAGCACCACTAGTATTATTATAAGTTCCAGTCATTAGATAAACTGTCAAACAAGCAAGAGTAACTTTAGGCTTACCAAGTAACCAAGAAAGTAACAAAATAGACAAACATGATAGGAAAAGAGTAAAATTCGGGTAACCACATATCTTAACATTTGTGAACACTTATAAACTTAAGAATAAAATTGAAAAAGAAAGAAAGAGGAAAGAAGAGAGATATTATTAATAAGTTCATTAAATTATAAAAGCTATGCATTATTCTCATTCTCAACGTTTTCAGACAGCTCACCCGCAACTATGGCAGCAAGTTGGCTTGGGTCATCTTCTAAATAGCTTTCACCATTTTCATGCATCTTGACAAAAATTTGGCTTCTCCTAGCATGAGCAGAAACCAGTAGCTTAGTGCGCTTGAGTTTGATAGCACTCTGGAGAAGTTGACGACTGCGCTTTGTTAAGCTCTCATTGAGGTATGTGCTTGAGTGGAAATTGAGTCCCAAGTCACCAAGCGTAAGGTCTCTACCGTTGTTCCTTCTATATAGAGCTGCAGACCGAAGAACTGCATCTCTTACATAGGAGCTGGAGAACTTGACAACTATGTATTGGAGTTTTTTGTGTTCTACGATACACGCTATTAACACGGATTACACTCTTAAGTGGAGGTGGTCTTCAGCCGATGTTAAAACACAACTTGTTGAACATCAGAGTCAGATTCTCATTACAGCTCAATGGGACTCCAAACAGCACATCATCCGTAGCAACTTCTTTGCGTTCAAGATCAGCAACAAATGTTTTCAACACCATCATCTGCTCTCTCAATGCAGCCACTCCAGAAGTTTCAGCATCGGCCTCAATTTTTTCAACGCGCATCACGACAGCAGCTAACGCATAATTAACGCTGTTTATGTATTCCACCCATTGTTTCTTGATGTCTTCTATTTTTAGATTAAACTCATCATGGAGTTTGCTAAGTTCGCTCTGCATTCTACTAATAAGCGTCTCCGTTTGTTTATTTAGGCGCTCATCCAGCTGATCAATAGTTAAAACAGAGTTGTTGGTCATCGGAGAGCCAGACTGCGTCGGTGTCAAGAGCAGATTTTTTGAGTGTAAAACTTTAACTCTAGTGGCGATTGTGTTAGTTGACATTGTAGTGTTGGATTATTTGGCGGGAACAATATTGTTTTTTTATTTATAGTCAGCAATAAAAATTGCTAAAAGACAGTGATTTCTGCTTTAATCAAATACTGCTTAAGCACAATGTTAAAGATAGCATTATTCTTTAATTTCACCTCGTTTTAGATTTATTAGGTTAAAATAACACTTAGAAAAGCCTGCTTAAGACGAGCAAACTCAAAACACGTCTACTCGTTAAAACACATTTGACATTGTTTCTAATCATGGCTCTCATTCCCGGCTCGCTTATATTTCACCCTGTTCATTGTATTTGGGTGTCGCTTCCACTTATTGTAAGCTCTGTTCCGTTTTTTGAGTGATAGTTTGACAGATTGAATAAACCAAGGGCAGTTCTTATTAGTAACATACTGCGTGCGCAAGGGAACATGCATATCAAACAAGTTGTTTATATTGCTCATGAAGAAGTTTAACTTCTCATCGACGGACTCGAAAAACCAACATTGTGACCAGTTTATTTGAGACAAGCTGTTGGACAGCTGTTGGACCTGTAGTCACGACATTGAAAAGAGGTGTCAGAAGCAGTCTTTGAGAAGTTAATGTTCAACGTGCAAAAGATTAGGTCGTGATCAGAAACAAAAGAGATGTGATCAAATAGCGTTACAATTGAAGAATCAGACACAATAAAAACATCTAACAAGCTTGGACAGGCATTGTTTGAAAACCTTGTTGGCATTGTGGTATTTACAACATTGTGTCCTAAGCCAGCTACATCATTGTGCAATTAAGAGGAGATGTTGTCATGCGCTAGGAGGTTAATGTTTAAATCACCGCACAATACAAAATGATGGTAATCAATAATGTAGTTTGAAATTACGGTATATATTGGATCTTAACTACAATAACGATTCGGATTGTATTCACATGACACTAAAACTTTTGTATTATTATCCGACATTGATACATTTAGATATTCGACACCGGATCCACTTGACTTCCCTACCACCTTCGCGTTTAAGTATTCTGTAGAATAAATTGCAACGCCACCGCCTTGACTTTCCAATGTTTCATTTCGAAATAATCTAAAATTTTGTAATTTATAAAACGAGTCATTTACATCCACGTGAAACCAAGTTTCCGAAACACATATAACATCAACGCTAGAATCTGAAAATGCACACTTTATTCAATCAATCTTTGTATCATTTAGACTTCTTTAATTAAAATGTACAATTCTCAGACCAGATCGCTGATTGCAGAGAATGTTAATCAACGTTTTATGAGTTTCGCCAGTCAAACCACTTGAACTATTGACACTTGACATAAAAATAGCAAAAATCACAACAAGTACTTTAGCACTTAGAGAGATATAAGAAAAAATAAAGATAATGATAGCAATAATATTTCATTCAATATAAGAGGCCAACTAATCAGCGCCAGCACCAGAGGAAGCGCTGCAGCCCACACTATTGAGCTCATCTACGCTTCTGATTTCAACAGCTTCACCGCCTTTGCACGTTCTGATAAAGATATATCCCCTGAAAGTTAACGCATTAAAGATTTTGTTTCTGCTTTTACAAGAAATAGCTGCTTGCAAAAGTTTTCGGGACTCGACAGTAAGGCTCTCATGAATGTAGACATTGATGTCTGAATCAAGCCCTACATCTCTCAAGTTGACTGCCTTTTCTGCTCGCTTTCTGAAATCGCCAAACGCCTCCAAGACTCGATTCCGATCGAATGGATTGTAGAATTGTACTATTACCACAGGGGTAATACAGGGAGGATTACACCGATGTGTAATCAGTGTTTTTGTTGCTGTTGTTGTTGACGCTGGAATTATTGCTGTCCGCGATTTTTCCGCAAGATCTTCGCAGAGTGTCGAAAGAGCGTGAACTTTGTTTTCCAAAATATTTATTTTATTATCGTAGGGGAGAGTGGGGTGTTGTGAGATAGGTTTAGTTTTTGGACGATAACTTCTTTAAAAGTTAATATTTTTTTTTCTGAAAACATTTTTTTTTAAAATTTCAAGGATTTTTGTTTTCGTCCAAACTTTTTGGCACGCTTGACCTGCAAATGATGCAAAAGCCAACATCATCCTCACCTTGTTTTCATTTTTTTCCTTCTTTTGGTCGGATTTTTTCCTCAATAATGCCACAGTCTTGGAAGTTGTTAAATCGGTTGTGAACATAGGCTTCAGCGTTTTGATTTTTGGAATAGGGGATCAAACTTCAAAGGACTTACCTTCTTTAGTTCACTGCTCAGCTCAGACGCCATGAAAAACCAATTTAATTTGTAAAATATTGGAAAAACTGGTTTCCTGTCAGTTTTGCCACTTTGCTATGCAACCAAATCGACTTATTTATCATTTGAAGCCGATGTTGAAGAAATTTTGTCTTCTACTTTTCCATATAACGGATTCCATGCACTCTCGACTTATCAAGATTATATGATTTGCAGACAGCCCGAAAACAATTATTTTCTATGCCAATTTCTTTGATGGCTGCCACTAGGTGGATGGATGCCCCATTTCCTTTTGGCTTTGTTGATATTTTATATGCATTATGTGGCATGATGGGTATAAAAATAATGAAATAAAAACAAAAATTAACTGTTTCACAACACCCCATATTTACTGTCTCACAACACCCCATATTCGACATTTTCAAATGGCCATTGCGCCATCATCACATACAATATTTTTTGCAAAATCACTTCGGTGCGCTTAAAAGCAATGGAATATAGATCATTTTAATAAGTATTTACCTTTACTTTTAATTGGTAATGTTACTGAAAATTGTACAAAAGCAAACTATACAAAAAACTTTTAACCCTCACTTTGGCACCAATCTTTTACTACGTAATCTGGCACATATTTACATTTGTAAATATTTTTTTTTGTCATCATTAAAGATAAACAGAACCTCAAAATTTACATGATTTTTTAGGTGGAATATATGTATTAACACCTAAGTCCAATTCCGGAAAAATTTACACACCGCTTTCAAGTGGTTTAGAAGTTATAGGGTTCGGAAGTTGGGAAAATGAGCCTGGAAAAGTCGTATTTTTTTTCAAACAATATCTTGCTTTATGGGTATCAAAAGAAAGGTTTTCTATAACCATTTCAAAGAATTATTAACCATTGAAATCCATGCATTATTTCCTACGATATAGCGTTTTACATATTATGCACACTTGACGGTCCAGCTCTTTACGAAATAACCAAAATGTAAGTATGAAGATCAAATTGAAAAAAAATTATAGTTCCAATGAATAAACAAAAACCAATTTCAACAAAAAATATACTTTTTTCATTAAATGAGTACTTCCAGCTACAATATCAAAACATGACATATTGTTGTGCCAGCGAACCAAAAATTTCTGTTCATTAATATTTTCCCAATATAAGCTATCAAATACGAAATATGTATATATAAAAAAATGTGAAGAGTTTTTAATTATCATTTTTTTCTATTATTTATTCAAAAAATGCGTTAAAACACCATAAAAGCCTTTAAAATACAAAATATTTACATATGTAAATATGTACCAAACTACGTTATAAAAATGAAAAATTTCCAAAAAGTATCAGAAAATTCTAAAATTCAAAACAACTTTTGAATTTTCAGAAAGAAAAGCAAAAAATAGCCAGAGAGTCCAAGCCATATTCAAATCGCATAAAAAAGAAAGGAGTTACGGCAAATTTAAAATTGGGATATTTACATATGTAAATAGTGCCAAAGTGAGGGTTAAGAGCGCGATAAAATCTCAAAATTGTTACAGACACTAGGAACACGTGTCAATGCGATGAGTGCACATTAGAGTGGCCCTTAAATTTATTTTTTTAAAATTGAACATATACGGTGCCCTCGTTTGTTTCTTATTGTATCAAAAGTATATTGTGAAAATTTCAAGAAAAAATATTAATATTTAGACGTGCCGCAAAGAGAAACTTCATTCGAAATACACATTTGTATTAAAAAAATAGGTATTTTCCAACAATAATTAAAATTGAAAGTTATTTTCTTATCTACTCAACAAAACATCGTATTTAACATAACATTATCTGTCAAACGAGCTATCAGCCGTTGAAATTGGTAACAAAATGAGAAAACTACATTTTCTTTCGAGCGAAAAGAAACAAATATTATTTTCGAAAATAATTATAACTAACGTACAATTATGTTTTTCCGATCAATTTATTACATTATCGCATTAAGCATAAAATTATCTTTCCAAAGTTCTATCATTCGTAGAAATCGGTTGACTAATGCGAAAACTACAATATTTTTGTTGAGTGAAAAAAACATTTCTTAAAATTTTATGATCAGTATGCATCAAAAAACATAAAAAAAATTTACTTACATAACAAGTGGCGGCCAACATAGCAATTATATTTTTCACAATTTGTTTTGCCATCAATTATAATTAATGACAAACGATTGACATCGATATTTATCGAAAAATAATATTTTAATTGCATTTTCTCTAAAAGAACGTTAGCAACGTATTTGCATTCTCTAACTATTTACCACTATTTTTCAATTTGCGTGCGTGAACAGTAGGCCGGATCATTTTTATATGGATACAAAAAATATCAACCGGTCGGGGTCTCAAAAGTTTGAGGAACTCATTAAAATGATTTCTACATACTTTTTTTTCAAATCAGAGAAAAACCGCCGAAGCAATTTTGATTCTCCTGAAGGGCCTTTTTGGTAAAAAAAACATGTTTTTTGCTTGTAACTTTTTATTTTTCACAGAACGCATACCCACATCGTCTTAAATGTTAAACTTCTTACTCATACTAACATTTTGACATTAAAAAATTGTTAAAATTTTGTTTCATTATAACTCTTATTGACCACCAAAAATTTAATTTTTTGCTATTTTTAAAAAGGCATTTTTTTAAAACCGCTGTAAAAGACATATTTTTTATTATATTTACGTGGAATTGTTATTGTTGAAAAGGTATTAAGTTCTTCTTTCGTTCTGTGTATCGCTTTAATCAAAGCTATGTAAATAAAAAAAAAAATTTATCGAAAACTGGACGATAAAGCAGTGAACAAATTAAATTCATTGTTTGTATGAATAAGAAATGTTTCATTTTATCAGATTTCTAAAGTCGATTTCTCACATTCTGTCAGTTTTCGCACACAGCTTTGATTAAAACGATACACAGAAAGAAAGAAGAACTTAATACCTTTCCAACAATAACAATTCCACGTAAAACTAATAAAAAATGTGTCTTTTACAGCGGTTTTAAGAAAATGCCTTTTTAAAAATATCAAAAAATTCAATTTTTTGTGGTCAATAAGAGTTATAATAAAACAAAATTTTAACAATTTTTTTATGGCAAAAGGTTAGTATGAGTAAGAAATTTAACATTTAAGAAGATGTGGGTATACGTTCTGTGAAAAATAAAAAGTTACAAGCAAAAAACATGTTTTTTTTACCAAAAAGGACCTTCAGGAGAATCAAAATTGCTTCGGCGGTTTTTCTCCGATTTGAAAAAAATGTATGCAGAAATCATTTTAATGAGTTCCTCTAACTTTTGAGACCCCGACCGGCGGAATCTAAATTTCGATCCGGTCTAGTGAACAGTGAACAGATTTTATTTGAACATAAGTTTTACAAGTTTGTGGCTGGAGAGAAATTGCTTTTTTATACAAAATGGATTTAAGACATAAAATATATTTAATTGAAAATTCTAAAAGTGAAATCACTGGTTCAAAGTTACCTTCTAACAGAGATGTCCTCTAGTATCCTTTTTAAGATAAAAACATTGAAATTATCTTTAAACAAAAGTGCAAGTTTTACTATAGAAGAATGTATAAGTTTTTGGAAGGATACAAGAATACCTACTAGAGTTCCCCATCGATGCGACCAAAAGTTGTTAGGTTTGCACAAATGTTGGAAAAATTTACAAAGAAGTCAAAAACGCCCAACAGAAAAGCAGTGAATTAAGGAGACTTTGTTCTGCGATAAATTGGACAATCTATTCGATATTTCACACAGGGATGCTCTGAACCTAATCCGAATAGAGGAAGACAGATGGTCTGAAAATCATAACTTCTCTTAAAGTAGTAAACGACACAGCTGAACGTGCGGTTAAATTAATAACTGATTTTAATAGCCTCCTTAGTAAGAACACAAGCCAACAGTATTATCTCCTAAAAGTATATATGTATTTCTGATTATTTGATTGAGATTTTAATGATTTCTCTTTTTTAAATGTAGATAGTTCAGGACTATCGTAAGAAATATCCAGGATACAGTCGTGAAATTTTATCTCGGCCCTATGAGCAATAACTTAATTAAAAACAATTGAAGAGTTAACATTCAAAACCAGATAAGTCATTCGGATCGAATTGTTGGGAAATCGAAAAAAAACGTCTTAATTTTGACCAGACATTTTTTATAAACAAATCAATTATGCAAAATTATGCTCCACTTGAACAGATTTATTATGCGAAAAAAATAATAGTCTCATAGTGAAAATAAAAGTTTGTATTTTAAATTTCAATTTCTGGTTTTGTTTAATCAAAATTTAGATTCCGCCGTTCGAAGTCTCAAAAGTTGGAGGAAATCATTAAAATGATTTTTGCATACTTTGTTTTTCAAATTGGAGGAAATCCGCCGAAGCAATTTTGAATCTCCTGAAGGTCCTTTTTAGTAAAAAAAATATTTTTTGCTTTTAACTTTTAATTTTTTACAGAACGCATACCCAAATCCGCTAAAATGTTAAATTTATTACTCATACCAACGTTTTGACATAAAAAAGTTTTTTTAAAATTTGAATGAAAACTACAAAAATGAAAACTTGCTTGGACTTATCTGGTTTTGATTCAAAATTTTCAGTGGACATGTCTGCTTTTGATTGAAAAGGAGATTTTTTAATGCATTTTTCTCTAGGATTTTTATCATTTTTATCAAAGAGGATTTTATGGATCGATGTATTTTAACATTAGCCTTACAACGTTATTTCTAGCTAAAATTTTTTTTCCTGTGACTTATCTGGATTTGAATGTAAACTCCTCAATTATATATAATAACTTATTATTAATAATTATTATTATTAATAAGCTTTGTTAAATTTAAATACAAGTAAAACTATTGATTCGTGGTTAATATTTTATTTGTTGTTGATTTTGTTGTGTTAGAAACGTACAAACTTTGTACAATTTGTAATTAGAAACATAAACTTTTTTCAAAATAATAAATTTTATATATGTATTTTAAAAAAAAAATTGTTTTTTAAAAATAGTTTTTTTTTGCTACACAAAAAATATTGATTTTTCGCATTATTTATCCCATTTCGACACACAACATTTCCTTGGAATATTTCCTCGAGTAATAATAATAGTTTTATGCTCATCAATCGAGTTGATTAAAAATGAGTAATTACATTAATTTTATTTGTTTTTGGAAAAAAAAATATTTCTTAAAAACTTTTTTAACATTGCGCTCAGCAAAAATGTTGTAGTTTTCGTATCAGTGAACCGATTTCGACGAATGACAGTAGAGGTGTCAAACTATCGATGGCACTATCGATAGTATCGATAGTTTCATATTTTTGTGACTATCAATGAGTATTGATAGTTTTTTTTTATTATAAAAACTATCGATAGTTCAGTAGGACTATCGAACATCTCTACTGAACATTAAAAAATAACCAAAGCGCGGGTTAGTTGATTTTAGTAGGAATAATTAATTTTGCAATGTTAAGTATATCGAAAGTATTGAGTTTTAAAAAACATATGCTGTTATTTTAGTTGGTTTTTGTTAGTTTTAATTGTTTCCTTTTTTATACTGTTACCAGCGACTAAAAATCCGATAGTGCCATCGATAGCGCTATCGATGGTTTCCTTTTTTTTGAGACTATCGTAAGTATTGATAGTTTTTTTGAAAACGATCGAAACTATCGATGTTGAGACCATCGATAGTTTGACACCTCTAAATGACAGCACGTTGGAGAGATAAATTAAATACCTAATGTAATATAATGTCTCGTTGATAAAGTAATCACACGAAATTGTCTTAAATGTAATTGTTGTTGAAAAAAAACAATTTTTAAAAGGAAATAATATAAAAGTGTATTTCGAATGAAGTTTCGCTTTGCGGCACGTCTAAATCTTAATATATTTTCCTGAAATTTTCAGAATATACTTTTGACATGATAAGAAACAAACGAGGGCACCGCACATATTCAATTTATAAAAAAAAAAATTGCGCATACAGTTAAGGGCCACCCTAGTGCACATAATAAGTGAGATCCCATTGAGAAAATATTTTACAGTTGTTGTGAGCATTCACAACATTACCACTATGTCAAATATTGATGTGTCTCACAACACCCCATGTCTCACAACACCCCACTCTACCCTACTCCAAGATTTTTCTTTGGAGTTGTTGCTGGATCGAAGTCACTTCCCTCTCCAATTTGCCAAATTTACTAGCAATATCGGTAGAGAGTCTTGCAAATAAATTTTCAGCACGGTTCTCTGAGTTTTTTACTTCTTCTTTAAACACACTGAGTCGTTCTTCCACTGCCGCGATTTGAACCTCAAAAGAAGTTGAACCGCTGATTCCCAGCTTCGGTGAGCCTTCACACTTATGTGTATTACGGGGGGCAAGGTAATCACCTTGTTGGCGCGTGAGCAAAGGAGAGGGCGCCATTTGAGTTGTAAAGCGGCGATGAGTTCGTGCTCAAGAGACGTAAAAATATAAACACAAAAACACGAACCGGAGGAGGCAGCACAGAACAAAAAAACTGATAGCGGTGGTTGTCGAGAGGCCGCGAACAGTGTCACTCGAGCAATATGAAGGGGCAGATATTGTAAGGCGCGAAATTATTTTCCGTTTTTCTCGGTTTGCCACCGACAGCCGAAAATTAGTTTAATGATCCACAAATTATAAATTTAAGTCTATTTGTTTATTGCAACAAAAACTTATATAGAAAGTTATAAAAATACTATATTTTTAAAATATAATATATATAATATACAGCTTCTGCTGCAGAAGTAAGCAGACTATAAAGACAATCACAGCTGAACAGAAATAAATTTAAAACGTGTAGAAAACTCTGTTTTATAACATTAATTTTGGAGCGCCAGAAAATTGCGACCGCTTTGTTTGTTTGTTTTTTGCTATGTTTATCCCATTTTGAGCTGCTGCAGTTGTGACCATTCTAATGACCATTTCTGCCAAAATTGTTGCACGAGTCGCGGCAAATATTGCCAACGATTTAAATGTCGCTCTTGTAAGTTAAATAAGTTTTCGTCAGGTATTGTTGTCATTGGCCACAAGTACGGCTGCCAGATTTTTTTATTTAATAATCGGGATTTTACAAAAACAAAAGTTTGAAAATCGGCACAACGGATTAATTTTCTAGATGAATGCATATCTTAAATACTTTTCGCGCCAGAAGAAAAGGTATCACTCAATCGTAAGCTGAGAATAAAATTAAAATTCAATTTTTTTTTATCGACTTTCTTGAAGAAAATTCGTAAGTAAAGCTTAAGTTATTAAATGCTTTAAAGTCCATTCCACAGTTGCATTTTATTTGAATATCTGCTTTCACATTTTCAATAGTGAGAGAACTTCGGTTACCCATTGAAACTGATTTGTTAAGTGAAAATAAAAGTTCCGCATCGACATTTGATGCTGGGATTGATGAAACAAACTGAAACACCTTCAAAAAGTTCTCATTGAACCGTGCTCCAAATTAGACGTGCTTTTTCTTTTTGTTTATAAAGGAAAATGAAACTTTTTGCGCAAAGTGCGCTACCAAAATTAAAGCTTTTGTGAATAAACGTGATTGCATTAAATGTGCTTCGTTTTGTGATCGGGTTTTCCACATACAATGTGCTGATATAACAGACAATTTTTTAAAAGCATTAATTAGTTCACCAAATATATTATGGCAGTGCAATTCATGTGCTGATTTATCAAAATCAACCGTCTTCAAAAAGTTTGAACTTCTCTCTACTCAATTAAATGAGATGGAAAATAAAATCGCCTACTTCGACTCTAAACTCTCCGATGTTACTGCTTGGAATAAGAAGTCAACGACCTCCGCTGTGCTGCTAAAAAGTAAAAATGAGCAACGCAATGGTGAATGGAAGAGTGTGCCAAAGATTAATATTGATAATACAACAAATTTGTCATTACCGATTGTTTTCTCTCCTGCTCCTTCTGTAAATAATGAGCAGTTCGAAGATGCCGTCGGCGAAGTAGCTGCTGAAAACAATTGGGTCACAATTGACAACAAACCGAAAAATCGCGCCATAAAGAAGAGTAAGAGCATAATGGGTACAGCTGTGGATTGTGACTCTCTTAATGTTGTACATACAATGAAATACTTGCATGTATCTAAATTTAATATTAAAACTGAACCGGAGGAAATCTGTAAATTTGTAGCTGGTTAACTAAACATAAATGCTAAACATTGGGTCACAATTGACAACAAACCGAAAAATCGCGCCAAAAAGAAGAGCAAGAGCATAATCGGTACAGCTGTGGATTGTGACTCTCTTAATGTTGTACATACAATGAAATACTTGCATGTATCTAAATTTAATATTAAAACTGAACCGGAGGAAATCTGTAAACTTGAAGCTGGTTAACTAAACATAAATGCTGATATGCTTGCTTGCTTTAAACTCATTAAAAAAGATGTAGACGTATCGAAATAACGATTCGTAAATTTTAAGCTAGGGGTGCCATCTTCCTTATATAGCAAAGCTTTTGACAAAAAAATTTGGCCTCTTTCTGTTAAGTTAAGTCCGTTTATCACATATGATAAGCCAAAAAACTAAAACGAACTTGCACGATTACTCTTCCACAACATGAGGAGGAGACCTCATCACATTCCCCCCAACCTGGGCTGGATCTTCATCAAACATCACCCCAACCAGAAACAACGAAACGTTCTCTTCGTTCAAAAAACAGCTCTTAAATAATAAACTATTCAAATTCAAACGCTGCGTACGAATTTTCTTTTCTAACATCATCGCCATGCTCGCAGTGTACGCTCTCGGCACCATCATTTACTTTGGCTGTGCAAAAACCTGTTTCTGCAACAATAAAAACAACATCAGCCGTAATTAATATCGATGCCGAAGCTTCATCTTCTCAAAGCTCATCTGAGTCTTCTCGCCGTTCATACCCGCCCCCGCACTTGATATCAACAGACTGTGCGCTCACAGAATTGTCACAGACTGCAACTAATCAAAAACCGGTTCCTGCTGCAACAATAACAACGACATCAGCTGTTGACGAAAACGCCGTCGCTGCATATCCTCAGTGTAGCTATTCAGTTTATTACCAAAACGCTGGTGGAATCCGAACTAAAACATCCCAGCTTCAACTCTCATTGTCTCTGCGTGATTATGATGTTGTTGTTTTAACAGAGACATGGCTTCACGAAGGTATTTCTAAATCAGAAATTTCTGATAATTTTTAAGGTGTCTACCGTTGCGATCGATGTCCACTAGCAACAAGGCATGAAAGAGGTGGAGGTGTTCTACTTGCTATGAGGGTCGATTTCAATAGCAAAATCATTCAACTACCAATAAATGATGCTGGCGTAGAGCAACTATGCGTTCACTTAAATTTTTCTAACCATTATTCCATATTTATTTTTGTATCTTATATTCCTCCAAATAGCTCTATAAACTTATATTAGAAGCATTTAGAAAACAAAGGGTTCATAGCTGAGTCATTAGATATAAATAAGCATTGTATTGTTCTTGGGGATTTTAATTTGGGAAATGTTTCATGGGCTTATGATGATACAATTTTACTGCCTTTTAATGTAAATTCAGATATTGAATCCATGGTCATGGGTTATTTTTTATCAAATGATTTTCAACAAATTAAGAATATTAAGAATTATTTAAATAGAATCTTGGATTTAATATATTTAACAAATGATTTGAAAGGTTCTTGCGAGTATAACTTGTCACCAAATTTAAGAAACAGTATGCATCATACCCAACTAACAATTTTCCTTCCAATTTCAAACTTATAGCGTGATTTAATGTTATAAACGTTATATCGTGCTTCAATCTTAGCAGTCTTCTTCTAATCGTTGGCGTTAACACATCGATTGTGCTGGCAAAACTCTCGCTATTATTTATTCATACATATATCTGCTCACGTCAGCTGTAACATAATGTTTGCATGCGCAGCGTGTAAATCTCAATTGCTAAACACTGACCAAATATCTTGTTGGTTTTGTTCTAATAAATTGCATAAAAAGTGTGCTAATATTGACTCGAAATGTTTCAACCTGCTAATAACTAATAAAAATATTCTGTTTAGATGTGACATATGCTCAAAAAACAGTTTTTCTGATATTTCCATTAAAATTGATGGTGCTCTTAATTATATCAAAGAGTTGAAACAAGTGCTTGAGCCCCTAGTGAAGGTGAATTTCACTGCCGCTGCTGAGAAGAGTACGAATGGGTCTATCGAAACAAACATCGATGCTCAAATTCTCACTCGCTTGAAAGCTAAGTCTGCTGAAATCGGCCGATTGCCGACAGCTATTGTTCAACATGGCTCTCTTGGTTCACCCGCTATATTAAATACTGTCCGTAATGCACCGAATACCAGTCACGCTATTAAAATTGCTAGTGATGCCGCGACCTGTTCAAGTGCTCGTTCTTCCTCACTAACTGACAATGCGTCTACTTCACACAGTAGCTCAACAATGTCGAATTCATCATATGCTTCTGTTGTCTCCGCGAACTCAGCTAGCGGAAATGTTTTTGTTGCTGCAACTCATAATGAAAGAACAAATCCTGTTGTTTCTCTTTTTGATGCTCGCTCTTCTCAAGTGATTGAAATAGCCGAAGATAATGCTTCTATGCCTGCTGACTCTGCTGACTATGCTGTCGTTGCTGATGCTGCTGCTGCTTCTTGTATTGATAACACAATTTCTACTAGTTTTCTTGCTTTGGATTCGTCTGCCGGTATTGAGACTCTGCCAACTAACATTGCCGTTCGCTCCATGTACAGTGGGCAGAATCACGATTTATGTAACACAAATAATGTTAATAAAAATATTGCTTAAAACTAATATCTTTCCAACTTTCACTCGGCAGATCAATCACACTACAAAATCTCCTTACTCGAATCACACACTTCCATCTTTAACCCAAAACGAGTCTCATTTAATCTCAATCCTAACTCTGATGCACCATCAGATAAAAATGAGAGCAACATTCTCCACACACTCTATCCTAACTTTGTTCATTCCCATACTATAAACCCATCTCCTTCCGCTTTAGTCACGAATGAAGCCCATAACCAACCTGGTAGCCCTACTTCTTTCATCGACCCTCTTCAACTACCAAAAGTTAAACTTACTTTAAATTCTTGTGCTGACAATGAGAGCAGATATGCCCTCTCTCGTCTTAGAGAGAACAGTGTTTACAACAATGTGCATCTATATCTTGCTTATATGCATAAGGCACCGGTATCCACCTGTATAGATGGTAAAACCAAGACAAACCTCAAAGTCTTGATACAGCAAGACGGTTTACCTACTGATGTCGATGAATTACGTAAGTTATTTACCAGTTTCCACGAGCAACTCGGTTTGACGATCCAACAAGTCAAAGAAGATCTTGACACGTACGGTGCTCATGTAAGGTCAAAACATGTCTCTTACCTTCAAAAGTCACGTAAAGAGCAGCAACAATATTATTCCTAACCAACTTTCGCATAATCAAAACTCTATTCCAAGCCCACTATTTGTATCTCTGTACTATCAAAACGTTAGAGGATTACGCACCAAAATCTCTACAGTGTTTTTAAACTCTCTTAAACTTCCCTACGATATTTCTGCCCTAACTGAAACCAATCTTACCCAGGATTTCAAGGATACTGAGGTATTTGCGTCTGATTTCGTGGTGTTCAGAGACGATGGACTCGATAAAGATGATCTCTCCTCAGGTCGTGGTGTCCTTCTTGCAATTCACAATCGTTTCGACCCATCCTTTGTAAAAAAATCCCATACAGCTAATTTTGAATTTATATGTGCCAAAGTCTGTATCGCTAAGCGGTTCATATTCATTATCTGCTGCTATATTCGCCCTTCACAACCAGTGAATGGTTATCAGCTCGCAGTAGACGCAATTGATTCACTTTTTGATCTTATAGACCCATCTGACACGGTTATATTTCTGGGTGACTTTAATCTTCCCAGCCTTCAATGGGTTCTGTCAGATGACGAGTGCCATTATTTCGCTTCAAATGCTACATCTGAAAAAGAAATTATCTTTACTAGCTGCCTTTTAGACTCTGGCCTTTACCAGTTGAGCGGAGTAACAAACAATATAGGTAGACAATTAGACCTTGTCTTTTCTTCAGATTCAGATAATTGTTTAGTCTCTGCTAGTAACAACCTTCTTTCAACACTCGATCACTACCATCCTCCTCTATCTCTTACCCTTTCTTACAACAATAATATCATAAACACACACTTTGAACACGCGTATAGCTTCAACTTTCGGAAAACTGATTTTGTAAAACTTGAGATCTTAATCAGTAGAATCGATTTCCAACATCTTTTCGATAATGCCCATGAAAATGTTGATAATGCTGTTGCTCTCTTCTTTGACAAAATTTTCGACTGCTTCACACAATCTGTCCCATTTAATAGGCAGAAGAACTTTTTGTCATCTCCCCCCTGGTACAATAAGGAATTACGCTCACTTCGTAATAAAAGGAACAAACTTTGGCGCACTTATTTAACTACTCGTTCTTCTTTTGACCTCACAAACTATCTTCACGCCTATAACCATTTTTCTGCACTCTGTGAACATCTATATGACTCTTATCTTGCTCATATTCAAACAAAATTGGTGTCGGATCCTAAAAGCTTCTACAAGTTCATCAATATTAAAAGAAAATCTGACAACTATCCATCTACCCTTACTTTTTCAGATATCTCCTCAGGTAACCCGGAAATAATTGCAAACCTATTTGCAAATTTCTTCAGTCAGTCATTCATAAGTCATAAGAATGAATTAGACTATGAATACTTTTCTTCACTAAGGAATTGTGCTCAAACCTCGCTGACTTCTGTTGATATTACACTAACTGATGTCTTAGCAAAGCTACATAATCTAAAAGATGATTTTTCTCCTGGACCCTATGGGTTGCCTGCTATTGTCATCAAAAAATTCGCGAACTTTTTGGCTCATCCCCTTTTGACACTCTTTCAACTTTCTATTTCTAACTCAGTTTTTCCAAAGTTATGGAAGAATTCGTACATAATCCCTTTACATAAAAAGGACCTAAAAATGATATTGGTAATTACAGACCTATTGCAAAACTGTCATGTACTCCCAAAATTTTTGAAAGTATTATCTACGATATTCTCTTCTTCCATTGCAAATCTATCTTTCCTCCTAGTCAACATGGTTTTCTCAAGGGTAGATCGACTACCACCAACCTCACACAATTTGTTTCAAACACTTTATGCTCGTTGGAAAATGGTTACGAAGTTGATGCAGTTTCCACCGACTTTAGTAAAGCGTTTGACAAAATCTCACACACTATCATCCTTCTTAAGCTTAAAGCCTTTGGTTTTCCATCTCTGTTTATGTCATGGATTAAATCTTATCTCGAAGAACGCAGTTATAATGTCATCTTTAGATTTTCCAATTCAAAATCTTTTACAGCTACCTCTGGTGTCCCACAAGGCAGTCACCTTGGTCCTTTGCTATTCGTCTTAACAATTGCTGATGTTGATGGTATCATCAATGAATCCAATCTTTCTGTGTATGCTGATGATATGAAAATCTATCGGCGCATACAAACTAATGCCGATTCTCGCAAACTTCAAGACGATCTGGTCAGCTTTTCCATTTGGTGTCAAAATAATCTTCTGGAACTCAACGTCAGCAAATGTCAAGCTATAACATATTCTCGTAAGCGACTCCAACTTCCTCCGAGAACGTATTACATTCTCGGCAAGCCAGTTCCCTCTGTATGCTTTTAACGGGATTTAGGCGTTATTTGCGACAAGGAACTTTACTTTCGGTCTCATATTGATAATATTATTAGTAGAGCCAACTCTGCACTTGGTTTCGTGAAACACTGGTCCAGAGATTTCTCCAATCCTTACGTCACTAAATCTCTCTATCTTTCCTTTGTAAGACCCATCCTCGAATATGCCAGCCAGGTTTGGTCTCCCATCTACAACACCCATTCAATGCGAATCGAAGCCGTTCAACGCAGATTCATTCGTTTCGCTCTTCGTGGTCTTCCCGGCTCTGACAGTTTCAACTTACCTCCTTATGCCAACCGTCTGAAGTTGATTAACATGCAAACACTTGCAAAGCGAAGGGAAGTTGCCGATGTTCTCTTCATTCATCAACTAGTATGCGGTACCATTAACTGCCCAGAACTACTCCAATCAATATCCTTTAATACCAACCCACGCAACCTTAGGTTGCCTCTATATACCTCTCTTCCACCTTAACTTTCACCGCACCGACTATGGATGCAGTGAACCTATAACCAGAATGCTTCGGGTAACCAATAGATTGATCAGTGAATTCGATTTTCACCTGAGCAGACCACTACTCCGAAATATCCTTCTAAACTCCAACGACACTTCCTCCCCCTCTCTAATGTATTCTTCTTATTAAGATATGGTGCCATTGTAAATTAAGATACTCCCTGTTAATTATAAAATTTAGTTCTTAAGTATTCAAACTGCTTGTATTAAGCTTATATATAAATAAATAAATAAATTGCTGGAATTATTAACAATAATATCAATGTAAACAGAAGACAATCTAATAAAAATATTGTAGCCATTATAGGCAACAATGAGTGTGATGGTGAAAATCTTGACGTGATAAGGCAGCGTAAATGGTTCCACCTTTCTAATTTCCGATCTACAACAACATGTGAAGCTATTCAAAATTATGTTTCTTCTAAGGCTAACATTGCACTGTCAGAGGTTTCCTGCCGTAGTTTGGCTAAAAAAGATGGATCTTATCAGTACTACATTAATTTTAAACTATCTATTCCGGAAAAATCGGTCGGAACTGTTTTTAATTCAAACTTTTGTCCTACAGGCGTTCGTGTAAGACCATTCCAAAATCGTTAAAAAAACTTCAAGCATCCGGCGGTGTTGAATCAGATAAAATAAACAACACTTTACCGACTTTCTCAGAAAATGCAGCGGTATTGAGCTCTACATTTAAAAATATAGAAATATACTACCAAAATACTGGTGGTCTGCGTTCTAAGTCTGAAAAATTTGCTCTAAATCTTGCTGATAGTTCATACGATATTATTGCTTTAACTGAGACCTGGTTGAATCAAAATATTGTTACCTCAGAACTTTTCGATGATCGATTTGAGGTTTTTCGGCGTGACCGTTGCTTACTTACAACTGGATTAACCCGTGGTGGTGGTGTTTTGGTTGCCGTCCGTGCCGGTTATCGTTGTCAGGAAATAACATTACAACACTCATCAGAATACATAGAGCAATTATGTGTTCGAGTTGATTGTCCTGTTTTGCGTGCTGGATCTTCTGTGTCCTCGTTTATAAGTATTTATGTATTTGTATCGTATATTCCACCATGCTCTAAAAGTGAAATTTATTCGATGCACTTTGTTAATATTCTTAATATTGTTGATGGCTTTAAAGACAACGAATACCCTTTAGTTTAGGTGACTTTAACTTAGGTAATACGAATTGGTCTCATTCTGAAGAGCTTACAAGCATGATTCCGAATTCGTGCCTTAACTCGGAGATTGATTTTATTGACTCCATCCTATCGTTGGAGGTTAATCAAATAAACTCAGTTAAAAATAATTTAAATAAAATTTTGGATTTGGTTTTTTCTGATCCTGATCTTAATGCGGATTGCAGTGAAGCTGATTTCCTTTTGTCTAACAATAGTTTTTATCATAAGGCGTTAATAATTAAATTAGATATTCTAAGTATTGACTTATCTGCTTTAGAAGAAGATTCATTTGTTTTTGCTTTTCGAAAAGCTGACTACGTTGCAATGATAAACTACTTATCAAGTGTGGATTGGTGTACATTTATGGATGATAATTTGGCACAAAATTACCAGTTTTTTATTAACGTTATTAATGAAGCATTTATTAATTTTGTTCCAATAAAACAAATTAAAAAGAACTCAAAACCAGAATGGTTTAGTAAAAATCTATCAACATTAAAAAATAAAATTAATAAACTTTAAAAAAAAAAGCAAGAATAATATAGCTTTCCGTCAAAGTTATCTTCAAACAAGAAAAGATTATGAATCACTTAAGAAAAATCTATACAAAGGGTATATACGTGGTCTTGAATCGGATATAAGGTGCAATCCTAAGGCTTTCTGGAATTTTTTGAATGAAAAAAGGAATACCAAAGGGTTCCCTAAAAATATGTTTTTCAATGAAAAAATATCGAACAACACACAAGACGCTTGTAACTTGTTTGCTGACTTTTTTCAGACAAATTTTGTCTTAGATGATGGTGGCCGGGGTGGCAACTATCCGGAATATAATGGCGACCCTATCACTGACTTGGGTTTTTTATCTATTTCCGAAGAGGATGTAGTACATGAAATGGTAACTCTATACACTAATAAAGGTATTGGTCCGGATAATATCCCACCAATTTTTCTGAGAAAATGTGCAGGCGTCCTAGCAACGCCACTTGCACGTATATTTAATTTATCCCTCAAAAAAGGTCAGTTTTTAGACATCTGGAAGGAGTCTTTTATAATTCCTATCCACAAATCTAGCTCGCGTCAAAATATAGCGAGTTATCGTCCTATATCTTAACTACCTTTAATTCCAAAACTGTTTGAAGCAATAGTTAAAAGAAAATTGTATGCCTGCATAAAAAACTCTATATCGGAAAATCAACATGGTTTTGTTTCTGGTAAATCAACCTCGACAAATCTTACTTTGTTTCCCACTTCATAAAAACTGAACTAGAATCTGGAAATCAAATTGATGTCATCTTCACCGATTTCGCTAAAGCCTTTGAAAGGGTACAGCATGCGATACTGATAAACAAGATAAGGCTTATGGGCTTTCATTCTTCTTTATTATCTTGGATAGAGGACTACCTTACAGGTCGATGCCAATCTGTCCGTATAGGGAAATGCTTTTCAAAGAATATTATGAACCTTTCAGGTGTACCGCAAGGTAGCCATCTTGGACCGCTTTTGTTCGTTCTATTTATAAACGACCTTCCTAAAAATATAAGGTACTCGGAATGCCTTATGTATGCCGATGATGTTAAAATATTTAAATCTGTACATTCACATGCTGATCACTTGCTTTTGCAACAAGACTTAGACTGTGTTCATAATTGGTGTACGATTAATAAACTGCATTTAAACATTGCTAAATGCAACATAATGTCGTTTTACATGAAACAGACACCTTTCTTTTTTGGTTACTCAATTACAAACAATGAACTGCTACGAGTTGAGTCTAAATCTGACTTAAGCGTGTTATTTGATAAACGTATCACGTTTTCCGCCCATTACGATACTATTATCAGCAAGACGAATGCAATGATTGGATTCCTAAGGCGCAACACAAAGGAATTCAACGATCCATACACTCTCAAAACGTTATTTATGTCTTTAATTAGATATGCATTAGAATATGGATGTGTTATATGGGATCCTTATTATGAGTTACACAAGGCCAGACTTGAAAAAGTACAGAAACGTTTTACTCGATTTGTAATTAGTAAACTAAACTGGACTTTTATGCCAAATTATTTATCTAGATGTGCCCTTCTCGGCCTTAGTACTTTGGCGTCTAGACGAAAGTATTTTCTAATAATGATTGCTTGCGATATTTTGATGAACCGTATTGACTGCGCACCTCTTCTTGCACTTTTTAGAATCTATGCACCTGGAAGACATTTTAGACAAAGGGATTTCTTTCACATTCCGTACCATAGAACTAACTATGGCCGAAGCGATCCTATCTATAATATAAGCTCAGCGTTTAATTTTGTATGTGCACGAATAGATTTCACACAGAATAGAATAAGGTTATTTTAGGTCTATTTTACAAATGTAATTCATTGACTGTTAAACACTTTGTTGATAGTAAATAAATAAATAAATAAATAAATAAATAAATAAATTTGGAAGAATTGCTGTTATAGGAGTGTTCACTGATATAATTCACTGCAAGAATATTCTCTCAAGAAATTATTCAAGGTTTATAGAAAAACTACTTTAAATTTGTATAATCATGCTTAATTCATTGTATTAAATGATTGGGAAGTGATTCTTCCCATAAACATCGCATAAAAAATTATACAATATTTATACCATTGCCACTCTGTGTTTGAATTTCGTAAACTTCGTATATTTTCGTATATTTTCGTCAGTTAAAACATAAAAAATATAAATAAATTAAAAAAAAACAAAAACAAACAAATTAATTTGTGCATAAATAACATAAGGCCATGATGCACAACGCACACTGGCGCAGGTCCGGGGTTCGCTACAGCATCCAAGTAATCCAGCAAGCCTCACCTACAAGTACGCAAAAACATGTCAAAAGACAAAATGGATGCTCAGCTGATGAAAGCAATAACAATCTGCTATCGACTCATAATGGCAAAGGATCTGCAGATAGTTGGAATATACTAACTGAAGACCATAGGCCTGGTCCTACCACTGTAAAGACTTTGCATTTAAAAACTCCCACCCCAGCGCAATTACAGGCATTCACAAAATTAGGTGCGATCCTTCAAAAACTTGATACTGCAACATTCTGCTTTTCATGGGTTGTGCTTCAAAACAATCGTTGACCATCGTCACACAACGGTGCGAGGGCGGCGATTTAGGACTTGCAACAGCAAAGACACGTTTGTCTGGCGAGAAGCAAGCCAAACAAGCAACTGGGAGCATTCTGTTGATGACACCTGAAGTCATATATGTCACTTTTATAAATGTATACATTATATTTTACAATAAAACTGATTCCAACAAAATTGTAAAATACACATTTTACATTTAAAAATGCAGTGTAAAAAGCCTGGTGCTTCATAAAAAATTATAAAAAAAAATTCTTTTAGCGGCTGATTCGAACCATGGACCTTCATATTTCAAGTTCAATACATTAACACTCGACCCATTTGACAAACTTCGAAATTCGATATAATTTCCTATATAAATAGGACAGCGCAGCCGTTGTTTATTGAACATTTTTTCAACGTATTGGATATGTAAAATGGGCGAGAAGTTTAGGCGTCAGACTCACAACACAAATGTACTTGGTTCGAATCCCGCCGCAACACGTTAATAAACTTTAGAATTAAAAGCAATAAATAAAATATAAATAAAATAATAAATAAATAAAACACAAGTAATAACAGCAGTCAAAAAAGCCATTGTTCGTTCAGATTTGAAGTTTCACTCGGAACCAAAACAAAAAAAACTGAAACAATTCCAAATTTTTTTTTCGAACAAGATTTATATTTTTTCGAATATTTATTTTGACATAAATATTTATATTCTCTTATGCTCTCTTTTGAAACAAACACTGCTATAGGAAAACATGGTATAAAACTCCTATAAAGTAATGATAAGAATATGTTTAACAGGATAAAATTTTACTGATGTAGAGTTTAATACAAACAAAAAAGTGCGCCTTTTTTGTCTTATACGAGTATGATACAATGATTATATCCGTGAATGTTGTGTTTTAATATGTTGTTGAGAATGTTCTTAGGTGCTTTATAGGAGGAAAATTGTTACTTGGGTAAAGCTCTTACTATAAAATTCGAGTTTTATAAATTTAACAGCAATGACGTTGCTGATGTTTTTGATGAACTTGATTTTTCGAAAAGAAATTTTATTCAAATTGTCGAAGATCTAAATGCGGTTGATTGGTCGGTATTAGATTCATTTGATGATCCTAATAATACTTACAAATTTAATTGTGATAAGTGAGATTTATTTGTGATAATTTTATTCCTAAAAAACCAAAAATCTTGAGAAATAAACCTCCCTGGCTTAATACGCGACTAGCTAACCTAAAAAATGTTAAAAACAAAGCATTTAAAAAATTTAAAAAAAAACAAAATCTGTTACTGATAGATTAAACTTTTTTCAAAAACGAAACGAATTCGACTACTAACACAATTATTTATATAACCAGTACATTTTTATGATTGAAAGAAATTTGAAAACAAGCCCTTCATCTTTTTGGCAATATATAAATTCAAAACGCAAAACCAATGGAATTCCGTCGAGTATGGAGCTCAATGGCGTCAAATCAAATAGCTCACTTGAGTCCTGTAATCTGTTTGATAAGTTTTTTCAGACTGTTTACGAAAATTATAATGATTTGACGTCTTCTGATAATATTACTAGCTTTGATTCTCCAAACCTTGATTTCTTAGAAAATATTACTGTTTCAATAGGTGATGTATCCTCCGCTATATCAAACTTGAAGTCTAGCTTCAAGTATGAACGTGGTGGTTTTCTACCAATGTTTTTTAAACTGTGTGCTGACGTTATAGTAAAGCCCATTGCTTTCTTGTTTAATTTCTGCCTTAAATCAGGCATTTTACTAGAATCATGGAAAATTTGTTTTGTCATCCCTATATACAAATCCGGTGATCGTAACAATATTAACAACTATAGAGCCATTGTCAAGCAAAGTACTTTTGCAAAACTATTTGATCATATAATAAAGAACTAGTTATTTGATCATCTAAGGACTGCAATATGCGATTATCAACATGGTTTTTTGCCTGGAAAATCAACTTGTACAAACCTGGCGTTGATTTCAGGCAATATTGTTGAAGCATTAGAAAGTTCTAAGCAATTAGATGTTATATATACTGATTTTTCGAAAGCTTTCGATAAAGTTGATCTCAACATTTTATTACTAAAATTGAGTAAATATGGTGTCAAATATTTTGCTGAAATTCTTAAAAAGTTTTTTAGTTAACAGAAAACATGTTGTGAAAATAGGAACAACAACTTCTGAGGTTCTTATTAATGCCTCATCTGGAATTCCTCAAGGCACTAAATGCTTTAAATTCTCTAAATGCTTATTGTTCGCCGATGATGTTAAGCTCTTAAAATCTCACAATCGTCTGATTGCCTTAAGCTTCAGAGTGATCTAACGCGATTCCAGGATTGGTGTACTTTAAACAACCTCAGTTTAAACCTTTCAAAGTGTTCTGTTGTGACTTTTTCGAAAAGCATAAATCCCATTTTTTATAATTTTGAAATTAATGGTCACCAATTAATACGCAAGCAAGAAATGAAAGACTTAGGTGTAATATTTCATTCAAATTTTAGTTTTATCTGTCATATAGATTATATCATTTCAAAATCGTATGCTATGGTCGGGTTTATAAAGAGAAATACTCAAAACTTTAGAGACCCAATGACAATCAAATCCCTTTATGTAGCACTGGTTCGTAGCGTAATTGAATATTGCTCTATCATTTGGAATCCTTTTTATGTTGAGCATTCAAATCGTATTGAACGTGTACAGCGGAGCATAACCAGATATGCGCTCAGAAAGATGTATTGGCCCAACGGTCTTCCATCCTATAATTCTCGACGCAAGCTCCTTGGTTTGCAATCTTCAAATGACGGAAGAACCTCGTACTCTTTATTATTCGCTTAACAATTTTTTTCTGGCAAAATAAATTGTAGTGAATTACGAGATCGTTTCGTTTTCTATGAGCCTCCAAGACCTTTGAGAACTAATAGACTATTTGAATCCAGAACTCATAGAACAAATTACGCAGCAAATGAGCCAATTAATAGATGCATTTCTCTTTGCAATAATTATGCGGACGTCCTTGATTTCAATTCAATTGAACATAGCTTTAAATTAAATCTTTTTGCATTATTTAATTAATTGTATAATTATAAGATAAGATATTTAAGACAATTTTGTATAGTCTGTAAGATATAATCATCCATAGACTGAAATAAATAAATAAAAAAAAATATTTGACAGCTGGTTTGATTAGAATAATAAAATTTATTTTTTAATAGGTTTTTATTAATTTCCATATCAATTTCTGTTTGTCAAACAGTATGACCATTTATATAATTTGATTTATTAAAGGTCACTTTTTATTTATGTTGTGAAATTTTTTTAATAAGAGGCTTATATCTAGCGACCGAGATTGTAATAAAATAAGAAAATTACATTAAAACTGTATATTAAATTCTTTTACTTATTTTTTGCCGACGGTTCGGAGTTTTTTTGGCTTTTTCTTCAGGGCAAATTACTTTACTAGCTAACAATTGATTTTCTTAAATAGCCTAATGACATTATCATACAAAACAATTTTTTTTCTTTAACTAACACCAAACATAAAGAAGAAGAGAACATTTCAACATGAAAGTAAAATTAATTAAGTTTTAGAAATTTATATTAAAAGAATATTGTATATTGAGCTTATGTTGTCTTCGTCTTCTTTTTTGTTCATAGTTCTGTATGTGCAGGCTTTCCAATGTTATTCTTATGTTTGGGTTATTTTCTTTATCTATTATTGTCACATTTTTTAAATCAGCCATGTTTCCCGTGTTATGTATGTGCTGTGTTAGCGCTGCTGTTTCTTTTTCGTTTTTAATGTCTGATTCGTCTTCCTTGGTGCGTATATCTTAAGATCTTTTTGTTGTTCCAATGTAGATTTTGTTACATGGGTTTTGGTTTCCATTGCAGTTTATTTGATATACTATCTTTGATTGTTGTAGTTTGTCTATTGGTGTTTTTGTTTTGGTAAAAATTGTGTTTAATATATATTATTTAGGTTAACTTATTATTTAGGAAAATATTTAGGTCTTAATTTTAAGTCCCGTACTGGGTGCGTTTGAAGGCGACTAACTCGTTGAGGACATAATTCGTTTCATTCTTTCTATTTTTATTGAAATTATCTCGATTCTCGGCCTGAATTTTTAGAATGTTGTCTCGAGGATTCGATCCGTACTTCGTCCCAAGAATGATAGAATATAAGATTACGACATGCGCATGATTTCCCCTTAGATGACGTAGCTTGTCCCTTGTAAGGGTTGCCAACTCTTATGAGAACAAATACAGCTCATCAGCCAGTTGAACTCAAATCAAGATTTTTTGGTTTTTATCAAAAAACAACTAGTTAAAAAACTTAAAATGATAATCAACTCACCTTCTCCTCCTTATTTTCCGTTAACCCCTTGTGGGGTTAGGGCGACTCAACTCACCTACACACGACTTATTTTTGACAAGCAGCCAGTTTATCTACCAGTTTCTCAATTAGTTGCTCGACTTTATGGGCCCTCATGTGAGAGTTGGCAACCCTGCAATTACAATCACTTTGACAGTTCGCCAAAATATTTTGCATCGGCTTTGAAATAATTTACGAATTTCGCGTTATATTTCATAAAACAAACAATATAAAAACAATTGAAATTATAAAAAACGATAAGTGAAGTGTGTTTATAAAGTTGCCGCACAGAGAAAAACTAAAAAAATATAATAAACAAAACGTAAACATGAGGTGTGCAGTGGGCAAATGCAAGCAAAGCAATAGTAAACAGCAACAGCTGTAAATTATTAGCCAATAGGAGCACAGTTGGCGTGACGTCATGTGTCCAACATGCGCAGAAGATTTTTTTTCTGCGCGGGATGTCATAATCTTTGTTTCTATCATTCTTGCTTCGTCCCGATATTAATCCAAATCAGCGATTTCTGCATCCTCTAGGAGTGCCCGTAATTCCGGGTTTTCTTTATACCGCAGTTCCAAACCAATCAAGATATGAAATGGCGAAAACTTGGTGCTTGACCATTACCGCGTGGAACACCTGTCATTATTAGCAAGTGATGGATGCCGTTTTCCTTGCAAAACTCTTGGAAAGCACCGAACGTTAATTCTGCTCTATCCTGCCTCTATCCGAGATGATTCGTTTAAGATTTCCAAACACAGCAGCGTGCTTCTCAAGTCTATCGATTTCTTCTCTTGAACTGGTACTTTTCGTTAGATATAACCAGACAAACTTTTTAAATGCATCGTCGACCACAAGAATGTGGTTATATCGCTTCTTTGTCATCTCCATTGGTCCTACGTGATCCACATGAAAAGTCCACAAGGGTTTATCCTCCTTGTTTATTGATGTCAGAAAGCCTTCCTCTTTCCCAACTTTCGCATTGACAACCATGCATGCAATGCAGCTTTAAATAACATTTGCGACTTTTTGGCTTGCGTTTGGAATATAAAAATCTCGCTGCAGTAAATTCTGCGTTCTTTTAGCTGGAAAATGACCTTGTTCGTGAGCTATCTTGATCGCCTCTTGCTCCATTGACGACGGTATCACAATAAGCTCCTAAATGGGATCCTTATATAAAACGTCATGCTTTAGGTAAAAATCCTCATAATCGTCCTCTTAAAGGACCATCTTTTCGATGCAATGTCATCATAAAAGCGTTGCAATCCGTTACAATTTTGAATCTCCTTCCTAAAAATATACTCGCCACTTTTTTAAAGCCGCTATTATGGTCAGCACCTCGAGCTCGTAGGAATGGTATTTTTGCTCATACGATTGTGCTTTCCAGCTCATATACTGCACGGGATGCCATTGTTGATCTTCAAAGTTCTTCTGGATCAACACTCCACCGTATCCATACATGCTAGCATCAGTATGAATCTCAGTTGGAGCCGTAGGGTCAAACAACCTTAGCACAGGCCCACTAGTAAGTGCATATTTCAATTTTTGAACCGCCAGTAATTCTTCTTCATTGAGGTGGTAAAAACGCCTGAAATACGATGTGAGTCCCAGAAATCGTTGCAGGGCCTTGCCCTCCGCAGGTATTGGAAAGTTCTTTACCGCTCGCGTTTTTTTTTCTGAAGGCCTGATGGTACCGTTCTCGACCACATAGCCCAGATAGTCTATCTTGCGTCGCAAAAATTGACAATTTTTTCGCTTGATGTTCAAACCGCTGGCAGATGCTATCTCCAGAACTAGTCTTAGCTTCAGAATACCTTCCTCATCATCCTTAGCGGGAGTGACGATGTCGTTCATAAACGCTAACACCACACCGCTTTGAATTAGATCTCTCAAAACCACGGATATGTACCGCGAGAACACAGCTGGTGCATTACATATTCCGAAAGGAACATACAGAAATTCATACTGGCCACTTTGTGTAACGAACGACGCATATTTTCTTGATCCTGGCTCAACTGGAACGTGGAAGAATACGTTAGCACTTTTTATGTGTACCTTAATTTGAGTTTTTTGTTTGGCTATCGAGCGCGCCTGATACAGAACGGTCTTATTAGTTCTATAATCCGGTATTCCCTCAACGTCGTAGTCAATCAGGCTCTCCTCGTCCAAATTAATCGGATTACCTATTTCTAACAAGCAATACAAATACTCCAACATTGTATCACCGGCCTTCTTCCGTCGCTTACTTAAAATTCGATGAACTTCCGATGATGGCAACTTTGCTCCAACAACAAAGACTCCTTTAAAGAACACTCCTTTAAAGACACAGTCTCGTATGCCCGACTGGCTTCTAATAAAGAGTTTAGCGGCTCCTCTAAGTAGCTGCTTCGAATATATAAATTTTTGCAAACTATTCCAATTAACTGTATTGGCCGTGTCCTCAAGCTCTGTGATCCACTGTCTAACATTTTGTGCATCGGCTCCCGAAAAAAGTGACACTCCATCTTCAACATCTTTTAATGTAAGCAATGAGAGTGACCGGTTGTGGACGCCACTTCGTCATATTCGGTAGCATCGTCATCGTCATTCCTGGAAAGGCCAAAGTGTTCAATGAGCCTGTCTTGAAGAATATTTTTACGTCCCGTTATCAACAATTGTAACTCCTCTAATGACCCACAGTCAATGCCAAAATGTCATTTAAGTCCATACTGAATGTCTGCTCTTAGTCAAAATAAATATAAAAAACAAAATCGGTCCAAATATTATTCTTAAGTCGCACAAACCAACCAAATATCAAAATTCATAAAGTAATTTATAAAAATTCTTATTAACAAAAAATAAATATTTCATCAATATTTTATTCTTAAAGTATTTTCATATTTCTGGAAAAATATGAGGAATGCGTTTTCTTTTGTGAATTTTTAAATTTTCTGTTCAATTATATATATTCAATACGTCTTAAATTATTATGACACTACAATCATAATTTATGAATTTATATTTCAGCAATTCAAAATTTTCGATTAATTTTCCATATTAATTATTTTAATCAACACCTCTTTAAAACGTTCTTCTTTAATTCTTAATTTTTAAAATATCTACTCTTCTTTTCTTTATTACTTCTTAAATCTTCTAAATTTCTTCAAAACTTTCTTCTTTCTTTCTTCAATTTTTAAATTTTTCTGTTTTTAAATTCTTCAAAATATTATTCTTTACTTCTTCAATTTTAAAATTTTCTTCCTCAAACTTCTTCAAATTTTCTCTTTAGTTTTTAAGTTTTTAAATTTTCTTCTCTTAAACTTCTTAAAAATGTTCTTCTTTACTTACTTAATTAGATGGCTTTTTTTGGCCTCGTCTAAGAATTTGCGACAGCTTCTTTTGTCGTGCGCTTGCTGGCGCCAGTTGGAAATTTCAAGCGTTGTCAGGTTATCCAATGCCTGGTCTTTCCAACGGAGATGCAGTCTTCCTCGTCTGCGTTGGCCACTGCTGTGTACCGAATCCAATAATTTTTTCGCTGGAGCTTCGTCGTTCATTCTCTCGACATGACCTAGCCAGCGAAGCCGCTCTATTTTAATACGCTTGACTATATCGATGTCGGCAAATACCTCATACAACTCGTGGTTCCATCGTATTCGGTACTCGCCATTGACGCAGATTGGACCATAGATCTTGCGAAAGATTTTTCTCTCGAACGCTCCCAAAGTCCTTTCATCAGAACTGCTCAACGTCCAGGTATGTGATGCGTATAGCAGGACGGGCATGATTATTGACTTAAAGAGCGTCAGTTTTGTTCGTCGAGAGAGAGCTCTGCTTCTCAATTGCCTACTGAGCCCAAAGTTACATCTGTTGGCAAGAGTTATCCTTCGTTTAATCTCAATACTGATATCGTTGGAGGAGTTAATACTGGATCCCAGGTAAACAAAGTCCTTCACTACCTCAAAGGAGGTGTTGTCAACAGTGACGTGGTTTTCAAGACGCTGGGACTGTTTGTTTGTTGACACAAGATACTTCGTTTTATCTGCGTTCACTGCAAGACCCATTCGACTCGACTCTTTTTCTAGCCTGGAGAATGCTGCACTGACCTTGTGCGTATTGTGGCCAATGATGTCGATATCATCTGCGCCAGCAACATACGCCAACAACATAACACTCTTATAGAAAATTGTGCCACTGCGTCTCAGGTCAGCAGCTTGGATGATCTTCTGCATTACTATATATAAAAAGTCGCACGATAAGGCATCTCCTTGTCTGAAACCTCGCTTGGTATCAAACGGAAGGGAGAGGTCCTTCCCGATTTTCACTGCGCTGCTGGTGTTTTTCAGTGTCATCCTGCAAAGACTATTGCTTCGCAGTAATACCAAATTCAGACATGATGGCATATAGGTGACTCCTTATTGGACTGTCGAAGGCGGCTTTGAAATCGACAAAAATATGGTGTGTGTCGATTTGTTTTTCAAGGGTCTTTTCCAAGATTTGTCGGAGCGTGAAGATCTGGTTAGTGGTGCACTTTCCAGGTCTAAAGCCACACTGATAAGGTCCAATCAGTTGGTTGACGATGGGCTTCAGTCTTTCACACAATACGCTCGACAGGACCTTATATGCGATATTAAGAAGGCTAATCCCACGGTAGTTGGCGCAAATGGTGGGATCGCCTTTCTTGTGGATTGGGCAGAGCACACTGAGGTTCCAAACATCTGGAATGCATTCTTCCGACCATATTCTGCATAGAAGTCTGTGAATGCATTTAAACAGAGCTTTGCCACCGGTCTTAAACAGCTCAGCCGGTAGGCCATCGGCTCCTGCGGCTTTATTGTTTTTAAGCCGAGCAATAGCTGTTAAGACCTTGTTAAAGTCGGGCAGCGGAACTTTGGAATGTTCTTCTTTACTTTTTCTATATTTTAAAATTTCGTCTTTAAAATTTTTCAAAAATTGTCTTATTTACTCCTTTTATTTTTAGAATAAAATTCTTAATAGTTTTTCTTGACTTCAGTTGTATTTGCTAACATTTTATTTTATTATTATTCTACTATAGGAGATATATAAATAATATGAGTACCAAGTTTATATTATCTCAAGTTTAATATGTCAATTTAATATTCATCTTCCAAGCTTCCATAAACTTATTAAAGTGGTCCCATTGTGCGAGTAATTACAATGCTCTTGTTTCTATATTGTTATCTTCCTTCTTTTCTGCTTATTTCCGGTTTTCTTACTTGCTTGCTTTTTTTTGGTACTGCTAATGCAAATGTGGCTGCGTCACAAACTGCTTTCGATGCTTGGCTGATAGCATATATTTATAGAACTGACCGCTGTTGTTCTGCTGATGTTTTATTCTTATGCTGCTGCTGCTGCTGATGATGATAATGAAGTTTTTGTGCTGTCTTCGCTTCTATTTCTGTTTTGTTTCGTCGCAAGCATGTTTGATGCCATGCATTTATTACAACAACAACTTCTATTTTCGCGTTACTTCGATGACGTCATTAGCTTGATAGCGTTAATTTATTAAGATTTAGCACTGAATTGTTGTTGCGCGGCTGGTAACTGCATGCGCATGGTGACAAATTTTGTCGGAAACGAAACACTTTACTACTTTTTAATTAACCAATTAAACAGTTATCGTTGCTTTTATTGTATAACAGAGTCAATTTGGTTCTCTCAAGATTGATTTGTCTATTCCTCGAGTTCACAATTGAATTTTATGCACTTAAGCGTTAAACACATGTACACATTAACGCACGTTCTTTCGTTTTGACACTGCACTTTTATCGATGTTCTGTTTAATGTACATTTCGGCTGAGCCCCCAAAATTTGTGGAATAAAACAAATTGGCTTACGATTATAGTTTTTATTTATATTATAATAAAGACTTCATTTTTTAACCCTTCGATGCGAGAACATTTTTTTACCCTTCAATGCGTGAACAGGTCCCCAGGGACCTTTTTTGATTTTTAAGTATTTTACTATGAAAAAAAATTGAAAAAATTTTTTAATTTTTTTTTATGTTTATTATTGTCTAAAGAACAAAACTGTATATTTAGATTATTTTTTTTTTTTTTTTTGTACATGGGTCATATGAAAGTGAATAAAATTTACATATAAAACATCTTGTTTTCTATTGTTGTTGTTGCTGCTGTTGGTCCATCGTGGCCTGTTCGCAAGTATGACAGCGGTGGAGGACTGTAGAATGCTCTCCGCAAACAGCATTGTCGCAATTGAAGCAGTAGGCCCTCGTTTTCCGCTGCCGTCCGTACTCAGAACGGCATAGGCGGCGTGACGGCCTGTTCGTCCTTGGCGCAAATGCTGGTGAATTGACTTCTACCGGTCTTGGTCTTATCTGAAAAGATAAAAAAAAATAAAAAAAACAAAATTAGTAGTCTGGTTGTGAAATTGGAGCAGTTTTTTCTTACCCTGACATCAAATGTCTCCATCGCATTGCGTATCCTTGGATGCTTCGTGATTTGGTTGTTTAGGGCCCGATTCTCAATGTTTGGCATTGCCAACTGCCTGGTGAGGAGCTGGAGAAACGCCCGTCGTCGATCACTTCGTTGGTCAGGCTGCATTTCGTTGTATATGGTGAATGCAGCAACGTCTACCATATTGTAAAACATTGCTAATGGCCAGCGTTGTGTAGAGCGTTTGCACGAGTAATTGCCCAGCATTTGGTCCATCACATCTACGCCAGATTTATTAGCATTGTAGTCCAGAATGCTGTAGGGTTTCCGCTTTGCACTGGCCTCGTCGCCAGCCCAAGTATAATGTTGAGTAGACATAAGAAGAACAGCGAACAGAAGAACTCCTGCGGTACGAACCTCTTATTTGCGCGAACTGTTCCAACGTAGCCCGTTTTCCTCCTCATCAAAACACGTGCCAAATCCAACGTTGTGAAGAAGTTGTCTGCATAAACTGTGCGGCCAGTATCCATATATCTCTCCATAAGCGTAAGTACAACATTTTGGCCCTGATTTACTTCACGATCCTGGTTTGGCAATTTACCAGAATAGATCATACCTTTGACGGGATAGTATGACGGGATAGCCATCTTTACCATAGTAGTAATTGTCATTTGTTTGCTGTGCATTGTTTTCTTCGTCAACATCGCTGTCATCACTTTCTTCATTGACTTCGATATGTTGTTGAGTTTCTGCGTCCGAATCATCACCATGAAAACCTGGTTCATATATGGAGTCGTCATCATTCTCAGCTGTATTGCCAAAAGCATCATGGGCTTCGTCACCGCTCAGCTCTTCTTGCATAAAATTAGCAAATCTGTCATCAACTGCACGTCTTTCATTTACACTCATTTCCTGGTATCTTGTACTACGGCGTACAACCATTTCAGCAACTTCAATATTTGTATATTGGTCTGCCATTTCAATTTTCTTACTTTTATTTTCACTTTATATATCACATTTTACTGCTCATTGTCTGAACTTAGAATGATTTGGCTGACGAAATTAGAACCTCTTATATACTCTTTCATACGTCTACCTGGCCTTTAGGTTACCTACACTATGCACATCTGCACTTTGTACATAAAACAGATTAGTGAAGTATAGGTAGAAATTCTAAGAACTGGTTTATTATGTTTCCAACGAAAAGCAATTACCAAAATAAACTACCACTTTATTATGTTTTCAAGGAAGGACGTAATATAAATAGTACAAAAATAAACAACCACATTATTATGCTTTCAAGGACACAATAACAATTATCCAAAAATTACCAAAAATTCACAGAACACATCTGTGATATGTTGAAACAATAAAAAAATTATAATAAAGCGAAGAACAAATGCATTTATAAGTGTTTTATTGCATTTTCAGTACAAGCTCCCTAGGGACCTGTTCACGCATCCGCGCATGTATTTGATTTAAATGGGTGTAGCACCTAAACCATTGGTCGGATTGCCTTGATTTTTTTTTAAACGATTCTCCACAAAACTCTCTTGGAATACATGGTAACTTTGGGGGGATGTTGTCCTGGCCGAAATAGGAGTAAATTGCGTTTGAAAACGCAATAGGTCCCTAGGGACCTGTTCACGCATCGAAGGGTTAATAAGTTTTACAGAAAAATAAAATGGCATAACGTGACTTGCGCTACTTGTGCACTCCGTTGTGTCCGTTTCTCAACTGTCCTTTTTGAGTACTGTATTTGTCCCTGTCATTGTCTGTCCCTGTCAGTGTTGCCATTCATTAATGATGTGTCTAGTCATCTGTCCGAATATCGGTCCGTCTGTTTACCTCATTTCCGATAATTATTTATCTGTAATTTAAGATGAATATCTGTACTGATTTTGTAATGTAGATATAAAAACATACCAAATATTTTTAAAAAGGAATAAAAAATAATACCAAAATAAAAGTATGTATTTTGAAAAATCTTGACAATTGGTTTCCTGCGTAAGATCTTCGCAGGACGCACATTTTTAAGATGAAATTCGGGACAACCCGCTATGAAATCGGGACCTGGCAGCCCTAGCCACAATATAAGGAAGTGTGCTGGTGTTAGCGTATCAGTATCACCTTCAAATTTAAGCCACAACGGACGTGAATTGAGGCAGCTTTCAATCGGACACAGTGTTGTGTAAAGTTCTTCAAATGTAGCATATGCATTGATAAGCACACGTTTCAAATGGTATTTTGTTGATTTGATGCCGGTGTATATTCCACCGAAATGAGGCCTAATTTGACGCCGGTCTCCCACATTCCACCGAAATGAGGCCCTGAAGGAGGAGAAAAGTGCCACGGTATTTAATTTTCTGACAACTCGGTCAGCTTTTCTTCCACTGATGATTTGCTCCAGTGGGCATCAAGTTGCTTGAGTTCTTGGTTGGTACCAACAAAATTCGTACCATTGTCTGAGAATATTTGACTCGGATTGCCGGGTCTGGCAATAAACCGTCGCAACGCTGCTATAAAAGCAGCTGTTGAAAGCTCAGTTACTAGCTCTAGATAGATTGCCTTTGTCACTACACGAACTAATAAAGCAATCCAGCATTCATTCAGTCTTGATCCGCGACCTTTCCACGATCGCACTTGAATTGGACTGGCAAAGTACACCTTTGAGGAAAGCTGTACCAGGGTCAAGTCGATGATGTGGAAGATTTCCCATTAGTTGTTGATACGAAACGCTACAAAATTTCATACAAACTATTATGGTTTCTGATATTAAAACCATTTTTAAACCTGGAAGGTCAGGGTATATTAACTTTGTGCAAACGTTTGTTACGCATAGAAATAAGAGTGTCCGGTAAAGAAAAGTACATATATTCTTGATCAGTGTCGCCTCGTGAGTCGAGCTAAACATGTCCGTCCGTCCGTCTGTCTGTCCTTCCGTCTACGTGTTGTCCGTAAACACAGGATAAACAGAAGGAGTTGAGATAATTGAATGACACTTGGTACACATAGTCACATAGACCCAAGGATTTGCACTATTGAATATTTTTTGAATCCGCATACAACGCAAAAATTGAAAACTGCATAAATAAGCTCATAGTTAATCTACAATAATAAAATTTGGTATGTATGTGTCCTGTATCAACGCAAAGATGTCTTCGAAAAATGAGTATCATCCGCTCTTGGACACGCCCACCTCCCATACAACCCAAAAATTGAAAACACAATAAATAAGCTTCTGTTTAACCTACGGAGATAAAATTTGGTGTGTATGTTTTTTATAACAAAATGAAGATGGTTTTGAAAAATGGACGTCATCCGCTCACGGATACGCCTACTTCCCATATAACCCATAAATTTTAAAACTCAATAAATAAGATTATGTTTGTCTTAGAGAGATCAAATTAGGTATGTATTTTTTTTATGCCAAAACTGAGGTGTGTGCAATTGAGCGTAATCCGTCCATGAACACGCCAACCTCTCATACAACCCACAATAGCGAAAGCACAATAAAGGCATTAACTGTGAGCTACAGGAATAAAACTTGGTATGTGTAAATAATTCATCAACATTTAAATGCATATAAAATATGGGCTTCATCCGCCCACGGATACGCCCACTTTCTACTACTATTATTGTATTTTGGAAAAGTAGGTTTAGGGTATTTCATAGTCACCTAGACCGACTTTTGACTTTCTTTAATTGTTATTTTTATACAAAATTTTTTTTTACAAAATTTATATTTTCGATAAACAACTTTTTATAAAAAAAATATTTTAATAACTGAAAATAAAAACTAAATTTAAATCAAGTAAAAAGTGTAAAGTGTATTTTGAATTGTATGCATGTGTTAGTGTTATCTGCATGTTATCTTTGATTGTTGCGATTGCGTGCATAGCAATACATGCGAATGTATGTTAGGTAGTGTCTGTCCACTGTAAGTGACTGTTTTAAGTTTTATAGACGTAATCATTTCGTAAATTAGGTCTGTGAGTTTGAGAATTTGACGGTCTATCAATGCCAGATTTATGCAAGAAGTCGAATTCATGTTAAGCTATTTTCACTCTTGACAATTTCTAGACGTCTTGGTTTTGTGTAAGGTAGTTGTCCTTCCGTAATAACGTGATGTATGGTCTGATATCATATATGTTAGTGTTTTCTGCATGTTATCTTTGATTGTTGCGATTGCGTGCATAGCAATACATGCGAATGTATGTTAGGTATTGTCTGTCCACTGTAAGTGACTGTTTTAAGTTTTATAGACGTAATCATTTCGTAAATTAGGTCTGTGAGTTTGAGAATTTGACGGTCTATCAATGCCAGATTTATGCAAGAAGTCGAATTCATGTTAAGCTATTTTCACTCTTGACAATTTCTAGACGTCTTGGTTTTGTGTAAGGTAGTTGTCCTTCCGTAATAACGTGATGTATGGTCTGATATCTGACAGGTGCCGTATTATCTAGTTCTGTGTATCTGAAATGTGTTCCTAGTGAAGTGTAGTGCCTACGAATTTGTAACGATAGGTTTCTACCGTCCCTATCGTACTACATGCGTTTCAAAACTCAGTGTGTGTGCCTGTGTTTAGATATGGAATTATAATACAACCGGAAAAAAAAAATTTATTTTTTATTAAAAAGAAAAGTAATTAAAGATAATAATGTTAATTTAAAATTAAATAATTATATAATAATAATGAAAGATGTTGTTGTTGTTATTGTACTTGCGGCTTTGTTGTTATCTGTTGTTGTTGTTGTTTTTGTTGTTATTGTTGTTGCGACTTTGTTTTTGTATTGCTGTTGTTTTTATTGTTGTTGTGGCTTTGTTGTTGTACTGCTGCTGTTGTTGTTGTTGTTGCTTTAAAATTTTATGTTATGGATCCAACGGCTACAATGTGGGGATGGGCTTTAGTGTTGTTAGCGGTTCCGGCTGCTGCTGTTGTTTGTGTCTTCAGTGAGTTATTGCAAACGGGTGTATTGCGCTTGCACGTGCGTTGTGGCTTTGCTGCGCCATTTCTGGCTGCAGGCGGTGTTGGGGATTTGGTTGTAAAATCAGGCAGTGGTTGTCCAGTGGCTGTCATTTTCTTATCATCAGGAGCACCTTGTTCGCCGCTAACGGCACACATTGGGAAAAACATAGCAAAAACGCTCGCATCATCTCTTTTCAACGTTAGCATCTATATTATTAATGCTAGAAACTTGAATTCTGGGTATTTGATAAAAAATCCTTCATGAAATAGACTGATGTAATCTATTTTGGTTTTTCTTCACCAGCGGCTGATACCCTACAGCCAGAAGTTATGACTTTTAAGGAACTGCGCTGTGTGAAGTCAAAGAAATATATTAAAACTCCGGCAATGAATTTGGATAGCTGGTTTAAAATAAAAACACCATGTTCCAGTGTTTTTTAAGTTGAGGCATTAAAATCATTTTAAATTCAACATTTGTGGAAAATATTTTGTTATATTATTGTATATGGAAAAGTTTTTTCATATGGAAAATAGTTTAATTCCTATTTCTGTTATTGCTTGCAATGGTTATAAGAAGACTATATTTTGGTAGTTAAGTGGTCTAAGGGGCCATTTGTTGAAATAATTTAATATTTCAAGTATAAAAATTCAGCTCGAATCGAGTCAATTGTGATACGTTTTGATGCATATTTTAAATTTACTTTACATCAGTGGTCGGCACACATGAAGCACATGCTTTGCCAAAAGTTGCACGTATTCTTATCTCTTTCACTCATTCGACAAACAACAATTAGCAAAGCAACACTTTTTTTTTGATTTTGCCGACCACTGCTTTACATCTACAGTGGACCGTCTCGCCTTATAGACAAAAAAAATATCGCCGCACACAAGTTATCTGAAGCATTGTTGAAAGAAAGTTTCGAAAAAAATTTGTTTCTTACCAAACGCAGGGTCGCCCATCGACATATTTCTTTATAACTTCGTTATTTGTCGTCCGATCTTAAAGAATGATGTGTTTTTGTTTTTGTCTCAGGGAGACTATTTTTTTTCTCTAAACTTTAAAAATTTGAAAAAAATGGGCTTTCCATTTCTGAAATCAAAATGGTACGTTCAGATGATAGAAATTGTGGTTCTGTGGGTCAGTACTATAAGGGGTCAACTGAGGTCAATGAGTCTTAGAAACAAAAAATAGGTCACCCTGAGACAAAAACAAAAACACATCATTCTTTAAGATCGGACGATAAATAACGAAGTTATAAAGAAATATGTCGATGCGCGCCCCTACGTTCGGCAAAAAAAAAATTTTCGAAAATTTTTTTCAATAATGTTTCAGATTAGCTATTTTTTCGATACGGTCTAATATACAGCTTTGCGTTGAAAATTCTCTAACTCTCAGCTCTCTCGCTTTGCATTGAAAATTCTCTAAGTCTCTCAGCTCTCCGCAAATTAATTAATTAATCTTCAAGGTGAAAGTTTGAAGTTATCAGATCCGAAGTATTTCGAGGAATCAGGAGGAATCACAAAAGTTATAGCTTAATAAAAATAAAAAAAAAGAAAACAAAAACTTGAAAAAAGCGTAAATTAAGAAAATTAAGAGCTAATTCCATTTATAATTAAAAATTCTACAATCAATCGTACACAGTAGGTAAACAACATTGTAAGAATAAAGAAAAAACGTTTTTAGAAGCTCAACTTTCGATGACCATAGAGACCAATAATTGGGATCATATTACTTGCAAAGTGTGTTTTTCATATGTTGGATATGTCCAGATTACAAAAAGTACAAAAATTAAGTAAGCCCCGTTACTTTGAAATAACCCTGAATGCGAGGGTTTTGCCAATATTTCTCCCAATGTGCAGCAGTGGAAGAAGAGCGCATGTTGTTGGTGCAGACTGTTGCCAGAGTAACAGCTTAAATATAAATTAAATTTAAAGCAAGTAAAAAGTGGTAAGTGTATTTTGAATTGTAGGTATGTATATGATATGTATGTGTTATCTAAATGTAGTGTATGTTTGTATGAGAACACTACACAATGCATTTATAGACACATCTCATTATGACATAAGTGGCACTTGAAATCCAATATTTCAAGGCAATCAAGTAGAGAAGTTGACGATTTCGTAAAGATTTTTTTATGTGATGATGATCTTTGTCCAGAATAAGCGGGTGTTTTTGGTCAAAATTAATGTTTGCGTTAGTAATTCTGCCGCAAACATTCATCAGACCTTTCGCATCTATGAATGGACATAGGGAAGACAATTTGTGTTTCGTTGGTAATTCTTTGCCCTCTAAAATGATGCGAATGTTATGCCTATATGTCACCTTCTGTGACACCATTCACATCAAGTACAGTGTCGTGGGATTTTGATTGTTAAAAATCCTGTTAATTTTGTCTGATCAGATCTTTGATTTTGCTTAACAGTTCTGCAAAAATCTCAGTAAGTATGCTGTGATTCTCAATAACTTACTGTAACTGGAAACCCGATTAATGATTTCAAAGTTTGGATCAATCGCAGTTTGAAAATCAATCGCACAGGACATAAAGTCGTCGACGTTAACGTTTTGTGTGATTGCATGAGAAGCTGCTGGATGCATATCTTGGTTATCGTTAGCGATTTGTTGGAGAGTTCTTGTACCGAGAAATGGTGCCGACGCTGTGCCATAGGTGACAATCGTCAAGTTGTATTCTTGTGGTTGTTCATGCTTCGAATCTCTCCACAAGATGCGCAGAAGCGATCAGTCATCGGAGTGAACAACCACTTGCCGATACATTTTCTCAATGTCGCCAGTGAAACCGATTTGGTATTTTCGAAATTTTACCAAAATGTTGAAAATATCGTTCTGTATTGTTTGGCTTATTAGCAGCTGATCATTTAGTGATAACCCGTTGGTTGTTTTGCAAGAAGCATCAAACCCAACTCTTAGTTTTGAAGTGGTGCTGCTTGATTTTAGTACTGCATGGTGAGGCATAAAATATGTTCTATTTTATGGAGAATCTTTTGCAATTTCCATATGATTAAGCTCAAAAAACTCTCGCATAAATACTTTGTATTCTTGATATAGCCAATTTTCATTATCAAAACGTCGCTTCATTGCGTAGAGCCGCCTTATTGCTACTGTCCTTGAGTCTACAAATTTCAAAGTGTTTGCTTTAACAGCTTTGCAACATACCGTCCGTTGTTGTCCCGTTGTAAATGTTGCTGATAATGGCACTCTTCTTTTTCTTCTTCAGCAGTAAGAAAACGCGGTGGAGATTGAAGCTCTTCAGTTTTCCAGAAACGATGAATCTGCTTATTAAAGTAAAAAAAACATGTGCTGTGACAATTTGTTGTTGTACGACGACTGCAATCCTACCTTTTATTACCCAACCAAAGATTGTGAGTAATGCACTTCGGAATCCGCTAGGATGTACTTTGCTACCCTCTAGTAAGCAATATATGTCGACGCCCAGTATCCCAGCAAGGCATCGCGTTGCAAAATTAGTAAGATGATCGCTTGCATTCCGATGATTGGTGATTTGGTAAGAGGCAATTGAAACATATGTTATACTTCTTCAAAGCTTGTATTCGCTGTCAGTATCCATTGCTTTAAATTGCTCACAATGGTAAAGAAAATACTCCTTTGAGCAGACTGGGCATGACTGCAGCACAGCTGCGAAAGTTCAAGATAGATTATGTCGTTGAACTGAAAGATGTTGATTGGTAGCTTGACTTGACACAAAGGGGTTCTGTATTGCTTGTATGTGTTCCAGTTCAAACACTCGCTTTTCAAAAAAATCCAGCAGTTGTTAAATCGTTGCAGATTCATCAGGTTTCCTTTTTCTATACCTTAAGGTGAGTGTATCTCTGCCAACCTTTTTTTCTAAATGAAAATTTAAAACTGTGTTCTATTGATCTACTGCCTCGCTTAAAACCTTTACGGCCGGTTTGTTCATAGAGTTATAAATTTGCCTATAACGCTTTATATCTAAAACCAGCTATAAAATAAAACTTCTTTATAAAACGTTATAATTTTTTTCAATTTGTTCAATCAATTTTTTCTGTCGATTTGTAACGCGTTATAAACTGGTGAAATGCTTTTATAACGTGGTGAAAAAGTCAAAGCATCAAATATGTTGACATTTTGTAGCGTTTTGATAGAACAACACATTTTGTGGCGTTTTAGCTCAACTGAACTTTTATTTATAACAAGGTTTAAAGTTCGTTTCAATTTGATATATAACGAGTTCTAGATGGCGAACAAACTGATTTAGTCACAAAAACAGTTACAGAATAAGTTTTATATTTATAACTCCGCGAACAAACCGGCCGTTAGTGCATTAAAACTTTCATTTATATATTGTTATATATCTATTTAATCTCTGTTATGGAAGATGATTTCATAGCTGGCTAGTCAAATAAAAGCTGTAAATAGACCCGCTTGACCTTATCTGATTTATAGAACTTGTTTTTCAGCAGATTCCATGCTATTTCATAATTGTGGTTCGTAGGTTTCAAATGTTTGAAGATACTCAAGCTTCTCTACATTAGAAATGTTCACCCTGTTGGGAACCATGGCTTCGATAAGATCTCGAAATCGTATCCAGTCTGTACTTGATATATCGAATTCTGGTACAGTAATATCAGGAAGCCTAATTTCATTATGTGATGGTTCTTGCCGTGGTTGATTGACATTAGTGTTTTGAATGTTTGGCGTTGAGTTGACCCCTAGTTGACTTGTGTTTGACATTTGGTCCAGCAACGTTCTCATTGTGTTTTGATGTTCAACTAGTGCTTAAACTGCAAATTGATATATCATTGTTTGTAGGTCGCTGTTCAACAATTGTACTATTAAGGTCATCCTCTCTTAATCAACTTACGTTAAGTGTTAATTAAGTAAGTTAAGCCGGATCCTCTGTAGATTTTGCTAATGCATCTATTTCATCTTGGATGTGTTCATATTGTTAAAAAGTTATTTTGCTTTTTTAACGCAAACCTTCACCTCGTTGATGTCTGCATCTGGCTTTGATACAAAATTGTATACACGAGTTAAATCATTCTTGATTGTTCTTCTTCAGCTTTGAAGTTTATCCATGTTTTGTAATTTATTTATATTTTTATAAAACCTTTTTTTAATTTATTGTGTTTGTTAATTAACCTTGTAGTAATTTATTGTATTTGTTTATTAAACCGTGTTGTAATTTATTGTATTTGTTAATTAAACTTTGTTGTAATTTAAAGATAATTACTTTTCAATTATAAATATGTTTTAATAAATCAACTTTTAAATTTATTGCGTTAGAGTTTTACGTAGCTATTTGTTAATTCAATTGTTTAATTTGTGTCTTCAAGCTTAATATTCTTATGATAAATGTCTTATTTACTTATATACAATATATTATTTTTTTAATTATTATGACATTTGCCAATCAAGCAGAGTTGGCTGTAATTTAAATTAAAGTTCAGATTGATCAGAGAATAAATCACTACTTGGTGGCGCTTTTATTTTTGTCTTCGCTACACAAAATGTGTGCCTTAAAGTTTATACAACACCCTTATATGTCTTAAGCGCCTGTTGAGTTAGCTTTTTTATGCTAATAACCACTGAAGGGCACTGTAAGTTGATACCTGTTTGAAAGTACCGGTTATTTTTTGTTGCTATGCTACAAGTCTTTGCTCTTTGTTTGAGTTGATGTTTGCAGATAGACAACAGAACTTGTTGCAATGGTTTGCACGTTGAAGCTGTCGTTGATCCTGGTAGCAATGATTTGTAGTTGATTTGCTGATTAAATTGCGTCTCATCTGCAGCCGCTTGCAGCAGACTCAACTGCGTTTTGATATCTACGCAACACTGCCGCGCCGCAAGAGGTGCTCCTGTGAACAATCAATTTGCGCAATTTGATTGCGATTGAACTTTTTCTTATATAAAAATATTTACGCTCATCCGACGATGTAGGACCAAAACATGTTACTTTTACGAATAAACTGAATAATCGAAACAATATTATTTTTAAGTGAAATGGACTGTATTTTGTTTCTTAAACGCACAGAACAATTTAATACGCAAATCTTTTTTACTTGTCCTTTTTATGTTACATCAATACGAATATGAATAATAATGAGAAAAAATTGTTTGTCAAAGACAAACAATAAGAAAAAAAAACAGAAAAAGTTTCAGAGTTGCAATTTTCAGAAAGGCGTACAAAATACGTTAACTTTACAAGGTATGTAGCTGCGAACATTATGTGTATTGATAAAAAGAGCGTTAACAAAGCAAATAGCAAATTTCCGAGTTCTGCTCTTTTGGAGATTTTATAAATTCCTTGACAGAACTATATAAAGTCTTAGAGCTAAAAAACCATCTAAACAGCATTTTATATTAACTTAAAAGAAACTAACAACAATAAAAATTGCGGTAAAGCTTTAGGTGCATGTATTGCACCTTAAGAACATTTTTAAAACTATCTCGCACTTATGATACTTTGGATGTTTTGCTTTTTCTGTATCGCATTCATATTTCTTTAAAAACACCAAAAATAAAATACTTTTATCGCTATAACACAACTTAATATTACAATTTAACTTAACTTAATCACAAAAAGCAAGTTCAACATAACGCTACGCAATTCAATTAACCACACACAAATAACAATTTCACGACAGCTGCTATGAGAAACGTCAAACGCATGGCAAAATACACAGATATCAAAATTAAATAGAAATTCTGTTATTATCTACTATGTATCTACGATGAATTCAGCTTTTATCTGAGCATAATCAGACACCCAAATGCCATGAAACAAATTTTCATATGACCCATATTCAGTCATGCATATGTTTTGCATGATCAGAAACCCAAATGCCATGAAACAAATTCCCATATGACCCATATTCAGTCGTGTGCTCCTGTGCCATGCAAGACTGATTGGACCATTACATTACATCAACTTGACAACTTTTAGACGCTTCACATAGCAAACGATTCAGCTAACTTTAGCGCACCTAGTTCCACTGTCACTATAATTGACTGCGCTGAATGTGTCCGGTAGCTGTTTTGCCTTGACTGCCGTTATTTACAGCAGCTAGTTCCCTTCTCAAGAGAAAATAATCAACTGTCAATGCTACCAGTATTTTTGTATCATGGTAGTATATATCTCCATTTTCTTGAGAAGAAGTCAAATATCGGGATAACATTTATTGTATTCGTGCAATGCCTAAACCGTGTCGAATATGCCGAATTTAGGCAAAAGCGTAAACGCCAAATTTCTACAGTCAAAATTTAAATGTAATCTGATATTCGGCAAAGTACCCAGTTTACCGCACGATTTTGATGCGAAAATAGCGTCGAATACTTTTGACAAATAGTTGTTGCCACCTTTCAAATACTTAACAATATTTATTACAAAATAAAAACTTTTTACTCAACTTTCACCTTGAAAAACCTATCAAACGACAAATTGCAAGTTGTCAGTTGTCGAATAATAAAAGAATTAATCCAGAATTTCTTTGTCTTCAGTCTTATCATGAAACCAGTCAGTCGGTTGCTTTCTTACCGTCTAGACGTGTTTTGTGACTTATTATCTAATGCCATTTTTTAATTTTCAAAGTGTTAAATTTTAGCTTGCTATCAAAACAACTCTGCAGATCAGCTGTAGCATGGTGTCTTGCAGCGTGTCATTATTAATCTTCATCCTTTTAAAAATTATATGTTATATTCATACATATAAAATCTCTTTTACTTTTTCCTTCTCAATAACAAACAGTGTTTTTGTGTGGAAGTCAGTCAGAGCGATTATTTAATTTTCTCTTTACTCATCTGTTTTGAACCTGTTTGTTTTGTTTCACACAATCAGGGCTGCACTTAGTAACTATACAGCGCTTCTTAAACTGTTTTACTGAAAAACCGTGCATCTTATTTTTTGTGGTTTTGCATTTATTTCTTCACTTTTATTGTTTTTACTAAATTCAAAATGTTTTGTTTATTTCCGTAATTGTTCTGTTTAAGGCGAATCTGACCGCGTTAACTGCTGGTTGTGTGATTCGTTGTACCACTTTAAGTGTGCAGCGCTGAATGCAATAAGTTTCTATGCACTAAACGAAGGCAAAGGCCTATGTTGGTTATGTGAAGCCTACAGATCTACGAATGTAGACATTCTAAAGCTCATTAGAATATCTCGAAGAGGCTTCTTGGAAGTGTCTAAGGGCTTAGAGGCGACTCATATTAAAATTTGTTTAATATGTTTAAGGATTTGAATGAAGCTTCTGTGTCTTCAAAACGCAAACGAAGTAACAAAAATCTTCGTAATTCTGCTAAATCAACTGTTGTAGCCTCGCCAATTTCTTCTAACAACAATAATGTAATAATTTCTGAACCTATCTTTTCTAACTTAATTTTACCACATGAAGAACTGCCGACAGAGTCTGCGACTGCAAATCAGATCACGCTTAATAACAATGCAGCATCTGTTGATAAAGCATAAACTTCACCTTCTATAGCAGCTCAGTCGTTTAACGCAAATAATACTTCTCCTTCTAGAGCGAAAAAAACTTATGCCCAGTCCTGCGCTTCCAATATTGGTCCTAATGCGGTTATTTCTGTTTCTAGTTCAGTTTCTACTGGAGCCATACCGAAACAAATATCGAATAGCATCAGAACATAGCCTGTTCATAAGAAACTTGTAGTGATTCCGCCATCAAACTGCATATTTGTATCTCGTTTTGCGGCAGATACATCCGAAGATGATATTTTGTGCTACTTAAACTCTTAACTAAAACTTCTTAATAAGAAAATTTCGGTTTACAAGTTAAGATTTTCTTATCAGCGTGCTGTTTCTTCTTTTAAAATTATTTTGCCTAGTCATCTCTTCAATAAAGTTGTTGATCTAGGTTTTTTCATTCATTTTAAGCCATAATCTAATACTTTATATACTGAAATTCTGGCAAACAGTTTTAATATATACCGTAAAGATAGAAACTCTATTGCTGGTAATTTTGGCAATGGTGGTGGCGTTTTTATTGCCGTAAAACCTTCATTCTTCTCGCAAGAAATAATAATATCTAAGTCTTTAGATATTGAATTTTGCTGTGTTCTTGTGAAGTTTGGTACTTTGAGAATTTATATTACATGTTCATATATTCCTCCATTTTCCAATGTTGAGGTGTATGAGAAATATCTAGCGCATATTAGTAAAATTTGCTCATAACTTCAGCCTTACGACCATATCTTTATAACTGGTGACTTCAAGCTTCCGAATGTTTCTTGGAACTGTTGTCCAGAAAATTCTATAATATTCCTGCCATCTTCAGAACATTCATCTGATAACTTATTTTTAAATGAGCTTTTGAGTCAAAGATTTTTTCAAATGAACTATCACTATAATAGGAATAGCCATTTGTCAGACCTTATTTATTTTGATGATAATAATATTATTTCATTCAATAGGACTGATCCCCTTGTGTATCCTGAGGATACACAAATCGTTTGAATCCTCTCTCAGAGTTCAACTTTACAATAACAAATTATGTAATTTAAAGAAATAAAGTGTCAACTATCAACTGGTCATCAGTACTAAATATTAATACTACGAGGATATTGTCTCAAACTCTTGATTCTGCCTTTGACAAAACTCTAAATATTGCTTCTTAACTTCAGTTCCCCAGAGAAAAGCCTCCTTAATATCTGGTCCTGCTTGGTATACCAAAGAACTGAAAAATCTGAGAATTTTAAAATCAAAATATTATAAAAAAAATATCAAAAATCTCATAGTATTTGTGATTTTGCTTCTTATACTTCAATGAAATACATGTACAGCAAGAATGTAGGCAATCCTATATTATATATTCCACAAAAGTCAAATTAAACATCCAACATTATTCAACATTATTCCAATTACTATACTTTTTACAGCATCGTTGCAATCTTGCTTTTTCCAGCGGCTTTGAAATCTTCTTTTATTATTCCGCTGCATAAGTCTGGCAATAGGTCTTTGATAGAAAACTATCGGGGAATTACAAAGCTCAGCGCCCTACCCAAGCTTTTTGAGGTTATTATTACCACACAATTATCACATAGCGTTAAATCTTTAATGTCTCCATTCTAACATGGATTCTTATCTGGAAAATCTACGGTTACTAACCTTCTAGAATTTACATCTAAAACTGTTGAGAATTTTTGAAAAGGTCTACAAACAGATGTCATCTATACAGACTTTAGTAAAGCCTTCGATGTTGTTAATCATAAGTTTTTAGTTATTAAACTGATTTCACTGATCTTCTTGATTTTCCAACACATTTAGTGGGATGGACTGAATCATATTTAGGAAAAAGAACGCAAAGCGTTTTATTTAACCTCGTAAAGTCAGATGTGTTTCCTTTTACTTCCGGTGTACCTCAAGGAAGCCACCTTGGTCCTTTATTGGTTTAACTTTATGTAAATAATCTACGATCTGTGGTAAAGCATAGCAATATCTCACTATATGCAGATGATGTGAAACTTTTACTGTCATATAAAAATGATCAAGACTATTTATTCCTACATACTGTTCTTGACTATCTTTTTAACTGGTGCGAAGTTAATTGCATGAAGCTCAACTTGAAGAAGTGTAAACACACAACTTTTTCTCGAAGACAAACTTCTCGAAGTAATTACAAAATAGGTGACTATACACTTGAGTTCTAAGAGGTTTCCGATGATCTCGAAGTAACTATAGACACCAAATTTCACTTTCATATTCACATTAACCCGAATTGGCCGGGAATGTTTTTTGTTCTTAATTTAAGCAAAAGTCACTTAATATTTATCTATAGGGTCAAAGATAATTTACCCTTTACCTACCTTTTTTACCCCTCCCACAGGTTGGCCAAAAAGGGCGGTTGTCATATGGTTACGCCAGGAACTACTCGGACAATTAATAAGTCAAAAGAAATTAAGTGCATTCTACATAAACTTTTTATCTCCTATATATATAAGAAGAAGTGTACGTTTGGTTGAAATCGCATCACTTCAGAACGGCTGGACCGATTTGGATAATTTTTTTTTTAAATGTTCGTTTTAGTCCAAGTTAGGTTTTTAAGGAAAGAAAAATTGACCACGCCCACTTTTGCGCCCACTTTATTTGATTTATCTAAAATCGGAAAACGGCTGGACCGATTTGGATAATTTTTTTTCAAATGTTCGAAGTAATCCAATTTAAGTTTTGTCGGAAAGAAAAATTGACCACGCCCACTTTTGCGCCCACTTTTTTCGATTTATCTAAAAGTGGTGATTTTCGACAAACATTGCCCGTGATTGCACGATCCACACCAGCGGATGAAATTAATGCATGCTTGAAGTCTTCCTTTCTGTGGCGATATGTCCAAAAATTGACATTGCACATAAATATGCGTGTTCAGTTGCACAATGATCAATCTGCAGATCGTTTCTCGAAACAATTGTTAGAAATCGGCAATGGAAAAGTTCAAATCGATAATGCAAATGGTTTGATTACTTTGCCAGATAATTTCTGTACAATTCTCAAATCAAAAGAAGAACTGATTGAACGCGTTTTTCCAAATATTGTACAAAATTACAGAGATCACAATTGGTTGAGAGAACGCACAATTTTGGCACCAACAAATTTACATGTCAATGCAATTAATTTTCTGATCCAAGAAAAATTACCAGGTGCAGTGACATCATATAAATCTATTGATAGCGCAATGAATAACGATGATGCCATACATTATCCAATCGAATTTTTAAATTCATTAGAACCACCTGGTATGCCACCGCATTGTTTAAATTTAAAGGCCGGCTCATCAATCATTTTGCTACGGAATTTAAACGCACCAAAACTGTGCAATGGCACCAGATTGGCTGTACAAAAATTGATGCCGAATTTGATTGAAGCAATAATATTGACTGGAAAAGCTAAAGGCGAAATTGTACTCATACCGCGTATTCCGCTGATACCAACAGATATGCCATTCGAATTCAAGCGTTTACAATTTCCGGTGCGTCTGTCATTTGCCATGTCCATCAATAAGGCGCAAGGACAAACGCTTCAAGTATGCGGATTAAATTTGGAACAGCCGTGTTTCTTGCACGGTCAATTATACGTTGCCTGTTCAAGAGTTGGCATTCCAAGCACTTTATTTATTTACGCACCGGATGGAAAAACAAAAAATATTGTTTATCAAAATGTATTGGATTGAGTTCGGTGATAAGAAATCATAAAGTTCGAAATACAACTATTTTTTAAGATTTCATACAAAAAACAACACTTGGTTTCACTTTACTGTGTCTTAAAAATTGCTAAAACAAATGTGTGAATTTTTCAGCATTGATACAAACTGAACTGATTTAACATTAAAGTTATGTTAAAGTTTGAATCATTAGTAGTAAAAGCTTTCATATAATCTTTTTGTAACCGAAATAGTATAATTTCACAATTTTTCTTCAGTGTAACGAAGTGCACCGGGTTTCGCTATATATTTATACTTTTCCAATATAGGTGTCGGGTGTAGCAACGCGCACCGGGAATTGCTAGTTATTAATAAAGATTTTTTTAAAAATTTAAATTTGAACACGGATTTTAGTATAATATTCTGCAAAACATTTTACACAGAGGCCAACATCGCACTTACTGCAAGCAGTACGTCCACTGGTTTTACATAACTCTCCAGCACAACGTCTTCTTTTAGAAATTGGAATCACGAGATGATCTTTTCCATCAAAGCGAAGGATTGTGTGTACCGAGTCTTCGTTGTGTCGCCGTTTGAGAATTGGTGGACATCCACTTAGTTTTGGCCTTTTACCATAATGCTTGCAGTAGTAATTGGGATATTTGCCGTCTAAACTGTAATTGACTCATATTTCCTTTTTCAATTCGATGTAGCTGCCAAGCATTTTGAACAGAAACATCGATTGCGTATCGCAATAGATACGGCCGAGTTGTCCAACCATTTTGTCAAATGTATACCACTATCTCAGACAGAAGCAGAAATGACAAAACCTCGTTTTTCTTTTTTCTGAATTGTTTTTTTGTCAGCCAATGGGCAGCTTTTTGGTATGCGGTTTTCCCGGATCGTACCTGTGGCAATATATCCTCGATTTTTTAAATACTGAAGCAAGGGAAAACTCGTAAATAAATTGTCAAAATAAAAGGAAAATGGAAAATTTTGTACTTCTTCAGAAAATCATCAATCATATTTATCAAAGAAGCGGCACATTTCCCAAAACACTGTTCATAATGTTTGTTTGATCGTGGGTTTTGGCCTTGATAAATCTCAAAATTTATCAAATATCCATTGGCTGTACAAAGGGACCAAACTTTATATCCAAACCGTATCGGTTTTCCTTTTATATACTGCTTGCAGCCGTGCTTTCCGAAATATGATATCATACTTTCGTCGTATGAAAGATTTTGTTCAGGATGAAAATTTTTAACATATAAGCTTTTAAATGATCTGTGATTGATCGAAGTTTCCACATTATATCTCCGTCAGAATTTGTTATTCATGAGTCTACAAAGTGAAGACAGTTGCATATTTCCACAAATCGGTCTCGACAAATCGGTCTCGACGCATGCTTTTATAGACAAGTTCATTTCTTAAATCTCCATCAATTGACCACATATCTTTAAATCTTGTTGGACTGCAGTATCCCGTCACAAGTAGAATTCCAATAAACGTACGTAAATCTTCTTTAGTAATTTTTGGGTTGAGTTTTCCTCGAAAAACTGCGTATTCGTTCGATTTATTGGCAATATGCTGAATCAAAAATCATCGAAAAACTTTTCAAACTGTTCATGTGCCGGAAGGGAACTGCAATCCTTATAGTTGCCTTGAGGAAAGATTGGAATCGATGCGGTTGAAGAGTTTGTAATCCAAGTGAAGTTCGCATCTCTGTTAGCTTGTGGTAATGGGCATGTCGAAGTACTAGGTTTAATCTTGTTTAGGGATGTTGATAATGAAGATACAGATACTGTACTACAATTTAACAAACCAATAGACAAATTTGCATAAGAGTTATTCAAAACGTCTACTAAGGCTTCATCAATAGCGATATTGCTATTGTCACCAGTAATATCAGTACTAAAACGGCGACCATCTCTAAAGACAATTTCACAACAGGCTTTTAACTGAGCAGCACAGACGTTATCGGGAACTCCACCTTCATCTTCTCCACCATCATCTTCTTCACTTATATCACCATCATTCAGCGGCGGTTCAATAAATATCTTTCCCACATCTTCGTCATTCTCACTGTCAAGCTCTTCAATGAAGTCTAACGCTTCACTTAGGGTCAGCTTTCTAAAAAAAAACCGTTTGATGTTAAAAACAAATATATTTCTCAAAAATAATAACAAAATAACGTATACAAAAAAAAATCTATGTAGTGCCTAGCGCACCCATATGGTAACGCACTCACATAAATCAAGAAAAATATGTTATAATGATTTCTTTTGTTGAATTGGTGTATGCACTATTTGTTTACATAATTATCACAAAATATTTTCCTTAATCCCAACAAAAGCAAAAAAAAATGTATAACTTACTTTTTCATGTACTCCATTTTTCACTATTCTTGTATACTTTTTTTTATGCTACTCAAAAAGAACCGTTCACTCTCAAACACAAATCTCAAATGACTTGTTGCTTTACAAAACTTGTAAGCAGGTGTCTGTCTAGTGTTATCTACACCAGTTTTTACATTTGTTTTATTGTTTGATTTTTCAATATTTGGAATGTTAGGTCGCTATTATTAGAACCACATGTTGCGTTACCATATGGGTGCGTCAGGTCAATTCGGGTTAATAAAGCAATCAGCAGAGCTAATAGTACTCTAGAATTAATTAAACGGTGGTCTAAAGAGTTTAATACTACGTTCATATTACGACATAAATTACTTAATTTGTCCTTAATTACTTCACTTAAATAAACTGCGTTCAAACTAGCTGTTCGTAATTTCTTTTGAAATTTCCATGACAGCTTGCATATGTGTTTATCTTTTATTATTTTGTTTGATTGATTTAATATTGAATTTATTTTTTATTCTGAATGGCACCTTGTGATGTGTCGGTTATTAATCGAAAAAATTAGAGTTTAATCAAAATAAAAAATTTTTATGCACACACATATTGTGAATGTGAATTCACCTCATAATTGCCAAGTTCAGTTGTAAACAGGGTTACGTACAAATTAAAACGTACTAACAAAAAAGAGTTGCCTTTGTATAATAGGCGTTTTCGTTTATTTGTTCAGAGCAGAGCAAATAATGTCAAAAAACTTGTTCGTTATTTTTATTTAATTCAGTGTGATAAGAGCAGATTGATCGAGTTTTTTTTCACTCATAGCACAACAAGACTACTCTCGATGCAACTCTATATGCTCTGTATCAAACGTTCGAGCACGTAGAGCATATATCAGATAATACTTACATGATATAAATGCAAACGAATAATCTTTAACAAAACTAAAAGAAAACAATTAAAATAGCATATAATACATAAAATTGTGCAAAAAATATGATTTTAAATAATAATTTAAAAAAAATACTCTTAAAACACAGCTAAGGCATTTGATGGATGGTTTGATTTTTTATTAATTCAGAGTTCTCTGAACTAAGTCAGAGTAGAGTATTTTTGAAATGTACTCCACGCACTCTAGCTCTTTGATCTGCTCATCTTTCAACATAAAAACGAAAACGCATAATGACTTCATTTCTTTATTTATTCCGGAGAAAAAAACAACAAATAGACAAGAATGTTGTTTATCCAGATTGGAACGAATAAACAAACATTATTGAAAATTTTTTGTAAATTTCAAACTTTGTAGTTCATAAAGGGACCCATACACGAATGAACATAACCCACAACATGTACGAGTACCCAGATTTCGGTTTGCCACACACTACGAAAACTTGTATGCAGCCTTGTTGTAGTGCCTCAAAAATTCATACATGATGAGCTGGATTTGTTTAATTTGTGTTTACTTTTTTGCTCCCCTTCGGTAAGAAAACCTAATATTTCCAATTTTATTCCTCAAGTTCGAAACTGTTTCATTTGATATAGTAGTTTGTACGCTTCTTACAAAAAGTTACACGCTTTGCTCGTTTTGTTCTTATTTTTATCAAGGAAGATCTCTAAAAAAATTTTTAAAAAATTCTCTGAAAGTCCCTCCAAGCTTCGTTGTCCATAAAATTTGCCATTTTATGTGATTATTGACGATAAAAACAAATTAAATTGCCAATTTGTGCTTCAAAATTCAAAACTTTGACTTAAAGTACGCGGACACCACTATTAACTGAGAAACCTGTTGTACAACCTAAAGCTCCTCTCCCACAAAATCAAAAAGTTTTGATTTTCTTGAGACCAACTCATGAATCTTCATATGTCTGCCAAAAATGCTACAAACGAACAAACATTTCATGTAATCATCCAAGTTCGCGAACAAGTCCGCCTATATATGCGCCCCATAATAATATTTATAGTATATTATTTTTGCATCACATATCATCAATTTTTGCTGTAAGACCTTAATAATTCCAAAAAAAAGTTAATTTTAAAGCACCCAAATATTTTTTTTACTGACCCAAATATAGACACGACCTATGAAATACGTTGAATAAAATAGTACTAGTAAAAGACTTTTTTAAATTCGTACTGTAACAATAAAACCTACTCCATGTTATAGAAAACTACGCTTTCAGGCAACTCTGCGATTAACAGTCTCTGTGGGTAACAGATTAAAGTCAGTGGCCGCCTTCAAGCGACACAAGTGTTTTGACAGTGACACTTTAGTTAGCGCTGTTTAATATTATTAAATAGATACGACAAATGTCAGGCATATTACCCAATTGTCGAGGCATAATTGAAGAATAATGGAAATGCATAATTTGTGTTTTTTTAAAATGTAATTACATGGATTTGGGGCTCCTTAGTTCGATTCTGAAAAAATTAAGAGTCGCTCTCAAGTGGTTTAGAAGTTATAGGGATCAAAAGTTGAAAAATTACTACACATTTGCCTGTTTTTCGATTTTTTTTCAATAAAATTTAAGCAATATGGGTAGCAAGAGGTCATACCATGGACTATTCAGTTAGGTAGTAATTATAAAAAATCCATTTATTGCTAACTATCCAATAATGAAAAATTGTTATAAAAAATCGCGCGATTTTTTATAACAATTTTTCGCCTGCGGCTCTTTTTTTCGTCTCAATATACTATATGTAGTGTACAACAAACTTGAAAAGTATTAGCATTAATTGTTTAAATATAAAACTTTATATATTGTGCATACTTGACTGTTCACCCTTTAAAGAAATAACAATAAATAACACACTTCTATGAAAACATTTATTTTTCTAATCTAAAAAATTAGAAAAGGCTGTCCTTCAAAAGGGCAACCAAAATTAGCACACCTCAAATTCTTTGAGTACAAAAACAGTTATATCATCCAAAATAATGCATAGATTTTTATGATTGATAGCTCATTAAAAACGTTTTAGCATAACCTTTCTTTTGACATCCATTACGTTTACTTATGTTCGAAAACAACAACAAAAAACACAGGTTTTTAAGCCCATTTTCATAAACGTTGACCCCTATAACTTCTAAGCCACTTGAGAGCGACGCTTAATTTTTTCACCATTCAATTTGTTAGCTCAAAACACGCATTTAATAATCACTTCTTTATATTTTTTAATAGTTGTGATTTAATAGCATACATATATTTGTTTGATTTAATGGCAACAGTCACTTAAAAGTTCTAAAATTCAGCGCTACTTGGAAGCATTTAAGTTCCCTGAATGCATTCATAAGTTTCCACCGTGGTGAAAACCTGAACCTGAACCCAATCCAGCTGAGTTGGATTAAAGCTGAACTCAAACCATGATATTATAACGAGGTACGGTAAAGAGATTCACCACACCGTCTACGAATATCATGCACATGTGAAAATGAAAATTAGCGATGCCACTTTTTCTTTGAGTTGATAAATGTGGGACAAACACTTTGAGAGGGAAAAATATGAGGGTAAAAGGGATAAAATAAGAAGAAATGCATTTTTAGACTCGATATCGTTATTAAATCGTTTTTATATAATTTTTAAACTACTTCAGTTTGGGAAATAACGAGAAGAAATATCGATATCGATTTGTAAATAATAAATTGTTCTGAAATTAAAAGTAATTTTATTTCTTTGTTGCCAGCAGTATTTATAATTAAATAAACTATGAACTTCATATTATTTGAGATGATATTGAGGGTATTCATGAAAAGCGGCAAGCTGATATTTTGGGCAATAAATTATTTTTATCAGATAGATTTGTGAAAGTCCCCTAAAGTTGATTGTGCATTTGAAGAGATAAGTCAGCTGTTATCTTGCAAACAGCAAACTTTCATCATTTCATTTCGTTTTAGTTTTTTGTAATAACAATTATTTTTATTGAAATTTTATAAGGCTTAAAAGGATAACGTAAGAACGAATGTGTTAAATAAGAAACGCTTTTATTTTAATTTTAAAGTTTTATTTTTACTAATTTAGAATTAGCTTTTTAGCTAATCACGAATCCATTTAACCATTAGCTTTTGTTTAGCTTTTTATATTCTTAATTTTTTATTTAAAGATTTTATTCTTGCATGCATTCTAAATCTAATAAATAATTTTTTAACATCGTTTGGCAAGGAAACGTGTGTGTGGAGCACAAATAAAATCATTTTTCGCAAAATGCTTTTCACACATTTTGCCTGTGGATTTGAAGTCTATTCCACAGCAGTCAATCCACTTTTGTCTTTTCACTTCATCTGTTGGAACTGTAAAAAAACTCAAGTTTTCTTTGTTCCACGTTTTATGACAGATGGCACAACTTTGTTTAGACATTTTCACAATTTTTTATTAATTTTAAATATATATTCACTTATTTTAATCACAATATATTCACAAATGACAATAGCACTACTGTATCACAGAACGGATTTCAGCGAATGACTTACCTCATAGCATCAGCAAATGTGGAGCAGCGAAAAAGCTGATGCATAATTTTTTAATTACAAAACATGTACTGCCCCGTTTTCTGCCCAAGTAATTCAACAAAATCAATGTGGACAAACATGGATATTTCATGAATGCTTTTTAAGATACGGCAGCACTGATTTTTTTTGATTTGACATTCGTAGACGGTGTGGTGAATCTCTTTACCGTACCTCTTTATTATATCATTACCCAAACTAGCTGAATTTTGGTGAGCATTTTACTAACACACTTACAAAATGTGTGTTAGTGTTGAAAATTTTTGACATAAGGTGCGCATTATACTATCCTTTCATACGAGAAGTTTCCAATCTCTTTATCTCTGGTGAACATGGTATAATGATCCTTATATAACTAATGCAGGCTTCAAATCTGCGTTTTTGTGTGCCACACGGCAGTGATTTCCACACCACTTCGATAATTAAGAAGCTAGTTCGCCAGTTTGGCACACAAGTTGGCTTGTTGACAAAAATTTTTGATTTTCTCTGTCCAACAAAGCAAAAAAAAACATAAGTGTAGTAATATGTGGAGTGCATTTTAATGATTTAAGTACGATATGAGAAATGTTTGGTACTTTTTGTTTTCTATTTGGTAGTATACACGTACAGTATACGTGATAACTTTGTTTGGATTCAATAAACAAATTTGTTTCGAAAAAAGTAAGCAGGTGTGGAGGACTTTGAGAGCATTTTTGCTTTATTTTCCCCACACAAAAATAATTTTATTTCGAAGCAATAAATACTTTTTTAAGAGTACATTTCTACTCTTCTTATATCTAACCCTGTGTGTGCCAAGCAAATTCCGTAATTTGAACGCTTGCTTTCTCGAACACACACAAGCCGCCATATTGCTTGCCACACAAGTTCCAGATGTGAAAGTCACATAAAACCTTATTCACATCGCTACTTAGACCCATTCTAGAATATGTGTATATGCAGTGCATTCAGCAGAAAATTTGCTACGTAGCTGCTACACAACTTTCCGGCAGTATGTAATGTAGAATAAACCGCTCACACAACATGTTCCCTGAGCGGTCGCCATCTTAGGTAGCGAAAATATTTTATGCTACCTCGGTTGAGCGCTTTACGCTCACTTCATTTTGACAGATGATCAATCAGTTTGTTAGAATTTGACATTTCGCAAAAAAACCCATTCAGCAGAAAGTGTCACTCTATGCTACTTCGCTACCTGAGCGCTTTTTCGGATTGAATGCACTCATTGTTTGGTACCCTCGCTATGGGTGCTATATTGACGATATAGAATCTGTTAAAAAACAATTTCTTCTGTTCTGCTTATGCGATCTATATTGTGATTCAAACTTAAATTTACCTTCTTATGAATATCGATTACAGCTTATTAATCTACATTTTCTAAAAAATAGGAGCAATATGCTTAATGTTAATTGGATTTTAAAACTTGGATATCTTGCATGGATATGTTAAGGCCACCTTTTACCTTCGAAAAATTTAACATTAACATTAAAATTTAACATTAACTAACATAATATTGGGAACATACTGTGAACATTTCAAGCAAATCCAATAAGTAGTTTTTTTTTGGCGAATTTTTATGTAGGCAAGTCAGGTAAAAAATCACCTCATATACGTATATTTGATGCGTATTCTTGCAAGCTAATGCAAAGTACTAATGCAATGTTGTTTTGTGTGTTTTCTCAAAATTTTGTTTTTCGGAAGGAGAGCGAGCGTTGCAATTTGAGTACGATGAAGTAAATGAAGGTTGTCTATACCGTTCTGGCGCAGGAGATATTATATAACATAAGTTCAAAAACCTACCACCACCCTACCACCCTATTTGCAAAAAAAATTAAAAAAGAGTTAATGAAATATATTTTATTTACCAAAAATATGCTTATATTAAACAAATCTTACCATAGAATTATTTTAATACTTTTTTGAATACCATGTCTTCGGACACTTTTCACCTCATTTATCGGAAACCAATGATCCGATTTGGATGAATCTTTTTGTTTTTGATAGTCAACACCCAAATGCGGAAAAATCTCAAAAACCTATCGTTTTTTTATTTTATTATTTTGAATACACATATCACAACTTTAAATGCGATTATCTCGAAACCATTTTTTCGCGATTGGTTGTAATAGAAAGTTATTGAAAAACTCCGATTTAAATAATTTTTGCACCACATATTAAGAACTGCAGTCATTTTCGTCGGTACCAGAATCATAAAGATAGCTCTAAAAACAACGGAATTACACCTATTTTAAGCCCTAAATATACCTGTTTTTGTAAATTTTGAATTTTCGATGCTATAGTTCCGTTGTTTGTTGAACGTTTTTATATTCATATGAAGCACAAAAATTTTTTGATAACAACCAGCGGGGTACCTTTTTTTGTTGGTCTACTTTGACATGACATCCAAAAGCAACAACAACAATAACAACAATAATATTAATTTTAAAATTAAGTTTGATATTTTTCCTTGTCAATATAAAGACCGTTTGTCGATATCTTTAATAACTTTTGTAAAATTTAATTTTCAGCGAGGCATTACTTTTTGTGTCGCCAAGGTAAAAGGAGGCCTGAACAGTCCATATTTACTGAGTAAAATTTACTTTAATGTTCCTCTTCGTCCAAGAAGATCTTTTGAGCAACTTTTTATGAATTTGTGTAGAACTAATTACTTCCAAGACGAACCACTAAGAAGCGAAGAAGATGTTATATCTTTATATGAATCCATGTACTCAAATAAACATTAAATACTAGATTATCTGCAGTACCGCCGCTGAGCCTGAACACACTCTTTCCAAGGATACATCATTTGCACTTGATCATGGATATAAGTTAACATATAATCTGAATGGACCTGAACCTGTTTGGACCTCCTCAATTATTCTAATCGAACATGCTTGGTGAATATTAATTTATTTTTCGGCCGTACCATGCTGGTTGTATATTTTGGATTTTTTTTCCTACAACGATGCATGAACGATTTGTATTGTATATACAATAATATAACTGGCCAATGATACCTCGTTGTCTTAGTGCCTCCGTTCGCAACCATTTCTAATCGTCGGCGACGTCGGCCACCATCCTGGCTTAGGTAGCCGACCCCAAACAACTCAGGAAAAAAGTAACGCAGATGATAATGACTTTTATTAATTTAGAAAATTCAGAGTAGAAAAAATTTCTGTCTGCTGAAATTGAGTTGTCATTTTTGCTGTGCCAAATGAAACATGAAAGTTATCCAGATATTTGACAATAAAAGTACACACTTGCCTACATATACTTTTGCCTAATACGATATTACTTAAGACGCATTTAAACTGCTGCGTTTTCTAATACTTTTTTTATTCAAAATTATATATGTATGAGCTTTAATAAATACTGTTGTTTTGCGTAAAATAAGATAATTAAAGAAATAGCTGTGTAAACATGAATAAAATTTAAACAAAAAAAATAATATATCGATTGTTGCTCACTAAAGCGTTATGTGACCTTTAGGTCGTCATTAATATAATATCTTTACTTAGGCTGTGTGCTAAGCCGGATCGAAATTTAGATATCGCCGGACACCAACTCAAAAGTAAGAGGGACTCTTTAAAACTATTTCTGCATCATTTTTTTTTTTTGGATCGGAGAAATCCCCACGGAGCGGTTTTGGTTCTCCTAAACCCTTTTTTTGACTAAAAAATCAAGTTTTTTGCCTATAACTTTCTTTTTTCTTCAGAATGCATACCCAAGATAAGCAAAAAAGTTAAGATTGTGATAGTACACAAATATTGGTTAAAAAAAATCTTGAAATTTGTTGTCCTTACAAACTCTTTTGAGACCCCAAAAAGTCAATTTTTCATCGTTTTCGAAAAGATGTTTTTTTTAAACACCTATAAAATATTTATTTTTCAAGCAATTCATATGCATTTATGCTTAGTGAAAAGATATTGAGCTCTTCTTTCCATAAATATATCTTATGATGTAGTTTAACCAAAACTAAATGCCACAATTATATAAAACATGAGAAATTGATCACAAGGATTCTTCAGCTTTATTATTATTTAATTGCCTTAATTACCGTTCGATTTTGACAAATCTTGGTATGTTTGAGTTTTTATTTACGCTTAATCGAATTCTGACAACCATTTTTTAGAAAGTATACGCCAGATGGCGCTCCAGTACAAAATGCATGAATTTCGAAAATATTTTTTTTTAACGCCTACAATATACGTATTTTTCATGGTACTCACTTTTGATAAAAACACTCCATACGTTATACCAATGGAAAGAATAGCTCAATACTTTACCAATAAGCTTAAATACATATGAATACCACGAAAAATGTATATTTTATAGGTGTTTAAAAAAAACACCTTTTCGAAAATGATGAAATATCGATTTTTTGGGGTCTCAAAAGAGTTTGTAAGGACCACAAATTTCAAAATTTTTTTTAACCAATATTTATGTACTATCACAATCTTTACTTTTTTGCTTATCTTGGGTATGCATTCTGAAGGAAAAAAATTATAGGCAAAAAACTTGATTTTTTGGCCAAAAAAGGGTTCAGGAGAACCAAAACCGCTCCATGGGGATTTCTAAAAAAAAATGATGCAGAAATAGTTTTTAAGAGTCCCCCTAACTTTTGAGTCGGTGTCCGGATGACTTTATTTTTCTCCATACAAAATCGATCCGTCTTACTGTGTGCCAATCGGAAACTTTTCACTCGTGGTAAGAAAGAAAATTCTGAGTTGAAAAAATTGCTGTCTGCTGAAATTGAGTTGTCATTTTTGCTGTCCCAAATGAAGCATGAAAAGTCATCCAGATATTTGATAATAAAAGTACACACTTGGCTACATATCATAATTTTTCCTAATACGGTATTACTTAAGACGCATTTAAGCTGCTGCGTTTTCTAATTTTTTTGTTTATTACGCCTTAGGCCGCGTGCATAGTAAACGCCGATTCTGACTACCTGCATGTGTGTGCAGAGTGTGTGAAAAAACGAGATAGATAGATATTTGTATCTCATTTGTTCGCACAGATTTCAGCCTGCCTGTCTGTCTGAATTGGCGTTTAAAATGCACGCAGCCTTAGACAAACACATGCACTTTATCTGTGACTTCAAAACCTATTCGATCAAAAATGTAGCTTGTATGGGGATGCGCACCCACTTGTCCAAAGCTCAGCCCAGTTACTAGTAGAAGGACATTACCAAATGGCAACTTCATTCTGAATTTCACTGATCAGCGACTTTTACTTCCAATGCTATTTAATATTCAAAATTTAGCTTGTATGAGTCACACCCCGTTTTCTAATGCCCGTGCTATTTTTCTAGTCGAAAGACATTTACAAAAACTAACTTTATACTGAGTTTAAATATTATGAGACATTAAGTACCACAGCTATTCGATATTAAACATTTGAACTGTGTTGATGGTTCCACGCCCCATTTTCCAATGCTTGCTGAATTTTTCCAATCGATGGACACGACTAAATTTTATATTCCTTCTGAGTTTCACAAATATTTGACTTATGACTTATGTGACTTATGTTTCTAAAGTTATACTGAAAAGTTTGAATGCCTAAAAAGTGTCACTTAAATGCTTTAAAATGTTACCAGTAAAACAGCACGTGGAAATTAAGTTCGAATACAGAATCTTAGAGCAGTGCAACATGTTATTCTAAAGCTGTAAGTTATGGTTGTATGGGAGTTGCCACGCCCCCATGTTCTACCGGTACCAAACTTCACAGGAGCACTTTCAAGACTTTGCTAGAGTTTCCCTGAAAATTTCATAACAATTGGTTTAGCGGTTTTGAAGTCTCCTTGTAACATACACACAATCATTTTTATATACATAGAAGATGTTAACAGCTTATTTAACATTTGCTTAACTTACGCAGCCTTTAAACGCTATAATTTGCGTCAAACATGCGTTTTCGATGCTTTTTACATGCGCTGTGTAGCTAATGCCAGGCTGTCTAATATAATGTAAAATCATTCAAAAGTTGAATTATAATATTAAGGTTCAACTTAAACTACCGGAGACCATTGCCAATGCATTATTTATAATGCTATTATAAAAAACAGAGAAACCAGCCAACTTGAGAACCTCCTCCTTTTTGAAGTCGGTTAAAAATAAAAAACATACTTTGCGCATCAATCACAATAACTACTTTTTTGTGCAACATTTATTAACACGCGAAATAAAAATATTTCTGTTTGGAACAAAATCGAAAATCCAACTAAATTAAAGAAGTTATATAGGTATTCCTCTAAATTTATGGTTATCATTTTGGAACAACTTCATTTCATAGTACCAATCTATTTGAATTAAAAAAAGACGTTGGAAAATAAAAACAAAAATTATTTTCTGATGCTATTGGACGCATCAGACTTTAACGTAATCTATTGAAAAGGTTAAGGAAATCTATTTAATAAGGCTATACGCATGAAAATAATTTCTGCACAGATGCACACAAACAATGACATATTAATCCGACATTTCAGATCGTACTGAGATCCTCTTAGCAGCATTTGAGCATATGCAATGGAATATTTGTATACAGAAATAACTACAACCGTGGCGACCGTGGCATGCAGGTTAAGTGTGTGGCTTAGCATGCTCGGAGCCCGGGTTCGATCCAAAGCCGTGGCGAAAAGTTTTTTTCAATAAACAATTTTTCTGATCGGTCACCACCTCTCTGCAGACAATGGCAAACCTCAGAGAGTAAATAATGCCATGTAAAGCTTCTTGAGAACATGAATTTTAGCCGTTCGGAGTCGGCATAAAACATGTAGGTCCAGTTCTCGATCAATAGTGTGCAAACATTTAACACACACAACACAATTGTCTTTCCAAGGGCTGAAATGGCCAATTTGTTTTATTTTTGTTTAAATAACTACAACAATAAAAAATTTCATCCCCCATTTCATGGTGAGATTTTAAAGTATTTATATTTCTCTCTGAGCAAGAATTTGACTGCAAATAAAGTAGCTAGTGGTGCCATAAAAACAAATTTTAAATCTGAACTATTGTATATAGCTTTCAATCCCTCGAGATTGCGTTATTGTCGATGAATAACATTTGCAATTAATAACAATAAAATAATTCGGTTATACATCAGGCATAACAGGAAAAAAGATTTTTGACTGTAAATATGTATATACAATTCAAGTCTGAAAACCATAACAAATACGATGTCAGATTGTTGGCAACATTGCTAAAAAGACTAAACTGAGTGCAACTCCCCACACAACATGGCAGCCGTGCTGTGTGGTGAGTTACTCTCTCAGCCAGAGCTTAAACATTGGTTTTCTGCTGCTTGTTGTGCTGCTTGTACAGCATTAGCATGAATTAAAATACATGAATTCTTAAATAATAAAAGAACAGTTTTGTAAAAAACGTAGTACCCTATTTAAATTTCGCTTATCATAGCAATTGAATAGTGAAAAAATTATAAAATTCGGCTTAGCGGTTATTGAGAACACGCCTGACCAAATCCGTGAGTCTCCTTTTATATAATAGTATAGATGAGCTTTAATAAATACTGTTGTTTTGCGTAAAATAAGATTATTAAAGCAATAGTTGTGTAAACATGTGTAAAATTTAAACAAAAAAAATAATATTTCGATAGTTTCCACTAAAATTCCACTGAAATTCGTGTTTTGTACTGAAATATATTGAAATTTAATAACTAAATCGACGTTTCTACACATGTTACATTTATCACTTATCACTTTAATGCGCATAACCATAGATTTCTTCATAATTATTTTCATTGTATGTATTAACGATGTTCAACAACATATTTTAAAATTATAAGATATAATTTTATTCCACTTATTAAATAAACCGATGTAAACAAAATCAGTATCAGTGTTAAAATTTTGTCCACCGAACCTGAAACACTAAAACTTAACCACGCGCTCGGAAAAAATCTTAGTCTTGACCTTGCAACACCCGAAGTTGCAAACTTTTAGTAAACCATAAAAAATTTGAACACGTATTAACACTTAGTAACCCATACACATTATATTTATACTAGTGTAAAAGCCCGTCCTACGACGGGAACCATTTAGAGTACAAAATGCGACAAAAAATGTATTGGATTTATATACAAATGTTTTTATTTGAAAACATGTTTATTAAATTATTTTTATAAGACTTCCGTATATACAACATTTCTAGTAAAAAAATTCTTATGCTTGGTTTTCACTTAGTCATTTTTTGTTTGACATGAAATTTAAAAGTTTAAAAAATCACATAAATAACATTTTTTTTTTGAAATTTTTGCTATTAACATGTGAAGATATCAGTTTTTCCTATTTTTCGCCATTGCCAAACAGAAAAAAATGACAACGTGTTGGCATTTTTCATGTGACTGACAACAACTGACCATTGAAATTGACATAGTGAAAACCATGCTTTAGAATTTTAACCAATTAACCTTGTTCCTTGCCATCTATAATGCTAAGTTTAACATCATCAGCCCGCTAAAACTGCCCATGACTAAATACCAGTTCTTTTAGAAAAACACCTACTTTTTGCAATATTTAACCTTGCAATTTATTTATGGTCATTGAAAATGTCAGTTTAACTGGAAATTGTCGCCTTCGGAGAGTGAAAGGCAAATCTGTGTTTGTCGGGGCCAAATCAATTGTAGGTATGAAAACTATTTAATGTTCGCCAGTGCACCTGTCAATACTTGTGCGATGATTAATTAAGTTTTTAGGTTTTTCAAAACTAACCACCTTCCATTACAGATATCTCTTTTGGTATGGAAATTTCGAAGAAGTATTATAATACTTCCAATTTTGAGGTTTAACTTATGCAGTGGCATTCCTGAAGGATAAAATTCATTCAAAAACTCGACAGGGTAATTTTGTTTATCGTTATCATCACTGTCTTCAATTTAATCCGTGCTCAAATCTCTCACTGTGTCACCAACTAAAATATTTAGAACTTGCTCGTTGACTTCGTTCACATCGGAATTTTTTGGGTACAGGATAGCAATTTTGGAATAACGATTGATGTTATTCGGACTCAAAGTATCGCCAAAAATCTATTTAACCCTTTGGTTGGTGCTCTGAAGTGAAGTTGTGCCAACATGACAAAAATAATTTTAGGGAGATATATAACGTTTAACTTAGTTAGATTTTCGATTTGATGCCCAACAGGAGCCTTCAATTTTTTTATATCGCGTATTAATAAATTTTGCAAATAAAGTGAGTATTGTGATTGGTGTGCAAAGTATAATTTGCACACCAATAAAAAAGCATTTAAGAGCAAATAATTAAGAAATTTTGCTCAACTCTTACAACATATCGTCAAACAGTTTTTTAAGAAATCATATAATATTTTCTAATAAAAAAAAAAAAAAAACAAATTGGCCATTTCAGCCCTTGAAAGGACTTTGACCGAGCTTCTTATGATCAATTGTGTTGTGTGTGTTATTAAATGTTTGCACACAATTGACCGAGAACTGGAACTACATGTTTAATGCCGACTCCGAACGACTAAAGTTCATGTTCTCAAGAAGATTTACATGGCATTATTTACTCTCTGAGGTTTTCCATTGTCTGCAGAGAGGTGGTGACCGATCAGAAAAATTTTGTATTGAAAAAACTTTTCGCCGTGACTGGGGATCGAACTCGGGCTCCGAGCGTGCTAAACCACGCACTTAACCTGGATGCCACGATCACCATAATTTTTTTTTTTATAATAACATTCGCATAAATAACGCATTTGCATTTGTCTCCGGTTGTTTTAGTTGAACTAAAATATTATAATACAACGTTATCGTGGTTTTGTCCATTATATTAGACAGCCTGCCAAAAGCATAGCAGCTCATGTAAAAATCAGAGGGATATTTTTTAATCTTTTTATTGCTTAAATGATGGGAATATAAGCTCAAAAAAATTGTCCACGATTATTCTAGGCAAGCCATTGAAAGGGTTAATAAGCGAACCTTTACAAATAAAATAATCTGGAATTTCTATGATATCTTCATCTCCATTTCCTAACTTGAGTAGCCAATCGCTAAAACTTGGATCAGAAGACCGAACATTGTGATTTAATTCTAGCAATTCCAATTGACACCAACGTCACTGAATGTAATAATTGCTGTTCAGTTTATGCAGACCGAATAGGTTGCGGTTCTGTTAATTAAGAAGCACTGTAATAGCAAGACATGATGTTTGATGTATAGTAGTTGAGGAAAATGACGATAGTCTTAAAGTACAGAGATTTCCAATACATAATTTAATAACAGGTTCTGGTCCATTCTGAACAGGTTGTAAAAAGTATAGTACGTACAAAGATTTCAAATAGATAATTTTACAACAGATTCTGGTCCAGGCTGAACAGGTTTTACGATATAGAGCAAAAGGTTTAGTAAGTAAAAACATTGCATATGGATAATTTTACAACAGGTTCTGGTACAGGCTGAACAGGTTTTACGATATAGAGCAAAAGGTTTAGAAAGTACAAAAATTTCAAATGGATAATTTTACAACAGGTTCTGGTCCAGGCTAAGCATGTTTTACGATATAGGGCACGGAGCAGGACGCTTGTTTTTTATATATTGAGATATATGTATGTTCAAAAATAACCTTTTAGGCATTTATGAGTTAAGTTTTGAAAAAGAAGAGCTTTTTCTCCAACTTGTTACTTAAAAATGTTTTGAATGACAGCTTAACATTCATATAGACTTTTAAATCTTTAACCACCTAATATGATAATGTTCTTTATTTAATTAAGGCATGTCCTGAATTTGTATTAAATCTCTTTAAAGTTTTTACTGCTAGGCGAAAATAAGCTGTTAAATTCTTGCAAGGATACTGATGTAATTTCAGCTTCTACAGGACCTAATTAAGCACTATATCGAACATAATTGAAATGTTTCGTATTAAGAAGTAGTTTAAAATATACCTGAAAAGTTAAAATATCGTTTCGTATCGTTAAAATTATGCCGCGTTTCCATGCTGTCTTCTACGATCTCCCACAATCACATTTTTGTAAGAAATAATGGGCATGCGAACACTATCTTACGGGATTGGGGAATGTTAGTGTGAATCAGGCATACATTTTCTATTTTTATAGCATGTGATATCCTCTGTGATTGCAGGACATACTAGAAGATAGCAAAAGTTCAACTTCTTGAAGTTCTCCTATAAAAGTATATCACATGCTATAATAGTTTTCAACCGTGTTTATAACTGCATGGCATTTTTAATTCTATGTGACATTTCTAAAAATTTTAATATTATCGGCAGACAAACAACAGCTTGAAATTGCAGAGAGTAAGTTTTTAATTGTTCCTTTTCACATTACACGCTAGATTTCCGGCGCTCTATTGAAGAGGAAGTGCTGGATCTCAATAAAAATCGCTCAACTTCTTGCCGTCATGCCAACTGATTCTTTCTATTTGCCACAATGCAGTTCCACAGGCGCCAGTTCAACGATACATCGCTGCGTATGAACTATACTCCGCCATTGCAATGAGCTGGTGGTGATCCAGGACCTTCCTTTCCTATATTCAGCAATAAAAATACTTCCACAGCAGCAGCCAGTCAACAGCAAACATGCACAAGGCGGTCATCCATTTAATGCGTGTGGCAAGGCGCCAACAGAATACGTGGTTGTTTCACAGCAACATCAGCAGCTATAAAAACAACAGCAGCAGAAGCACCACCACCAGCAGCAACAGCAATGCGCTGGCGTCGTACGAGTTTCGGTAGCTTTGTTCCTTTACACGTTAAAACCAAATCTATTCCTTTCCCGCTAGGTCGTCATCGCTCAAAGAAAGAGGGAGTCCTCGATCCAAAGCAAAAATCGATCAACTACTTTTTGTCACACCGCTACTGCAAGGAGCTGGTTGTGATCAAGGAGCTTAATCGCCCATGTAAACCAGTATAAATGCAGGCGCAGCAGCAGCCAGTCAACAGCAAATGTGCACACATGGTGATCATACACTTAATGAGCGTCAACAATGATACAAGCGCCAACAGAATACGTGGTTGTTTCTGCGGCATAGCAGCATCAGCAGCAACAAGAACAACAACAATATCAGCTTTGTGCTGGCATCGTACCCATTTCGGTAGCAACACCAGGCAACACTTTGTCTCTTCGAATTTAGATTAAAATGCCACGGTGTACAACCCGAAAGGTGGCCCCGTTGGTGGTGGCTCAAGTAATGGCGGCGATATTATCGCTTGACAAATTAATGCAAATTGATTAAAATTTTAGCAGTGCAAGTTTAGTTTTTATTAAAAAAATATGTGTAAAATTACAATGCTTGTATAAATTGTAGAATATAAGTTGTGTGAGTTGATTTTTAATGTGTAGTGAAAAACATTTGTGTAAAACCTAAAAATAAAGAAAGAACGATTAAACCATTTTGGAACGTCGTTGTGTCCAACATGCGACCAGCTTCGCGCCGTTCAACATAGTCAACATGACGTAAGAGTTTTTTTTTTAAATAACAATAAATTGTGTGCCATCTTTGCGTCCAGCTTTACGCTGTTCAGCAAAGATTTCTACAAATAAAAAGTTATCAAAGAATGTCTTGCTAAGGGCAAGCGACCAGCTTTTCGCTATTCAACTTTTAGTTAGCAGACACCGTTGATAAAATTAATTTTAGAGTCAGGGCAATGCTTTGTTAGTGGTAGGCGACCAGCTTTGCGCTGTTCAACCGACCACTAGCGAACACTGCTCCTGATCTGTCATTTAATATTAGTGGAAAGTTACCTGCTGCTAAGACCGTGTTTTACAAAATGACACAGTTCCGCAGTTTGATCGCTCTTTTATAGTCACGAAACCTTCAAGCTTTGAGCTTTCGCAAATGCAGTGAAGTAAGGGTGGTTTGCTTGAAGCTTTCGCAACTACAGTGAAGTTAGTTTGGTTTATATATATAAATGTTACAAAGTTTAATTATATTGACGTGTAGATGACTCTGCTTATTTATCATATAATCTAGATGGCTCTGCTACAAAATTATTATTTTATTAATTGAAATAATTGAAAACAAACAACAACTAAATAATTTAAACTTGATTTAAGTTTGAATTCCACTGAACTTAATTCCAAGCTGCCTTGTGACGGACTGCTGCTCCTGGTAACATCTTCCTGTTTTTGTTTAAGTTCCGGCTTTTTTGCCACTGGAGTTCCTTATTTTTATTTGATATTTTAAAAAACACATTTCGATAAAAAATAAATTAATTTATTTGTTTACAAATATCCCACATGTCAAACATTTATAGCAAAAGCTACATATATGCATCTCGCTCTTTATAGCGAAGTGTTTTGTGATATGGGATAGGAAAAGATACTGGAAGATCGCATGGAAACACGACATTAGTGAAAAATTAATAAATTCTGAATATTAAAGTATCCAGAAACATCATGAAGCAATACTACTTTTTAAAAATAAAAAAACTGCAGAATAATGTAGCTTATATATTTTACACAACCCTCCTTTTAAGTTTTCCAAACTTCAATGCAACTAAAACATACTTTTTCTCATTTTCGCTTGTTTCAAAAATGCTCTTGCCTCTTGTCAAAATTTATACTAGCCATTGAGGCTACATGAATTTTTGACAATCATATTCACCTCACAAATGCCAAACATTCTCTTGCTACTGTCACAATTTCATCAACCCGAGTGAATAGTTTACAATTGGGACGCAGCCTTATATCATTCATGGGTTCACACCAGTGTCGGGCAAAAATAACTTGTGTAAACTTTTTGGCCAACTCACTCGAGATTGTTTGATTAGGTGTGTTTCCGTACTCGATTGTAGTAACTTGCAAGCTGCTAGAACGTGTTTCCGTACTTTAGCTCAAAAGAGAGAAGAAGAATAAGCACAAAATCGCTCTCTCGAGCTCGAAACTAGCTCGAAGTGTGCTGGAAGAACCTCTTTAAGCATTATAAGAACAAGCATGAAGAAGAGGAAGCAAACTTAAAATTGACATTTTTAATGTGTTTTATGTTTATGTTGTGCGGTTGAAAATAAATTTACAAATAGTAAAATTCAATTCATAACAATAAATACATTTTAAGATAAAAAATGTAATGATTAGACAAATCTTTACTTGCATTGTTTACGTTTGATAGGCAATCAGCTGTTTTTGTGCTTGGAACTACCTAGAAGTTGTTTCCGTACTTTTGACAATTTTTTCAAATATCGTTTTACTCTCTCAGCTTGAACTTTACTCGACTTTTACTCGACATTGGGCCGAGTGAATAAAAATGTAGTTCAAGCTATAACTAGCAAATTTTAAGTTTAAACTAGTTTTGAGGTGAATAAAAGTTTCAGTTAAAGCTAGTGCCTTTTGCAGTCTAGTACAAACTAGTTTTTCCAGCGTTTGCTGGAAATAAGTGTGAATAAAAACTAGTATGAACTTAAAATAACTAGTTTTAACTTAATTTTTTTAAGCCTGTCATTGAGGTGCTGAAAATAAAACTTATTTTTAGTTGTTTTAATAAAAAGTGCTTTGAAAAATCTTGCTTAATCAAATATTTCCAAAATTTTTTTTATTATTGTAGAGAATTGAACAAGTTGCAAGAAAAAAATTAAAAAATATATATTTTTCACTCCAACATCAACATCAACTCCAACATGGTTTTATAGATCTCCAAATTGGCGGCAGAAAGAAATACGGGGCCTCGTGGTTGCAGCGCTGGGAGTCGCAAAAATTGTCCGATCTGGAAAAAGTGCCTCCCTCACTGATGGCACTTGCGATTTTTTAAATAAAATTTTATAGTTTTTAACTATGTCAAAAAATTGTGCACTGTTTTTGTCACCCATCGTGCCACAAAATATATATCTTATGATCAACACAAACTGACAGAGTTACCAAATTGTTTTTCTTTTAGTCATGCTAAACAATTATAAGAAAAAAAAACATGTTTGTAAACATTGGCAACTCCCAAACAGTTTCTGTCAGCTGAGTTAGCTGCCACATATGTTTTAATTTTCCAGTACTAGCTATCACTTTTCAGTACTAGCTATGTAGTACTAGCAATGTTTTATTCACACTTTTTGTAGTTTAAACTTTTCAGCATAGCTAGTACTGAAAAGTTTAAGCTAGTGCTAGTACTTAGTACTACATAGTATAAGCTACTTTTTTATTCACTCAGCCCATTGTGTACGGAAACACACCTATTGGCAATCAATGAACTTTTCTTAGTGCCTGTTTAGACCGTCATGCCCATGACAAAAAGTGTGAGCGAGAACGGATAAGAATTGGGTGATTAAAATGAGATGAATGATTTTAAGCCGAAATGCCGTTCACAAACTTAAAAACAGGCATTTTCATGCGAGTTTCATTTTCATTTTGTTTCATTTTGACATATTAAATAAAAAATAAAAATCAACATTGAATTTTTTGCTCAAAAATAATATCACAAATATTTAGATTGCAACCACCCATTCGAACTTGTAAAACGTGAACAATTCGCTGGAAAAACCTTATAGCGTCCACGCGATGGTGTGAATAAATATTTTAATCTTCAACAAGTTTTGGGTGAAGCTGATGATGGTTGCATGCGCAATTGTCGCGAACGATCCACATATGTGCGTTGAATAGGCAGCCTGCACTTTTTGTTGTACACTTGGTCTTCTAGCGCGTTAATGAAAAGGAGGAAGCCACAAACTAGGAACTAATACCAGCACCCTTCATTGAGACATAAATTACACTGTTGTAGTTTTTGACACGAAATTTTTGGTTCTGCGATAAGACCAAGCTTTTCGAATTTGGGAGAGTCCCCCGAGCACGACTGTGTCCTTGGTTTAGTTAGATTGGCTCAAATTTTTAAGAAAACCGTGTTTTTCCAAATGGTCGATTTTGGACTTTTGCCACGTCTATTTCTAGAGATATCTCGCCAGCCGCGTACCGTGGGGGGGGCGGGGGGGGGCGGTCCGCCCCGGGCGGCACTAGTTTAGGGGCGGCACTGAAGCTAAATAAAGCCTTTTACAAAATAAATATGTGTACATTATCATTTTAAGGTGTACAAACAAAAGAAAGAACTAAACTTAATGAATAAATTTGGCCACCACAGTAAATGTAACTATATTTATGAGCTTCGTATTGAGCACAACCAAAATGTAAAATCGTTTTTCGAGTCTCAAAATTAGTTGCCAAAGAAATAAAAAAAGACATAATATTTAGGCATGTGCGAGTAGTTGAATTTTCGAATAACTCGGCTGCGACTTGAAACAAGCATTGAATAACTGGTGTTTTCGAGTAACTCAAAGTTTTTTGAGTTTTTAAGTGCTTTAACTTGTCAGTGGAAATGCCCAGTAGAAAAGTGGTTTAACAGAATAACGTTTTTCAACTTAGGTATATTTGGTAAAAATAGCTGTTTTGTGCTTTGATGTGTTGAGTGTGGGAGAAAGGCGGAATTTTCGTTTGATTATGGCGAATTGTAAGTTCAGAGTGCATATTAAGAAATAAGACTTATGCGTATAATTTTAAGTCGTATCTTTTATAATGTTTTTTGATTTTTTAAGGGATTCCACTGTTTTAATAAAATCACTTTGGAGAGGAGTTAGGCGTGGTCTAAACTGATTTAGGTCATTTTCTAATTTAATAATTTAATTATTAATTTTCAAGAACTGATTTTGAGAAATGACCACAAGGTTTCAGCAGCTTCATGCTCTTGCTAAAAAATTCGCAATTCTTACTCCTTTGATTCTCCTGAATGATAAGTTGGAATGTAAACTGAATGAATTCTGTCACGAAGAAATTGACAATGAAGAGTTTCTCGTTGAGAGAAAAATACTTCAGCATATTGTTTCTATAGCTCACAAAGAAACTGATTCTTGTATGAAAGGTCCACTTGAACTTTTAAAATTTATTTTTAAATTAAGTCTAGAAAACGCAGTTCCAAACATTGTTATACTTTTAAGCTTTATTCTAAGCTTTTATTCATAAAAACCTACATTAGAACTACAATGAGTACTTCTCGCCTACAAAATCTTGCCATATTATCTATAGAATACAAGTAAAGTAATGAAATAGACTTTGACAATTAGGGAATTCACAGTTTGCTTCTAAAGTTAACACCTGACAACTTTAGAAAGATATTTAGATCGAACTGTGAGCACCTTTTTTTGTGTTTTGGAGCTAAATTGCAAAAATAGTTTTCAAAAATTTGAAATTTGTTCATAAACATGCCTCGAATGAACGGAAAGGAAGAATTATGAGATAACTTTAGCAACAACTGGGATCTCAAGTTTGTACGTAAAACAAAAACAATCAAAGTTAACACGTGCTAAAATGTTCTAAAGTTAATACACGGCAAAGTAAACAGAGCAGATAATACAGAACTGTGAGCACCCTAAATGTAATTACCGATTTTGCTAATAAAAAAACAAGAAAAATAATAATTTAATAAAATATTATAAAAAAAATTGTATTTGTATAAATTTCCTTTTCGGTGTCATTAAGGAATAAACTTTTTTATCGTTGGCCTAATTCTAATATGGCGTAAGTCAACATTTGGAATAATAGCGATTATTAACGTTTAAGGGGACCTGACACCTTCAAAATTTTGTTTATTTTAATGTTTAAAAATGTGTATAAGTTCAATAAAAATAGATATAATTTTGAAAAATTACAAATATATTTTTCGGAAAAATATTACGCAAAAAAATTTTTTATTGTTTTTATCACATATACTGCTGATGGAATTTTTTTAAAAAATTCATGGCGCTTTTAATTTCATATGTTTTGTTCACCACTTTATATATCATAAATAAATTTTATTTTCAACTGTAGGGTATAAGTATAGTGTGTATGCAATGACAAAATTTTATTATGCCAGGTTACTCCTTAAAAAATACTTGTTCAGGTGTCAATATATCATATTTATATTTTAGTAAATATAGAATTCTCCCGTGATATAACAAAACCAAGTAACTTGTTTTTTGAAAATTGTGAGAAATTGAGGTATTGTGTTATAGGATATAATCTTTCCGTATATAAGATTTTTAAGTTTTTTCAAATTATTGAAGAGTTAAATTATTGAAGAGTTAAGAGTTAAGTTTCGAAATTTTTGAAACTTGTGCTAGCCAAATTATTTTGCGTTGCAGTTTTTTAACAATTCAGTCGAACTTAAGATACTGAGAAAATTTTTGTCATATATTTTTTCATTTCATATAAACAAGATTTTTGTTTTTTCACAAAACCAGGCAACTATGAAGTTACTTAAAAGCAAATAAAACATTTATATGTTTCTTAGAACACTTTATTCGTTGCTGTTTTTTCAAAATCAAGTAACTTTAAAGTTGCTTGGTTTTGTTGTATAATATCAATTAAAACACAATTGTTTAGAAAATAAGTTGAACATTTGTTACAATTTTAATTAAGTATCTTATTATTATTGGTTGGTGACCGTGGCATGCAGGTTAAGTGTGTGGCTTAGCATGCTCGGAGCCCGGGTTCGATCCCCAGCCGTGGCGAAAAGTTTTTCAATACAAAATTTTTCTGATCGGTCACCACCTCTCTGCAGACAATGGCAAACCTCAGAGAGTAAATAATGCCATGTAAAGCTTCTTGAGAACATGAGCCGTTCGGAGTCGGCATAAAACATGTAGGTCCAGTTCTCGGTCAATTGTGTGCATAAATTTAATAACACACACAACACAATCGATCCTAAGAAGCTCGGTCAAAGTCCTTTCAAGGGCTGAAATGGCCAATTTGTTTTTTTTTTTTTTTTTTTTTTTTCTTATTATTATAATTAAGTATCTACACAAGTATCTTATTAAGTAAATTATATATAAATCTATTCATTAAACTCAATAAAAAATCTTTTGATACTATTTTTAACAAAATTAATGGAACATATAAATAAATTCATGAATGTTGGTATTTACTCATGGCTTGTAAAACCAATAGAAAGATCCTTAGAATCTGCACATTCCTTAAAATCTTCCCAAAAATTAATTTTTGTGTTATCATGTATTAAAGGAATTAATTTATCTATAATATCCTTCTTTTTAGATGGGTTTTTCACGATTTCCTTTAATTGTACATATTTGAAAATTTCAGAAGATCTTTTTGATGAACTAATGTGCATTCAAAAAAATTTTGCATCGGTTTCGATGGAAGTTTTATAAAAAATTACAATAATCCTTTTCGAAAATTTTGCATTTCATTTTTTTCGGCAATTGCTGTATGCTGGATGCAATAATCTTTTCTTTGTAGCACGATTGAAAACGAATGTTTGAGAATCCTTTGTAGTACGATTGGAAAAGATTGTTTGAGAATCTTCAGATCGAGTATCCATGAAATGATTGTCCATGAGCTCTTCTTCGTCACCTTTTTTCATTTGTGGATCAAAATCAGGATCATAGTACGACGATGCAGGACTAAAATCAATTTTACTTTCTCCGTTATTAACGCAAAAATCACTGGAGAGTATACTTATATTTTTGTAATAATTTCCAAAAAAAAATTCAAGGAACTTATCATATAATTTTTGATAGATTATGACTTTCAAATTTTCAATTAAATCGAAATTTTTTTCAAGTGACGACATTGTACGCTGTTTTTGATTATATTCGATACGTTTGAAGAAGAAGATGTGACTAAGAAAAAATGTTCAATAAATTTTTGAAATAATTTTTCGATTGCGGTATTTTGAAGTGAATTTTTTCGCATATAATTTAACTTCGTTTAAGTAATGTGCTGAAAAGTACTGAAGTAACTTGGTTTTGTTGTAACCCATTTTAATCTAATCAAGGCATTTCAAGTTACTTGTTGTATTTTTTTTTTTAATATTAGTGTTTAGAAATGAGATAGGCAAAAATGGATTGAAGTTTCTCGTAGACTTTTTGCTCTAGATTTTTAAACATAGATAGAACAACAAAACCACGGAAGAAATGAGAGCAAAAATAGACTCATGCGCGCGTTTTGCTCCATTTTTTCCAAACTTGCGTCGTATTAGAAATAGGTTGATGATATGTATATTAGAATTTTTTTTATATAATTGAGAACAATGAAAGACCAAATTCTAAAGTGAAAACTATGCATACAAAACCCTATATAAATATCAAAGATTTTTTTTTTATTGCATATGAGAGGGGCGGCAAATTTGGAATCCGCACCGGGCGGCTTAGCCTCTCGGTACGCCACTGTATCTCGCAAACAAGTTGTACGATCTTTACAACCAATAGAGAAAACTAAAAGTATTGAAATTCTTCGTCAATTGTTCTCATGCTACTGTCGGATCCGAGGGTTAGTTTTTGAGTTATTTATCAATTTTTTATAACTTGTTGTTTTTTTTAAAAGGAAATTGGAAATTAAATTCCTGGAACAAAATTTGCTTGCCTGTTCTGGCCTATTCTGGTAAAGGGTGCAAAAAGTGTAAACTTTTAACCTACTTAAAAACTTATTTACATGTAAACTTTCAAAACGATAACACACGTGTTACTGTTTTTTTGTATCTTCTACCAGCATATTTTTAAAAATTCTTTAAAAATTCTTTAAAAATTATAGAAAAACTATAAAATTGTCGTACCGTAAAATTTATTTGAATTTTTCGTAAGAAAACAATAATTTATGGAAAAAATTATAAATTACACAAGAACTACTCCTCGGATCCGAAAGTAGTATAGGAACTGTTGACATAGAATTTCATGACCTTTTGTTTTCTTCATTGGTTGGAAAGACCGTGCAACTGGTTTGCCATATATCTTTATTAATAGACATGGCAAAAGGCTTAGAATAGATCAAAATCGACCATTTGGAAAAACATGGTTTTCTCAAAATTTTGAGCCAATCTAACTAAACCAAGGACGCAGTTGTACTCAGGGGACTTCCCCAAATCCGAAAACGTTGGGCTTATCGCAGAACCAAAATTGAACTACAACAGTATTATAGAAGATGACGATGGAAAATCCTTATCCAGCCGCCATTCATTGGATATTTTTATTATGTAATATCAGCTTATTAGTCAACGAGGAAAGATGCTTGTGGAGGAGGAACAGCTGGTGGTGCATAATCATGAGTTTCAGGGGCTGTGTAAACGTGATGCTGCAATTAAAATAATCTACGTTCATTTGTAAATGCAGACTAGCTCTTTTTTAGACTATAATGTTAAGTTTTTTAACTTTAAATACTAAAAAGTTCGTTAAAGTGGTATTAAAAATGATCTCTTTATTAATTATTTTAAAGTTGAACTTTAATATTCAAAGAATATTTATCGTATATATACGTTATTATAATTTCTTTGAATTGTTATGTTTTTGAAAGCTTTCAAACAAAAAATTTAAAAAAATAAAATGGTTTTTTAAAAAAATGTTCATGTAGACATTCAGTTTCGGTTCCGGCCGAATATGACAAAAATGGTTGGACCCTAGTCGATATTGCCCTGTCCGTCCGTCAGTCGATGTTGCCATATCGGAGGACTGTTCCCCACCAAAAATTAAAAAGGTAAAAAATTGTAAGATTTAAAAATAGTATTATATTTTTCCATTTGCAGTCAAAAGAAAATAAAACCATTTCTTCTTTGGAAACGAAGGCAGATGGCATTATAAAATCGGCCATGAATATAATTCAAAAAATCTCAGATGAGGAGGTGTCTCCCTTGCAGCCATTTCTAAATAATTTGGAGGTCGAGCTTTCCGAATTGGGAGAAAACATGTTGAGAGAGACAAAGTGGAATATTTCTGTCATCGTTCATGAGGCACAGCTTAAAGAACAAGAACAGAATAAATTGGCATCCGCTCCAATCATAGTAGATTGCGATCCATCTACTATGATTGGAGCGAATAATTGTTTTTGACGAGAACCCTTGTGATCATGACTATGTACATGACTTTGTACATGATAACAAAGGCTCTCGTCAAAAACAATTAGCTCATCTTCAACAACAATTTTTTTCTATGGAAAATTGCGTAGTATTATTATTATTTGACGTTGAAGTTCACGCCTCTTCTGGATCGCAATCTACTATGAATGGAGCGGATGCCAATTTACTCTGCTCTTGTTGACTCGAATACTGCCTTAAAATATAATTCTAACTCGTTTTAAACTTTTAGGCACTTACTGTATTGGCTATAACAACTTAAATTTCAATTTTAAAGCCATTTCATTTCTTCTACCTTAATAATAAAAAATAAATAAGACAATGATTTAATGTATTCAACCGTTAAAATAGTAAAAACTTTTAATTGCCATTTAGTTTTGATTTGTTTTTATATTGGTTGCTAGTCAGTTTTGAATATCCACTTTAAAGTTTATTAAAAATTGATCGTAAATACGTTAATGTAATGAATACAAAGAGCCATAAATATGAATTAAACTTATTTTACTTTATTTATTAATTCTTCAAACCTATGTCACATTTTTTTTATATATATATACATACATATTATATTGACAATAAAAATTACAGCTTTAATGTGTGTTTTATTTAATCTATAAAGTAGCAAAGCATGATGCATTGAGCTTTATTGGCAATCATTAACGTTCAATAATGAAAATACAACAAGTTAACATAAAAAAGTACTTTTTTAAGAGCAAATTTCAAGTAGGTATTTTATTGAGGTTGGCTGCACAAATGGCTCTTTCCATTATGATTGGGTGTTACTTACTTCCTTACTTAGGTGTCCATGACAGCCCGTTGACGGGTTACGGCCGACTTCATCAGCTCTCGCCAGGCGTCTCTGCTTCGCGCGTGCTGTCTCCAATGTCTTTCACCAAGCGCGGTAAGGGCTTCCTTGGCCTGGTCAATCCATCGGAGGCATGGTCTTCCTCTTCGTCGTCGACCCTCGGCTTTCGCCTCGAACACCTTTTTCGCTGGAGCTTCTTCATCCATACGAAAGACATGACCCAGCCAACGTAGTCGCTGAATTATTATACGCTGGACTATGTCAATGTCGTCGTAGAGCTCGTACAGTTCGTGGTTCATTCGAATGCGATAGTCGTCGCCAGCTTGAACAGGACCAACGATTTTGCGAAGAACTTTCCTCTCGAACACCCCAAGAGTGGCTGCATCTTCTTGCGATACCACCCATGCCTCAGCGCCATAGAGAAGCACAGGTATCATGAGCGTCTTGTAGAGTGTTAGTTTTGTCGATTGAGAGAAGGCTCTGGAACCTAATTGCTTACTTAGCCCGTAGTAGCACCTATTAGCAATTGTTGTTGCTGTTTACGGCGGTGCCAAGGTATGTAAACTCCTTGACAACTTCAAAGTAATATCTGCCTGCTTTAACATGGGAGCCTAGACGCCAAACTTCCCTATTTGCAGACAGCATATACTTTGTTTTGCCTTCGTTCACCGTCAAACCCACTTTGGCTGATTCCTTTTCAATAGCGGCGAAAGCAGCGGTTACATCTCTCTTGGTTCTGCCGATAATAATAGCATACGCAAGGAGCTGGACACATTTGTAGAAAATGTTACCATTTCGATGTACACCTGCCTTTCGTAGGATCCCCTCCATGATGAAATTGAAGAGATCGCATGATAGCGCGTCGCCTTGTCTGAAACCTCGTTCGGTATTAAAGGTTTCGGAGAGGTAATTTCCTACCTTGACGGAGCTGCATGTATTGCTCAACGTCATCTTGCAGAGCCTTATCAACTTGGCAGGTACACCGAACTCAGACATTGTTGCGTACAGGCAATCCCGAATCGGGCTATCGAACGCAGCTTTGTAATCGTAAGATGATGGGTGTCGATTTGGTTTTCGTGGGTTTTCTCCAGGATTTGGCGTAGTGTAAAAATCTGGTCTATGGTGGACTTGCCAGGACGAAAGCCACACTGATAAAGTCCAATCAGTGTTTTGGTATGCGGCTTCAATCTTTCACTCAATACGCTCGAGAGAACCTTGTATGCGATGGAAATAAGACTGATACCTCGGTAGTTGGCGTAGATTGTCGGGTCTCCTTTCTTCAGTATAGGACAAAGCACTCTGAGATTCCAATCGTCGGGCATGCTTTCCGCTAGCCATATTTTGCTGATGAGTTTATGCATGCACCTTATCAATTCACCGCCGTCGGCTTTAAACAATTCAGCAGCCAACTTTAACCTTGTCATGGCTAGGTGGTGGAATTTCCACTCCATCATCGTCGATTGGTGGTGTCAGACTGCATTCTCCAAGGGCGGAATTGTTGGTTTCGTCGCCTGCAAGTAGATTGGAAAAATGCTGTCTCCATAATTCCAATGCGCACTGCGTATCTGTAACCAGATCACCATTCTCATCTCTACAAGTGGATGCTCCGGGCTTGAAACCTTGGGTTAGACGCTTAACCTGCTGGTAGAATTTTCGAGCATCCTTCTTGCCCTGGTACACCTCAATTTTTTCTCGCTCACGCTTTTCCTGCTCTTTTTTTTACGTCTGAAAAGGCATCTCTCTTCCTTCCTCTTATCGCGATAGTTTTCGTGCATGGCTCGCGTTGCAGCTGACTGCAGCGTCTTTTTATATGCGGCATTTTTTCTGCTTTCGTGTCGCGACACTCCTGGTCATACCATTGGTTGCGAGGTTGCGGGCGCCGAAAACCAATGACTTCTTCAGCAGCAGTGCGCATGGCGTGGGATATATGCGCCCAAAGTCCGCCAGCGTCGTCGAGGCAAGAGTAAGGTTGGTTGAGCTTAACCGAGAGTTGAGCGGAGTAGGCCTCCGCAAGCTTTCGTTGCACACTTGTGTGTACATTCTTCGTATTGCACAATCGCATGCGGATCTTGGCTGCAACAAGATAATGGTCGGAGTCAATATTGACCCCCCGAAATGTGCGCACATCCTGTACACTTGAAGCGTGCCTTCCGTCGATCACAACATGATCAATTTGGTTTCGCGTTTTTTGATCCGGGGACAGCCAGGTTGCCTTTTGGATATCGAGGTGTTGGAATCTGGTGCTACTAACAACCATGTTTCGCGCCGTGGCGAAGTTGATCAGTCTTAGACCGTTATTCGAAGTGGTCTCGTGGAGACTGAACTGACCGACAGTGGAGCCAAAGATGCCTTCTTTTCCGACCTTCGCGTTAAAATCGCCGAGAACTATTTTTACGTCATAGGCCGGGCAGCGATCATACACGTCCTCTTCGACACGTCCTTCCTCGCGTAGAAGGTGTCCTTGACAGCATCGTCCTTTTCCTCCGTCGGGGCATGTGCGCAAATAAGGCTGATGTAGAAGAATTTCGCCTTGATTCGGATTGTCGCCAGCCTTTCGTTCACAGGTGTGAACCGGGAAACAATATGGCGTAGTTTCCGACTTACGACGAATCCGCATCCAAATTCGCGCTTCTCCGCATGGCAGCTGTAGTAGATATCGCAGTCTACTCTCTTAGAGCAGCCTTGTCCTTTCCATCGCATCTCCTGGATGGCGGTGATGTCAGCCTTTATTTTTTCAAGAGCTTCCGCCAGTTGGACAGTGACACCTTCCCTATAAAGGGTCCGGACATTCAACGTAGTGGGGGTTCATATCCGAGGCTGATTTAATTTTCATTGGGACCCAAACCCTACGCACATTCCATTTTTAAGGTCTTGTAGAGACCCCTCAAGTTTATAGTCTAGAGGAGACATCGCCGCTCAAATGATTGGGTGTTCTGGTTGGTAAAAAACTTTGCATTTTAATTACCATAATCAGAAGGTGGTTTCTTCTATTACTTTAAAGGTAGTTATAGCCTAGTTTTATTGACAATAAATGATGTCAACATTAAATTTATTTTCGTATATTTTCCCTTCAACAATCACCTATTTTGAATAAAAGACACTTCAGCGTGATTTTAAATATTTTATCTACATAATTGCTTATTTCGTTTTAGGTGTTGATACATTTCCCCTCCAATATCATATCCTTAAAGACTGAATCGCAAAGACGCGTTAGGTCGGTCGCGCGTTGATCGTACTTTGCTCGTACTTTACGAGATGAACTGTCAAAACGCCCGACTTTATAATTTTGAAATCATAATGTAGCGTTGACATGTCGTGCGTCTATCACTGAGATGATGCCACTATACGCAGTCAAATCAAAAAATCCCACTGAGTCCCATTTGCCCAAATCGCAAAGTATGTAATAATAATGTTGGCACAAATATTAATATTAAATTATAAAATGCTCAACTCATCAAAACTTTCATTTCATCATTTCCATAAAGCAAATTAAAAAATTAAATCATTTTCAACCTAACTATGCTGACAAAATAACAAATCCAATGCAAACATGTCTTTACCATAGAAACTGAACAATACCCACATATTCAGCTAACTCTATGAAAATACAACCCTGCGCCATCAGCAAATGTCAAACGCACGACCGAGTAGAACAATTCTCAACTTTTTCGGCAGGTCGCGCTTTGATCGTACTTTACCCCTTCCTACGAGATTTGACAGTTTTTACGGTACAAAGCACGATCAAAACTTGAAGTCGAATTATTAATTGCTTCATAACAACTCGTTGTTTCTACTTAAGCTGTCAAAGCGCGACCGACTTAACGCGCCTTTGCGATTTGGGTATTAGGAATACCCATACTCGACCAAGGATAAAAAGGAAAAATATTCAATTTTCGTTTGAGCCATGCAAGGCAATATTGTAAAAAGCAAAAAATAAAATTAAAGCAAATAAAAATAAAATATATAAAAAACAATTAAAACAATAAATAACATATTCAAAAAAAAGAGTACAAAAATTGTTCAATCATCTCCTTCTAATATTTTCATCTTAAAAGTCAGAACATAGTACCAATCCTATTTTTTGTTTGTTTTCATATATATAAATCTTGCCACGAAAGCTTTCCTTCATCTGAAAAGTAATCAGCATATTCATCACGAATAGCTGATGCCATTCTTTCCGGTCTTCGTGGAATATGTGCAATACTTTCTTCTGACCGTGTGTACGCAACAGGCTCACAGCTTCTGACGTCCATATAGTTCCTACTATTTTGAATGAGGAAATTATGAAGAACGTAGGAAGCTTGAACCACTTTTTTAACTTTTTCTGGTGGTAAATAAATGCACGTTTGAAGAACTCTAAATCTATTTGCCACCATGCCAAAGGGGTGTTCTATTGTTTGTCTCGCATGACTCAATCGAAAATTGAATATTTTTCCTTCTTATCCTTGGTCGAGTACGGGTATGGCTTAAGGATATGATGTTGGAGAAGAAATGCATCTTCACCTATAATGCAATAGGGGAGAATTTTATCGTTTCCAATAACTTCGTCTTCAGGCAAACATGTATATGCGTTGTTCAAAATAACGCGGAAGTCGCTTCTGTTCAAAACACCACCATCGCTTACCTGACCGTTGCAACCAATATCTAGGAAAATGAATTTATAGTTGGCATCACACCAGTGGCGTAGCGAGGGTTGGTCGCACCCGGGGCGGAAACTAAATTGTGCACCGCTTTAGAAGATTTTTTTTTATTAAATAAGTCGATGAATCTTACTACATATTTTCGAATCAACCTCTACAAAAATGACATATTTTAGAAGAGATTCAAAAAATAAACAAAACTATGCTACCCATGAATATTTGATAAAAGAAGTAAGAATCCAAAATTTTCAGAAACTTAAAGAATTTTCTCTGAATTGCTCCAATATTTTTGTCTACCGGGCTTATAAGTTGTGAGAGAAAAGTTAACTATCAGTAAACCACACAATATCAGTTTTAATATAAGAACTAAAGTTAGTTTAATATAGAAAACTTTGAAAAATTTACGAAAAATTTTTCATATTTGAAGAAAAAATAGAACCTGGAAGCAAAACGTTGACAAATTTTCCCTAGTGACCCTGAATAACTATTAATATAAATATTTTTTCGAAATAAACCCCCATTCTCTACATTAAATTTAAATGAAAAATTAATATAAAATATTAAAATTCATTTATAAACATTTTTCATAATTTTTATCAATTTCTTTATAGTAAACTGAGGAAAAAATATGTTAAAATTAAATGAAATTGTGTTCATATCTAACGAATTTGTTTTTGAAATAGAGCTTTAAACAAATTCATTAAAATTAAACAGAGCTGTTTTTAGAGTTTAATTCAAAACAAAAGTTTTTGTTTTGAAAACAATGTTTTTGGTATGAAAACCAAATTTGAAACAAAAATTTTAAAATTCAAAACACATGTTTTAAAGCATATTTTTTTCGATGCCATTTTTTTAACTTTTCCGAGTTTTAGCACCAGTTTCACAACCAGCTACCCCCGGGACCATAACTCCATTCGATGAAGTTTGCATTTGAAATATTTTAATATTTAATTACTTAGTTTTTATTTTATCATATGTTCGATATTTGTCAAACCAATTCAAAAAATTCAAAAATTGTCATTGAATTCAAATTTTTGTTTGTTTTTTTCAAAGAAATAATAAGAGAATAATAAAAAAGAAAGGAGTTTATAGGTAGGTGAAAATAAAACACAAAAAAAAACAAACAAATTGGCCATTTCAGCCCTTGAAAGGACTTTGACCGAGCTTCTTATGATCAATTGTGTTGTGTGTGTTATGTTTGCACACAATTGAGTGAGATCTGGACCTACATGTTTTATGCCGACTCCGAACGGCTAAAGTTCATGTTCTCAAGAAGCTTTACATGGCATCATTTACTCTCTGAGGTTTGCCATTGTCTGCAGAGAGGTGGTGGCCGATCAGAACAATTTTTTTATTGAAAAAACTCCGGGCATGCTAAGCCACACACTTAACCTGTGTGCCACGGTCATCACCAAATTAAACACACTTGTTTTAAATATTGTTTTGTAGAAACGCAAAGGCGTTAAATTTCTATTTTAATATTTTTTGTTTAATTTTAAAGTATGTTTTTTTTCTCTCAGTGTATCTATATTAATCACCGCTTGGACTTTTATAGACAAGATTGGGGTCTGTAACATTTGACTGCTTTATAAATATCACCATAAGTACAACCATAAATATCTCAGTATCACAATATTACAGTGATACCAAATTGATATCAGAAATTATTCTCATTATCTTCATAATTCCCAAAGCAAACTTGCCCAGGTTGGACATGGTCAAGAGTCATGAATGGCTCAAAAAGAGCTGGCAACTCCAAGAAATCTGTTGATTCTTGCATCTTATCATCTATTAAAACTGTATTTTTGATAGTTTTTGTTGGTTGATTTAAACATAATAATAATTATTTTAGTAAAATCAAGGATTCCGAAAACCATCTTAAAGTTTTTAATAGACATCTTCAAAATAAAATAAAAAAAAATCAGAATGACATAAATTGTCATAGAACCCCATTTAATAATTTTATAGTTTAAATAAAAAATGTAATGAATTTAAATCAATTTAATTTTTTAAGAAATTTGTTTAGCAAGTAAAAAGTTCATTAATGATTTTTAAACTAGTAGTTTTATGTAACAGTACTTATACCCAAAACATATTACTATTCAAAATGATGTTATTATTTTTTATTTAGCAGGATAAAAGCTGTAATGTAAATCAGGTTTGTTTCATGATATATGGTCTCAGAACTTAGTAATCACAAAATCATAAAGTGTGTTTTAATTTTTGACATATATGACATGAATATGTTTTTCTGAAAAGTTCTGGAGAAATGTATTGCTACAAAACAACTGACTCCTCCTTTCATCATACTCTGAAAATCATGCAGGTTTTCGAAACTTAATGGTTAAAGAAATGTCTACTATGATATTAAGTTTGAACACTTCTTAACCTTAATATAAGATGTAAAAAAGTGTTTTTTTTATAAAACTTAATGGAATATAAAAAAAATGTTTTTACATTTTTACTTTTGTACCCCATCTTAATATCATGAAAATTTTAATATAATTTGTATTGAAATTGCACCCCTTACCAATGAAAAATTACGTATGGAATTGACTTGGGTTTTAGTGTGAGCGTTAATATTGAACAAAATTTAATATAAAGTTAAAGTTTGTTTCAATAAAAACGAAGTCCTGGTGATGGTAAAAATATTTTCATTCACTTTTGCACCCTCTTGATATTCAAATATAAAACCGAAGTCATTGAGGTGTGTTCTTTTTATTAAAAAAATCAAAAATTATGTGGTAAAAAGTTATTTTGCCAAATTTTACACCCCATTTTGGCGTGCAACCAGGAACCTAAGAGTTAGCGACAGACACTCGTCTGCGGAAATTGCAGGGCGCATAGTTGTGTCTTTCCTCGATATTTGAGCTGTAACCATTGCCAGCAGCTTGGAGTACGCACTCTCGTCCATTCTTAAGAACCCTCTGTAGGCATTCTTGTCTTGCAAGCGTAGCGTTGCTTGCATGAATTGGAAGGAGCCGCTTTCCTCCTTATCAGTCCTCCATTGCTTCACCCATTCTCTGGTTTTTCTTTTTTGTTTTTTGCTGAGATCTTTGCACTTATAAAAATATGCTCCAGCTGTTGCATATAGCATTGCGGCAACTGCAAGCTTTACTTTTTGTTTTTTTTTTGTTTGGTTTTTCATTTTTTATATTGATTTATTTTATTAATTTAAATTTATTGACATTATTTTAATCATTTTATTGACTTTTTTATCTGTTATGACAAGATATGTTCCATTCCAAAATTCCACATGATAACATGAAAAAAGAACAGGCATGCTCATGCTCAAGCCTAGACACGAAGAGCATGGAAATGCCGAATATCCATGACAAATCCAAACAGGCTCTTACTCTCTTTCAGATTCAGATTGTTGGTTAATTGCTGGTTGCTCACACGACACGCAAATCACACTGCGAAAATTTTGCTTCGCCACCCAGCAGCACTGATCAGATTGCTTGATTGCTGTCCTGTACAGCAATCACAAAATTAACAAATTTTGATTGCTGCAATCTGTGTTCATCCGCTCTTGCTCTCAATGTTTTTGACAGTTTCACATTGAAAGCAACAACAAAACGAGTAGATTGTTTGATTAGCAATCATCGTGTGAACAGGAGATAACACAGATCTAAAATTATATTTGCGTTAATGCGTATAGCACACATTTAAACATAATATTTGTGTGCTCTTCATTAGGTCTGGTCGCGTACTTCTCTAGTCAAATAATGAAAAAGGTCAAAAGTAATTAAACTGAGAGAGAATTAACTCAAACACTAAAAAGAAAACCTACGATTTTCTGGTAAAAAACTGAAAAATGTCAAATCTACCTAGTTCGAAAATGTCTTTTTTGTTTAAGTCACAAAATCCTTATAGAACGCAACAAAGTGGAAAATAAAATTTCAATAAAAACAATTGTAATTGGATTTAAATATCAAACGATTTGGAAGGAGACTTAAATTTTCGGTAAATAGAAAATCCACAACAACTGACAGGTATATAGCTAACGATTCGTTTTGCTCTCATCAAAACAAAATATCGTCGTTTAATTCGATGATCTACCGCATGTGTCGGTTACCTCTACAAGTGTACGACTACAAAAAAGAATATGAACATATTATTCATTTGGCGCAAGTTAACGGTTTCAATAAATCTCTCATTGACCTCTTAGTTAAAAAACACTCAAAAAGATTAAGGAAAGAGAACGCGTCAACTCTTTTCACCCAAAACAAGTCATATAATAATTCTATTGAACGAAGAGTCACTTTGCCCTATGTACCTAACATCAGCAATAATCTCAGATATACTTTCCAAAGAGCAAACATGACAATTGTCAACACAAATTGTAATAAAATTCGCACTTCACTCGGCTCCACCAAAGACAAAAAACCATTCAACAAAAAGAGCGGGATATATCAAATTACCTGTCCAACTTGCAACAGCAAATACATTGGTCAAACCAAACGCTCTTGTGAATGTCGTATAGCCGAACATCAATGATACATAAACAACAAAGATATCAGCAAATCTGTGGCGAAACATGCATTTGATCCGAATCACAACGAACCACACGAGATGAAACCTTTGACGAATAATTATAAATTAATTAAAAATGTACCATTTGCTTATAAATTAGACGCTTATGAATCGATTTATATGAATATTACGGATAATTTAATGAATATTGATGAAAGTCCAATTAGTTCAAACCTTTTTAAACTTGCCAAGTAATTCGTTTCAATTTATTATTAAAATGTTAAATTTAAAATTCCACATATTATAATAATATTTATTTGAACTCTTTTTATAAAATAGTCCGAACATTGTTTTAACAAATATAATTAAATAACAAAGCAACCGAGGTCTCTTGATAAATATTTAAAGTTTTTTACCCCTTTTTGTTTTGAACACAAGTAGTTGTTTTCGTTTTCTTCTTTTTTCTTTTTTCCATTTTCTATTTGTCTCTTAAAATAAAGAGAGACTTACGCTGCTTTGTTAAGAGTTCAGTTTTCATGTAAATTCTATGTCAAAAACATGTTGCTTTTGTTTATTTTCATATATATATATATATACTTTAAAATTATTTTAAGCTTTCATAACTTGTTTCTTTTTGTTTGAAAGTCAGTCACGCGTATACGCTGAAGATGGCCGGTCATTATTGTAAATCCGGCTGAAATGCATTCTAGTATTTAAATAAAATTAAAATTTAAAACATTAAAATTACAATTGTTTTTATTGAAATTTTATTTTCCAATTTGTTGCGGTCTATAAGGATTTTGTGACTTAAACAAAAAAGACATTTTTAACACTAGACCACAAAGTTGTTCACTCTAACAGACTAAAGTGTTAGAAAAAACCCTTTAATATCAAAATGTATTCCAAACAAGATTTGAACAATTATTCGCGTTTATTGACAAAGATAAAGAGAATTAAAGCAGACATAATATTTATCAAGCAATGCAAACTGAACAATGTATTTCCGCTTTTCATGAAAATAAATTGCGCACTATCTAATACACGCACCAACAGAGTGATAAATATTGCCAAAACCTATTGGCTTCAAATTGAAATACAGCATCATTACAGTAATTTGGACGGTTTACAACTACAACTATACGATTTACATCTAAAAATGACCAAAGATTTGCGAGACGATGACGTTTTCAACCTCTTTTTGAACACCAACGAATAATTTTTGACCGCAGTGAAGACATTTTCCACAGCAAACGGAAGACACAATCAAAAAAACTAGCAGAATTGATCAAGAAGAAAGTAAAGTCTGTTGAACCGAAGCCTTCTGTGAAATATGTTGAAGACTTAGTGGTGAATTTGTCCAACGAGAATTTTAATGCTGATGAAATGAGTTTATTAAATCGCGGATTGAATTTTTCTGTTAAACCCCTTTCCTTACCAATAATTGACACAATTGCTGATATCGAGGCAGCGATTCAATATAAACCTCAGGAAATAAAGAAGCAAATCAGAGAAAAATCATCAAAAGTAATTGTTCAAGCAAAGCAGAAAGCTAACAACAACAAACATGATGACGATACAATTAAATGGAATCGAGCACTCAAGCTTTTAAAACAACGCAACGTTTTCTATATGAAATCTGACAAAGGAAACAAAGTGGTTGTCATCAACAAATGTGATTATGACGAACGCATGATCCAGTCTATAAAAGAAGATAATTTTAGTGTTTGCCGCTCACCTCTTAACAAAATGATAGCACATGCTAAATCTATAGCTGATCTTTTACATTCAGTGTTTGGTTGCAATAAATACAAATTAAGAGAATCGAATCCACAAGTACCTCTCATGTACGGTCTTCCTAAAATCCATAAAGAAGGAGATAAAATGAGAAAAATAGTTTCATGTATCGATTCACCTTTTTCAAAAATAGCGAAATGGCTTGTCACTCAAATGAAGAAATTTGGCAATTTCGAAGGTTTTTCCGTAAAAAACTCATTCGACTTTGTAGATAAAATAAAAGATATGGAAATCGAAGAAGATGAAATTCTAATATCATTTGATGTCACGGCGTTGTTCCCAAACGTTCCCGTAAACGCCGCTATACAAGCAATAAAAGAACATTTACAAAAGGCCAACGTTGATGCACAACATATTGACGCTTACATTGTCGCTATAGAAACTTGCATGAGTTTCAATTGCTTTCAATTCAGAGACAACTTCTATTCTAATAATTTTGGCTGCAGTATGGGAAATAGCCTTTCTCCACTCGTCGCCGAAGCTTTCATGTGCAAATTCGAAAGAGATTTGAGAGATGAAAATTTGCTTCCACGTATTTGGTGGAGGTATGTCGACGACACTTTCGCTGTGGTGAAAGAATCTGAGGTAAACAATATTTTGAATTACATTAACAACCGTTATAATAGCATTAAATTCACATATGAACTGGAAAACAAGTCCGATCACACGCTTACTTTTTGGATTTAAATATCAAACGATTTGGAAGGAGACTTAAATTTTCGGTACATAGAAAATCCACAACAACTGATAGGTATATAACTAACGATTCGTTTTGCTCTCATCAAAACAAAATATCGTCGTTTAATTCGATGATCTACCGCATGTGTCGGTTACCTCTACAAGTGTACGACTACAAAAAAGAATATGAACATATTATTCATTTGGCGCAAGTTAACGGTTTCAAAAATCTCTCATTGACCTTTTAGTTAAAAACCACTCAAAAAGATTAAAAAAAGAGAACGCGTCAACTCTTTTCACCCAAAACAAGTCATATAATAATTCTATTGAACGAAGAGTCACTTTGCCCTATGTACCTAACATCAGCTATAATCTCAGACATACTTTCCAAAGAGCAAACATGACAATTGTCAACACAAATTGTAACAAAATTCGCACTTCACTCGGCTCCACCAAAGACAAAAAACCATTCAACAAAAAGAGCGGGATATATCAAATTGCCTGTCAAACTTGCAACAGCAAATACATTGTTCAAACCAAACGCTCTTGTGAATGTCGAATAGCCGAACATCAAAGATACATAAACAACAAAGATATCAGCAAAGCTGTGGCGAAACATGCATTTGATCCGAATCACAACGAACCACACGAGATGAAATCCTTGAAGAATAATTATAAATTAATTAAAAATGTACCATTTACTTATAAATTAGACGCTTATGAATTGATTTATATGAATATTACGGATAATTTAATGAATATTGATGAAAGTCCAATTAGTTCAAACCTTTTTAAACTTGCCAAGTAATTCGTTTCAATTTATTATTAAAATGTTAAATTTAAAATTCCACATATTATAATAATATTTATTTGAACTCTTTTTATAAAATAGTCCGAACATTGTTTTAACAAATATAATTAAATAACAAAGCAACCGAGGTCTCTTGATAAATATTTAAAGTTTTTTACCCCTTTTTGTTTTGAACACAAGTAGTTGTTTTCGTTTTCTTCTTTTTTCTTTTTTCCATTTTCTATTTGTCTCTTAAAATAAAGAGAGACTTACGCTGCTTTGTTAAGAGTTCAGTTTTCATGTAAATTCTATGTCAAAAACATGTTGCTTTTGTTTATTTTCATATATATATATATATATACTTTAAAATTATTTTAAGCTTTCATAACTTGTTTCTTTTTGTTTGAAAGTCAGTCACGCGTATACGCTGAAGATGGCCGGTCATTATTGTAAATCCGGCTGAAATGCATTCTAGTATTTAAATAAAATTAAAATTTAAAACATTAAAATTACAATTGTTTTTATTGAAATTTTATTTTCCAATTTGTTGCGGTCTATAAGGATTTTGTGACTTAAACAAAAAAGACATTTTTAACACTAGACCACAAAGTTGTTCACTCTAACAGACTAAAGTGTTAGAAAAAACCCTTTAATATCAAAATGTATTCCAAACAAGATTTGAACAATTATTCGCGTTTATTGACAAAGATAAAGAGAATTAAAGCAGACATAATATTTATCAAGCAATGCAAACTGAACAATGTATTTCCGCTTTTCATGAAAATAAATTGCGCACTATCTAATACACGCACCAACAGAGTGATAAATATTGCCAAAACCTATTGGCTTCAAATTGAAATACAGCATCATTACAGTAATTTGGACGGTTTACAACTACAACTATACGATTTACATCTAAAAATGACCAAAGATTTGCGAGACGATGACGTTTTCAACCTCTTTTTGAACACCAACGAATAATTTTTGACCGCAGTGAAGACATTTTCCACAGCAAACGGAAGACACAATAAAAAAAACTAGCAGAATTGATCAAGAAGAAAGTAAAGTCTGTTGAACCGAAGCCTTCTGTGAAATATGTTGAAGACTTAGTGGTGAATTTGTCCAACGAGAATTTTAATGCTGATGAAATGAGTTTATTAAATCGCGGATTGAATTTTTCTGTTAAACCCCTTTCCTTACCAATAATTGACACAATTGCTGATATCGAGGCAGCGATTCAATATAAACCTCAGGAAATAAAGAAGCAAATCAGAGAAAAATCATCAAAAGTAATTGTTCAAGCAAAGCAGAAAGCTAACAACAACAAACATGATGACGATACAATTAAATGGAATCGAGCACTCAAGCTTTTAAAACAACGCAACGTTTTCTATATGAAATCTGACAAAGGAAACAAAGTGGTTGTCATCAACAAATGTGATTATGACGAACGCATGATCCAGTCTATAAAAGAAGATAATTTTAGTGTTTGCCGCTCACCTCTTAACAAAATGATAGCACATGCTAAATCTATAGCTGATCTTTTACATTCAGTGTTTGGTTGCAATAAATACAAATTAAGAGAATCGAATCCACAAGTACCTCTCATGTACGGTCTTCCTAAAATCCATAAAGAAGGAGATAAAATGAGAAAAATAGTTTCATGTATCGATTCACCTTTTTCAAAAATAGCGAAATGGCTTGTCACTCAAATGAAGAAATTTGGCAATTTCGAAGGTTTTTCCGTCAAAAACTCATTCGACTTTGTAGATAAAATAAAAGATATGGAAATCGAAGAAGATGAAATTCTAATATCATTTGATGTCACGGCGTTGTTCCCAAACGTTCCCGTAAACGCCGCTATACAAGCAATAAAAGAACATTTACAAAAGGCCAACGTTGATGCACAACATATTGACGCTTACATTGTCGCTATAGAAACTTGCATGAGTTTCAATTGCTTTCAATTCAGAGACAACTTCTATTCTAATAATTTTGGCTGCAGTATGGGAAATAGCCTTTCTCCACTCGTCGCCGAAGCTTTCATGTGCAAATTCGAAAGAGATTTGAGAGATGAAAATTTGCTTCCACGTATTTGGTGGAGGTATGTCGACGACACTTTCGCTGTGGTGAAAGAATCTGAGGTAAACAATATTTTAAATTACATTAACAACCGTTATAATAGCATTAAATTCACATATGAACTGGAAAACAAGTCCGATCACACGCTTACTTTTTGGATTTAAATATCAAACGATTTGGAAGGAGACTTAAATTTTCGGTACATAGAAAATCCACAACAACTGATAGGTATATAACTAACGATTCGTTTTGCTCTCATCAAAACAAAATATCGTCGTTTAATTCGATGATCTACCGCATGTGTCGGTTACCTCTACAAGTGTACGACTACAAAAAAGAATATGAACATATTATTCATTTGGCGCAAGTTAACGGTTTCAAAAATCTCTCATTGACCTTTTAGTTAAAAACCACTCAAAAAGATTAAAAAAAGAGAACGTGTCAACTCTTTTCACCCAAAACAAGTCATATAATAATTCTATTGAACGAAGAGTCACTTTGCCCTATGTACCTAACATCAGCTATAATCTCAGACATACTTTCCAAAGAGCAAACATGACAATTGTCAACACAAATTGTAACAAAATTCGCACTTCACTCGGCTCCACCAAAGACAAAAAACCATTCAACAAAAAGAGCGGGATATATCAAATTGCCTGTCCAACTTGCAACAGCAAATACATTGTTCAAACCAAACGCTCTTGTGAATGTCGAATAGCCGAACATCAAAGATACATAAACAACAAAGATATCAGCAAAGCTGTGGCGAAACATGCATTTGATCCGAATCACAACGAACCACACGAGATGAAATCCTTGAAGAATAATTATAAATTAATTAAAAATGTACCATTTACTTATAAATTAGACGCTTATGAATTGATTTATATGAATATTACGGATAATTTAATGAATATTGATGAAAGTCCAATTAGTTCAAACCTTTTTAAACTTGCCAAGTAATTCGTTTCAATTCACATTTTATAAAAATTAAATTTATTTGAACTCTTTTATAAAATAGTCCGAGCATTGTTTTAACAAATGTAATTAAATAACAAAGCAACCGAGGTCTCTTGATTAATATTTAAAGCTTTTTACCCTTTTTGTTTTGAACACAAGTTGTTGTTTTCGTTTTCTTTTTTCCATTTTCTGTTTGTTTCTTAAAATAAAGAGAGACTTACGCTGCTTTGTTAGAGTCCAGTCTTCATGTAAATTCTATGTCAAAAACATGTTGCTATTGTTTATTTTCATATATATATATATATACTTTAAAATTATTTTAAGCTTTCATAACTTGTTTCTTTTTGTTTGAATGTCAGTCACGCGTATACGCTGAAGATGGCCGGTCATTATTGTAAATCCGACTGAATGCATTCTTGTATTTAAATAAAATTAAAATTTGAAACATTAAAATAACAATTGTTTTTATTGAAATTTTATTTTCCAATTTGTTGTGGTCTATAAGGATTTTGTGACTTAAACAAAAAAGACATTTTTAACACTAGACCACAAAGTTGTTCACTTTAACAGACTAAAGTGTTAGAAAAAACCCTTTACTAACTAGTTCGGTCTAGTTCGCAACTGCTGTTCTGCCCCTCACACCTTACGTTTGACAAATTTCATCGTTTTACCACATGAAATTCTAATAGAAAACACTTTAAAAACTTGAACATAGAGTAAATCGAATTTCCCCTCTTGTACACAATCCTCTCAGTAAACGAACGCTTTTCAGGCACTTTCAAGTAAAAGTTTTTGAAATAATTCGTTTGCATTCGACTACGCGAACAGATCTATTATGCAGGCTTCAAATCTCATTTCTTGTGTGCCACACGGCGGCCATTTCCACACAGGTTCGATAGTTAAGAAGCTAGTTCGCCAGCTTGGCTCACCAATTGGCTTGTTCCCAGCTAGACAGCGCTAACAAGTTTACAAACACAACGAAAATAAATTTGGTGATTCCTAATACACTCTTACATTGTTGTTTGATGCTAAACAAGGAAGGTTATATTAGTATATAGTTCTTATTCTTTTCAACGAGCAAAAATAAAAAATAAATTAAAACACCAAAAACAGCGCCAGCTAAAAAAGATTTGTTACAGACGTAAAATTAAAATACATTAAATAAAAGAAAAATTATAAAAAAGAAGTGATAGAACATTGAAATATAGAAGTGAATCTAATGGAATCTGCATATTGAAATACGAATTCCGCACCTCTTTTTGTAAATTTTATTTTTTAATATGCTTTTATGTTTGTGTTGCTTAATAGATACTTATATGTCTGTAATATTTACATATTTTCAATAAAATTATTTCTATTCTTTTTCTATCTATATTATAAATAAACGATTTAATGTAATTAAAAATATTTTAGATTAATTTTAAAAATATTAAAAAAAAATAAAGTCGCAAATATATAAAATGCAAAATAAAATTAAAAAAATGTGTTTGTTTTTTTTGACGCTCGTACCCGAGCATCTTTTCATTAGAAGTCAGAGCTCTAACCAATACGCCACGCAGCAGAAGCATCTCGCAGCCGCAAATTTTAAACTTATATAAACGGCTGAATTTGTTTACTTTTCCTTATGTAATTTTCTATTGGTGTGCAAAGTGCAGCTAATAGTCTTTTTGTATGAAAAAACGTAGGTATCAGAAAGAGATGCAACATCACACGTATACAAAAAAGCACGTTACCTGTTACCTTTTGCCCGACGCCTGAACAAAAGTAACAAACTTTGTATGGAAAATTTTATATGGGGGTAACGCACTTTTTATTACCTCTCGTGATAAATAACCAGTTATCTAACAGTTACCGTTCTGCCTGGGTTGACAAACATTTTTGATTTTCTCTGTCCAACAAAGCAAAAAAAAACATTTCTATAGTCATTACGAAACCAGGGTTGTATTGAAGCATGAGTGTAGTATTATGTGGATTACATTTTAATGATTAGAGTACGATATGAGAAATGTTTGATACTTTTTTGTTTTCTATTTGGTAGTACTCTATGTAAATTGCATACAGTAAACGTGATAACTTTGTTTGGATTCAGTAAAAAATTTGTTTCGAAAAAAGTCAGCAGGTGTGGAAGACTTGGAGAGCATGTTCGCTTTAGTTTTCCCACATAAAAATAATTTTATTTCGAAGCAATAAATACTTTTTAAGAGTACATTTCTACTCCTTTCAAATGTAACCCTGTGTGTGCCAAACAAATTCCGTAATTTGAACGGAAATTCAGATGTGAAAGCCACATTATGATCGTCCGATACCGATATTGTGTTTGGTAGTGTGAAACCGCTCAATTTTGCTCACGAGACCAGGATTGCATCGGAGAAAAATAAAAACGTACTTCAAAAATAAAATTTTAATGGTATTCATTGAATGACGTATATATACTGCAGCGTATATCTATAAGTTTACGCTGTGTGCTTCCACGAACCCACCCTGGATAAAAACCGATTGAATTGTGCATGTCTTGTTAACAAAATTTGATATCAAAAAATTAATTAAAACTATTGGACCTTTTTTTACATATCATAAAAGTTTATCTTATTGTAGTTAGCACAAATTTTAAAATATTCTTTTTCAGTGCCAAAAACAATTTGCACATGCCACAATTGAATTATTCACTCAAAAAAATACTGTAGTAAAATTTACTGCACAACGTGTATTTATATCATAAAAGTGTAGTTTTATATATATTTATATATAAATGTAGTTGTTCAATATCTTTTTACTGCATTTACGCTTGAATAATTAATACTACACGATGTAGTTATATGTTGTAAGTATTTATTCAGATGTATTTCTTGTGAAAACAAGAATATTTTTAGAAGAAAATCTTTGCCTTTGATTTTATATTTTGATTTTTGAAAATTAAAAATTGAAAAATATAAAAAAAACAAAACAAAATTGTAAGGATTTCGACCTGCTGGTAAGTTATCAGTGTTAAATTTATTTATTGCTTTCTAATGTTATTCTTCTTACAGTGGATATTGTTGCATTGAGCGCTTCTAAGCCAACTATTCTACATGCCGTGTGCATAGTGGAAGCTGAAGCTGTTCAGACTTTTGCAAGCGATATCATAACACTGTTCATGTTTTTTTTTAATAATCTTATATGAAATATAAAAGGCAATACACTTAATATTTTGAAGGAACTGTTAGATTTTTGCATATTATATTAAATAAAAAATTTAACGCTTATTTTTTAATCATAGTTCAATGTAGAAAAATTACTGCACATGTAGTAAAAATTACTACATATGTAGTAAAAATTCATTTTAAATACTGAAAAAAAGAAATTTAATTTGTAATTTTCTTTAAATACATGTGTAGTAAAATTTACTACATTAGTAGTCAAATTAACTGCAATAAACAATTTTTATTTTTTGTAGTTAAATAAATAATTTAATTCAGTACAAATAAAAACATATTTATATTTTGTTATTTTGGGTAAATTTTGTTGTTTATATATAATTATTTTAGGAGGTTTTTGACCAGTGCTTTTTAATTGCAATTTTTATATTAAAAAGAAAAATTCAATATTATCCCGACGTTTTGTCAATATTTTGTTGACATTTTCAGGGTATTTTTGAATTCAATCTAATAACACAATATAATTATTATTTCACAAACAATTAAACAATAAAAACATAAAAACACCTACTTAATATTTTAAATCACATTCTAACTTAATCATCTAAATATTTAGCAAGATTAAGGGCCGTTTTCACAATGTCCGGTTAAGAGCTAATCGGAACTTTAACCAGCGGTTAGCAAAAAAGCGTTTTCTCAATGTTCGGTTAAGCCTTATCTGTCGGTTAAGGTTAACAGCAAGTTGAAGTTCCGGTTAGCTGCTAATCAGAAGAACAGCTGAGTAGAGTAAACAATTTTATATATATTATAAATTCACTAAAATGAATAAAATCAAACTTTAAATTAAAGTTTGAACCTAAATAGGTGAAGGACATATGCAAATAGACGGGATTATGCTGAGGAGTATGACGACACATGTATTCATTAGAAAATTTTTTTTGTCCAACAGTAGTTGTTTTCTTTTAATATTGGGCGAAATAAAACATAAAATTGGAAAAAATACTGAAAAGCTTGTATAGCTGTATTGTATTATTAATCAATTTTAATTAAATTTATTGATTAATTGAACAGTCTATTTTTGCATATTAATTTTTGATTAAATTTACACTTTTCACGGCACAAAATTACAAAAAAAGTAAAAGTAAAACAGCCGATGTGCAGTGCTCGCGTATTCACAACTGAAAAATTCACAATAAATGATCTAACCGAAGGTTACTTAACCGACACTTGGTGAAAACGAAATTGTTATTTTAGCTATCGTATGGTTAGCTAACTGCTGGTTAAGAGCTGCGCTAACCGGACATTGTGAAAACGGCCCTAAGTAAGAAATTCTAAAATATTGCCTCTTAGATGTTCTTCTTAGACCCATATCTTCCTCCACAGACGTCCCCTGTCACAAATTAGCGTGATCCGCCCACGACATGATTTCAAGATCATGTCAAAAAGAAAAGGCAAGAAGAAAAGAAGAAAATAATAAGGGGTCATATGACAATGCTTAGGTCTATGTCTTAAACATTATAATTATTATTTGTACAGTTATTCTACACCTGCTGGAACAAGGAGATAGAAAAGAAAACAGAATGGTGAAAGAGGCTAGGAGAGGATTCGCTTCGATGTGACATTTGGCAGAGATGGTAAATTAATGTTAAGGGTGAGAAAAATGATTTGGAAAGGGAACGCTTGAACATGGATTTGGACATGGGGAGTATATAGTGCTCGCTGACATTATTAAATATTCTACAACATCTATTTATGGGTGCGTTAAATGCGTAAATAGTGTTGTGATGAGATTCTTTTAACTTTTTGTAAACCTAGTTCTCCTTATTGGTTAATTAAATATTACTTAATTCGAAATGCATTCACTGTCGATGTTTCCATTAATAACATCAAATATAAAGCATGAACAATGTAATATTCTTCTTGATGAAAGCGTCATTATATTCAGCATTTTCAGCCTAATTTCCTATGGTGGTAAGTTTCTATAGTCCTGGGGATCGTACGAATCTCTCAAGGCAAAAAGCAAAAATTGTCTCTGAATTGATTCAAGTCTTTCACTATGCACTTCAAAAGCTGGATTCCAAATAACACAGCAATATTCAAGAATAGGACGCACTAATGTGCAGTATAAGACTTAAGTTACCCATAAATTCTTGAACTCTTTTGCACGTCTTTTAATGAATCCAAGCAGTTTGTTTGCCCTGGATATGATATGATCATAGTGAAGGTTAAAGCGTTACTTATTATCTATGATTATTCCAAGATCTGAAATATGGTTGACCCTGTTTAGTTCCACCCCATTAAGCATATAACTGCTACAATTTTTTTTGGTTTTACGGGAGAAACTTATAACGAAGCACTTTTTCACATTTAAAGAAAGCTTATTTTGAATACACCAATGTTCAAGAGATAAAAGCTTGTTCTGTAAGAATACTGAATCCACTTCTGATCTAACCACATGGTACAGTTTTAAGTCATCTGCATATAAGAGATGGGGGACATGGTGCAAAACTTCAGATATGTCTGCAATAAATATGTTGAAGAGAAGTTAGCCCAGGTGGCTACCCTGAGGTACACCTGACGAGACAATAATTTTATTTATTTTTTTAAGTCCCAAAGATAGGACTTGAGCCAATTCAGCAAAGAGTCTGCAATACCAAAATTCTCTAGTTTCTTCGTTAAGATTTCGTGATCAACACGATCAAACGCTTTACTAAAATCTGTATAGACTACATCTATCTGATGGCCTTTTTCCATTTTAATAAGAACATCTCATGACATGATTGTCAGATTTGTGGCGGTTGAACGTCATTTATGGAACCCATGTTGCTGCTCATTTAAACGTGGGTTAATAACGTCAGTAAGTTTGAAACATATAATTTTTTCAAAAAGCTTCGGAATTGCTGATAATATTGCAATGCCCCTATAATTTTTAACTGATCTCTTATCACCATTCTTATAAATTGGCGTAAGGTGAGAAGACTTCCAAAAAGACGGAAACACACCTGATTGCAAGGATTTATTAAAAATAATAAATAATGGCGTAATTAACTGCTCAAAGTATTGAACAAGTGAAATTGGTGGCAAAAGGTCTGGACCAGGAGAATTTATAATTTAAAAATTGGAATCTAATTCTTTAATGGAATTGGTAATCTCTCTCTTTGTTATATTAAGTGAACAAACCAATGGTGGTAGATTAAGTGTGCTGTTCAATGGAATTTGATTTTGTGATGAAGGAGAACAAAAAACTTCTTTAAAATGATCTACAAAGAGATTACAAATCACCTGTGGGTCAGAAGAAGTAACATTTCCTTTGAACATGGAATACGGGTATCCCGTTGATTTCCTCTTAACATTTACAAAGTCAAAGAATTTTTTTGGGTCTTCAATAATCCCTTCCCCAATTAAATTGGTATAAAGTTTATAAGCTTCTTCTGACTTGACAGAGAATTCTTTAGACAGTTCACCATATCTTGTATTTACCCCATCACTTACATTCGCGGCGTTTTTAATTACTCTGTAAAGTTTATTTCTCTGATTTCTCAAGTTTCTTAGATTTGAATCAAGCCACGATTCTGATAGTTAGTTTTTTTCTTTATTTTTGGAACATGAGAATCAAAGATAGAAAAGACTTTCTCGTAGAAATATGAGACAGCATCGTCCAATTCCAGGGCAGATAAGTGGTTCCAATCCAAGGAATTCAAGTCATTCTTTATCTAACTGTGATCGGCGTTAAGAAAATCGTAAACAACAGAATTATTAAAGGACTGCGTAAAAGTAATAATGTTAGCGCATAATTCTATAGTAAAAGTAGAGTGGTGGAGGATATTAGAGAAAATGTGCTCGGCATCACTAGTTGGACTAACCTTGACTTCGTCATTAGAGTTAGTAAAATTAAATCTAGCCACCGACCGTTCTGGTTTGGAACTGGAGCTACTTGCAGACAATTACTACTATGTATTTAGTACAATTACTATAAAATGTACTAAATAAGTCAAAGTCGACCGCATTAGAAACATATATTGGAAGGAGATGATTGTCATTATCGTCGGGAACAAACGATATATTAGGACGGCTAAGTCACCCAAAATTATAATTTTATCTTCTTCGTTTAGAACGGCTGTTATTGACATTATAAGATCACATAATTTTTTATAGGAATTCACAGTTGAATTTGGGGGAATATAAATAACACCAATGTATATAAAACGATTTTGACATACAGTGAGCAGCAAAAGTCATGGTACCCCAGCCACAATGAAAAATAAACCATTATATTTTAAAAAATATAATATAAAATAAATGATTTTTATTTTTATTTTATGTATTCAGTTCTATATAACAGAAAACTAAAAAAATATTTCACATTTTAATTACAACAAAAAATAAAAAAAATAAGAGATCATGTCAGCTTCATTTTTTGGCACAGCAAAAGTCTTAGTACTCCTAAAAAAGAATGAAAAATTTATTAAAATATTACGATTTTTTAGTTGAATTTGTTTACCTAATACTTAGTAGGATAGCCCTTGAGTCGTAGAACTTCGTTTAATCGGTTCGGCATTGAGTGAACAAGTTTTTTAGTGTAGTCTTCGGATATTTGGTTCCATTCACTCAAAAGTATTTCTTTGAGCTGTGTTTTATTTGATATTGTTTGATTTCGGATGCGTTTTTCTAAATGGTCCCACAAGTGCTCGATGGGGTTCAAATCTGTGCTTTGAGGAGGGGTTTTAAGCATATGTGGTGAATTGTAAGCGATCCACATCTTAACGTCAGCAGCCGTGTGCTTAGGATCATTGTCCTGTTGAAAGTAATAGCTATCACGAATGTTTAATTCTTCAGCACTCTGGTTCAGATTTTCTTTAAGAATGTTCATATAAACTGTTTTATTCATAATCCCCTCAATGAACACTAAATTGCCAACACCGGCTGCTGACATGCATCCCCACACCATTACTCCACCTCCTCCATGCTTGACAGTTTTTCGAGTATTCTTTGGATTTAGCTCTTCGCAATTTTTTCGCCACACTAAAACGCGTCCATCAGATCCAAAAATATTATATTTTGATTCGTCGGAGAATATCACTTTCTCCCAAAACTCATTTGTTTTATTTTTATATTCTGTTGCGAAGTCCATGCGCTTTTTTCTGTTTATTTCGCTAACATGCGGCTTCTTGCGTGCAGTGCGAGCATTGTATCCAGCCTTATTGATGCACCTACGTACCGTATCTGCAGAAACATCTTTCCCAAAGGATTCCTTCAACTCTGTTGCTATTTTAGGTGCACTTGTAAATGGATCTTTCTTAATAATACCCTCAATTTTTCGTTCTTCTCTGCAAGTAAGTTTCCGTAGACGGCCTGTTCGCTGCTAATTTTCAATAATGTTTTCATTTTTGAACCGATTTATAACTTTTTGCACTGTTGACTTACTCCTTTTTATAATTTTAGCAATTTCAGAGTAAGATTTACCCATTTCGTGGTTATTAATTATTATTTTTCGTTCTTCAATGGTGAGCTCTTTTCGCGACATTTTATACAAACACTTTGACTTCACTTCTTGCAACAATCAAAAACCATTATAGTGCCGTTACAATTTTCAATGTGATCATAAAAAAGCTTTAAGGGTTGCCAACAGTTTTGCACAAAAATTGTATGGGATAAATCAAATATAATTCAATTCCACACCAGAGGTACCATGACTTATGCTGTGCCAAAAAATGAAGCTGACATGATCTTTTTTTTTTATTTTTTGTTGTAATTAAAATGTGAAATATTTTTTTAGTTTTCTGCTATATAGAACTGAATACATAAAATAAAAATAAAAATCATTTATTTTATAATATATTTTTTAAAATATAATGGTTTATTTTTCATTGTGGCTGGGGTACCATGACTTTTGCTGCTCACTGTAGGCTTAATTTTATTACTTTGTGCTCGAAGGATATGCAAGAGTCAGTTACAACCACCACACTAGATAAGACATTGTGTGTAGCTATCAAAACACCTCCTCCTCGAGAGAGTCCTAAGCTTTCATAGTCTCTGTCATTACGGTATATTGTCCAGTTGCTATCTAGAATTTCTTCATTTTTGATAGCGGCATTCAACCATGTTTCCGTAAAAACAAAAACATTGAAATGACAAGATTTAGCTTCAACAAATAGTTTGTTGAGTTTACCTCTCATGCCACCACAATTGTGGTAGAATATATTTAAAGAAGCAATTGAAGGCAAAAGGTTTTGGAGGACTGGAGAGTGAGATGTTATTTTAGAAAGAGAGTTGGGGACAATAGAAGTTTTTGAAGTTAGAACGTGCTCTTTACTTATAATACTTTGAACTTGTATACTTTGAACTTGTATACGAAGCAAATGCAGCGAGGTCGTTTTCAACATCATTAGGTAAAATGTTGAGACTTTCATGGAAATGAATGAACATTTTTTTCAGCTCAACCGGGTCTGTCGGAAGGCCTTCTTGTTGGATGGATACCATAGCACTTGTTTTTGTTGTACCTTCAATACAAACTGAGTCGGACTTGTTATGCAAAAAAGCCAGATACAAGCGAACATTATCGTACAACCGACGCACAGTGGCACTTTTGAGCAATCTAGGAGCAAATAATCAAAATATTTCATGTCAGAATTATACGAATTTCAACATTTTTTTTCATAGTCACATAACCAATGTGTGTAACGAAAATCTCGATTTTTGCCTACCTTTTCATTTTTTCGCGGTGTCAACGGTTTAAAAGTAGGAATAATTTTATTTAAAAAAATTTTCGATCAAGCAAGTGATCAGTGGTTGCGTTTTGTGGGAAAATATTACGTTAAAAACATTAAAGGGCTACATTTTTTAACTTTCGTGAGAGGCTAAGGTAAGACTTTTTTTTTAAATATAGTTAAAGAGCGATTGTGCGTCCTGAGAAAAAATGTCAGGGCATACTTTGTGTACGACTTGTAATGTAGTGAATAAACAAAAAGTATGACTTTAGTGGACTGCTTATCTAACGCATCACCCGAAACTACGCTGATTTCTTTTTTTTAACGATATTTGATTATAGATGATTGGAATGACGATGCATTTGGAAACTGTTTGAGGTTAGTAAAAATATTCCTTACAAATCTGCGCTCCAGATGGCTTAAAGTAAAAAGCCTCAGGACAACTTTCTAAAGCACTCCGCAGGTAAGCTTAGTTACAAATAAGATTTTTGTATGGAGGAGCTACCATCAACTTCATCAGGAAGGCCTAGGCTTAATTTTGAGGATCTATGTGACTCAATGAAACGAAAACGAGTAGCACATTTGGTAGATACTTATACGTATGCAGAGCTCTCAAATGCCGCTCGTGTAAGTTTACATGTTGCAGGAAAGCGCAATGCAGCAAAAGTTGTAAAATGTGCTAACGATACTTCGTTGGAGAATGCAATTGGAATAAAAACAAATGTCCATTTATCGAAGGTTAATAATGAGATTAACTCTGCTGATGAAGCTCTGGCTATGTTCGTTGATGCACGTTTATCCAAAAACTCTTATTATATAATACAACAGGGAGCTAAGTTAAGAAAAGCTAACAATTATTCACCTTATAATGTACTTATATCAGCAAAAAAAAGTGCTATCCTGAGAATATTTTAGTTTCGGAAATTTAAGCAGTGGTAAAAGTGTAAGACCTTCTCGATCACACAATATCACGCATAGCTTAGGTTGAAGACGAGAATTTTAAACAACATAGATCAATTAAGACAAGGAATGCTTTTGACAGCCAAGTGGAGGTGCGATGGTAGATCAAGTCAAGCTTGCTATAACCAAAAATTCGAATGTGATGACCACGAAAAGGATGATAGTAGCATTTATGTGATATGCATGGTTCCATTGCAACTTAAAGCAATAGCTCACAATGTTATATTATGGGAAAATAAATAGCCATCATCTACTAGGTATTGTCGCCCTATAAAGCTTTATTTTGAAAAGGAAACTAAAAATGTTATAAGAACTGAAATCATGAATATTGAAGAGCAAATCTCGAGTTTGTCGCCATCAATGATTAAAATAGGCGACGAACACGTTTATATAGATCATTCTATGAAACTGACTATGATAGATGGTAAAAGTTTTAGTGCCATAAGTGATACTTCAGTGCAAATTTGCGCAATCTGTAAGGTTTCTCCCAAAAATATGAAGAATTTACAACTGATTTGTGATCGACAATGTGATGAATCTTTATATGAATACGGCCTATCTACCTTTCATGCCTATATACGTTTTTTGAGTGCATATTGCATATCGCTTATCGTTTGGGCTTTAAATGTTGGAGAGTCATTGGACTTCAAAATATATCCATTCTTACGAGCAGAAAAAAAGAAGTTCAAGAAAACATTCATTCAAGAAAACAAGTCGATTTTTTGAACAATATGCTTTAGCTGCTGCAGCTACGGGAGTAAGCGAAGAGCTTATCCGTAGATTTGGAGTAATTCTACACTGTATGTCTTGTACAACATAAAACAAGACAAATTTGCAGAATATTTTAAATATACTACTGAATAACCTTTATGTTAGGTTATATGGCTGGTACCCCATGCCACCAAGCGTTTATAGAATCCTTATTCATGATGCTGCAGTTATAATATCTTTCACACAACCTATCGGAATGATGTCAGAGGAAGCTTAAGAAACTCGCAACAAAGATGTGAGGAGACTGCGAGAGTACAACACTAGAAAATCAAGTCGAGAAAAAACAATGGAGGACCTTATGCATGCGATGCTTTTAACATCCGATCCGTTAATATCTTCTCTGTCAGCATGTTATAAAAGGGTCTTTAAAAATACAATACTCATTTCATTGTTAGCTGAACCACATGATGATTTAGATGAAAATAGAAATGAACGAAAGAGGTAGTTTTTGTTCTTGGAAATTTATTTCAATTTCTATAGTGCAAATTTTTACCGTGTAAAAAAAGGCTGTCGTAATGCACGATCTCAAACATTTTTCACAAATATATGAATCACCAAAATTTTTATCTGCAGAATGATTTCATTACATTATCTCAATTAGCTTAGAAGGTATGAATTTTTCCCTCCCAGATTGTTCAAAAGTGCCATTGTGCGACGGTCTCTAAGACGAGACATGAAGAAGCGGCCTTCACTTCTAACAACAGCGAGATTTTTAGTAAGCTTCGCGGTAGGTGGAAGAACATGGTCGAGAAAGGCTGGTGTAGTATTACTGAAGGTTTGAGTGTAAGATCCAGTTATTAGGGAGGTATGTTAGTGGAGGGTGTGTTTATGTTAGAGCCAGTAATAAGGAAGGCATATTAGTGGAGGGTGTGTTGGTTTTTGTATAAGTAGGATAAGTAGGTTCAGGTATGACTATTGCAGACTGTGGGCATTGATTCAGAGTTTGGGAAAGGACGAAATTAGGATATTTATTTGAATTGGCGTTAAAAGCTTAGTTTTCATCATAGTTGAATGAAACCCGTTTACCTTTAGGATGAGTGGATTTTAACGATTGTTGGGAAAATGTTGGGAATAGGTTTGTTTTGTATGACCAGTTTTGATCTTGTTTTTTCGAGACCAGGGGTGATCTTGACCAGTTTGTGTCATGACTAACTTTTGGGGTGGTTCTAGCAGGTGGTGTTATAAAAGGCTTATTGATAGGCTTAGTTATAGAATTATTGGTATACTTAGAGATAGGCTTTGTGATATGCTTAGCTATAGGCTTAATACTAGGTGCCTTAGAACTCCTTTATGGCTTATCCTTCCACTCAGTTATGCGAATGTTGCCGTGCTTAGGGATTCCTTTGCCAGATTTAAGGAACATCCATGCATAAACGTTGGGTACACTTACTTTAAAACTGCTAAACTTGGAATTCTTAGATGAAATTTTTTGGCAGTCCGGAATTGTAAATTTATAGTTTTTTCTGAATTAACTTTCTACCCAAGATGCATTTGCAGTTGCTGGGAAACCTTTTACAAACAATCTTGTGTTATCCTTCTGATTTCCTGTCTTCAGTTTATGAATTCGGTCATTCCATTCTGAAGTGGTCCAAGAGGTTCAAAACTGTTGGATGATTTTACGAGGTGCAGCAACTGGTGGTGTTAATAATGGTGCAAAGGTACAGGTTGGCACAGATTGGGCAAGCTGCAAGTTCGACTTTTTTTTTGCAGAAGAAGTTAAGGGACGCACCGCAGGAGAAAGTATGGACACTTCCATGATTTCATCGAATAGGGGTGATGAATCCTGCTTCATAGCATCTGGCATGATCAATTTGTTGGCAGCAGAGCTAATGGCATCAGATATCTCCACAAGGGACTCCCTAAACAAACAAAGATCGTCACTGATTTCGCTTATTTTGTGGTACAAGACTTCAATCAGGGGATCTGGTAGCATGGGTGATTGTGTTGTTTTCCTCGACGTCGATTGCATCAGGGTGTTGACGTCATTCCGTAAGCAGACGATATTTTCTGTTATATTTTTCACCGACTCCGTTGTGTTTATTTTATCAAAGTTTTTAATATTGGATGTATTCATGACACTCATTGTGGTTTCAACTCTTTTCAAATCGTTTTGAAAACTGCTCATGTCATTTTTAAAGTCAGAAATTGAACTTCTTACTGACATGAAATTTTTGGCAATGTTTTTATTCATTGATTTGACGACGCCACTCAGATCATCAACAGATTTAAACAATTCATCAAGTCTTTCGACTTGGTCGGCTATTTTTTTTAAAAATTGTTTATTTTCAGATCGTGCTTCGTTATTCGTGTCGCTGAGGCTTTAACTTTAGTTCCTTGCACTCATCGCAGAAGAACATGAAGTTCTTAACGTAATCGTCCAGGTACGTAAGGCTTCTTTTAGATAAGCCTATACATTAAGGTGGGTCACCCCATATGGAGAAAAAAAAAGTTTGCATTAACCGCCCCTAATATGAAAGCTTATGTTGAGAGGATTTCAGAACAAAAAATTTTTTATTTTAGGTGAACCCAAAATCTGCCCCAAATGGTCTTTTTTGTATAACTTCACCAGCTTTAACCCGATCTTGAAAAAAAGTATATCGTTGAATAGGTCACTATTATGACGGTTGTTTTGTTAAGTTTGTGTTCCTTTTTACGAAACGCATTTTTTAGGAATAGCAGATAGTTTGTTTTTAGTACGAAAAATTTAAATATTTGATCAAAGATGGATTCCTAGGAAAAAATGTTATCAGAACGGGTTATTGTACTAATTGAGACCTATTCAACGATATACTTTTTTTCAAGATCGGGTTGAACTGGTGAAGTTATATAAAAAAGACCATTTGAGGCAGATTTTGGGTTCACCTAAATAAAAAAAATGTTTTGTTCTGAAATCCTCTCAACATAAGCTTTCATATTAGGGGCGGTAAATGCAAACTTTTTTTGGTGACCCAACTTACTATACATACTGAGTGGAACGATTTACCGCAAATACCACTGTATTTTATCTTAAGAACTTTCCAGTCCTTAGCGGCGCAGGAAGATAAGCTGCAGTTAAGTACGTTCGAATCTTTTTTTTTTTTAGTTAGAATGTGATTTAAAATATTAAGTATGTGTTTTTATGTTTTCAGTGTTTAATTCATTGTAAAATAATAATTATATTGTGTTATTAGATTGAAGATGTCAACAAAAAATTGACGAAATGTCGGGATAATATTGAATTTTTGTTTTTAATATAAAATTGCAATAAAAAAGCAATGGTCAAAAACCTCCTTAAATAATTAAATACATATCTATTTGGACAGTGAGCTACTGCTTAAAATTTGTTTAATATACATTTTTATTTATTTTAACTACAGTATTTTTTTGGGTGTACGAACTAAACTTTCTGTTTACACCACGTTCTTGTAGTGATAACTGCGTATGTTAAATCCCTTACAATTTTGTTATTGCAAATTACATTGCCGTAAACTTACCGAACATACGCCGTTTATATCACCAACACGGCGTTCATTGAATACCACTTTTGTTTCTTAAAAATAAATTATTTTTATTTTTAAAAAGTCTTTTTATAAAAAAAGTGCGTTTTAAAAAATTGTGAAAAAAATATGTAGGTTTTCCACAAGTTGTCGTATATCAGCGTATTATATTCAAATACCACAAAAATTGCGAGCACTCTGTTGTATCTTTTGTCAGCATTATCGTATTTAAAATTACTGTTTTGTCTTGTGATGCATATAACACAATTATCAGGGTTGCTTAAACGATGAATTTTTTAATAGATTTTTGGTTAAAAGTGTTGTATTTCCAGATATATGTCGGTCTAAAATACTTCAAAGATACGACTTCAAAAAAACATAGGCAACAAAGTGATATCTGAGCTTTTATGTCGTATTCCACTTTTCTATGCAAAACAACAACAGGTTGTTATAAGTAAATTAGCAATACGACGATACAACGGCGTATTTCAAGTTGTGAAAGACCTAAATATTTGTCAACGAGCAAGACAAATGCAAGTTTAGTTTAGCAGTTATCATTTGTCTTTGTCTATGATCCCAATTAGTATAATCAGGTTTGTGCAATTTGTTCCATAGTGTAATTTTATACTAAACTACTCTCAATTGACATCGCCATTGAACAAATTAAGGCGCAAAAATGTAAGGTTCCAGTGAGAATCGGGACAAAAAAATGCATTCAACGAGCTCAAGGAGCACATCATACAAGCAACGATGCTAGCTCATTTTCAAGATGAATTACCAATCGTTTTGGCGACTGACGCCTCATCGTATGGGGTTGGAGCAGTGATGGCAACGAAAGGCTAATTGCTTTTGCCTTCAAAACCCTCAATCGTCATCAAGAAAACTATAGTCAAATCGAAAAGGAGGGTTTAGCAATTATGTTTGGCGTGCTAAAGTTTCATCAGTTTTTATATAGGCACAAATTTACACTTGTGACTGATCACAAACCATTAGGCAGCATATTTAGTCCCGATAAGAATCTACCAACTATGACGGCTCAACGTATACAGAGGTGTGCGATTTCTCTAATGGCCTAGCAGTTTGAAATAAAATACCGCAACACTGTTGATCATGCAAACGCTGACGCCTTATCGCGGTTACCATCGGGTCCAGATGACATTTTTGACAATCATGATGTCATAAATAACTTTTTTTTCGTTGAAACGCTTATCAACGCTGACGTCATACGCACTAGTAGCCACAATGACAAAATACTTAATCGACTCAAACAATTTATCCAACATGGATGGCCTGAAAAATTGCATCCTTACGACGAGGATCTTCGGCCATTCTTTAATCGTAAGTTATCGTTGATTACTCAAGATAATCTGGTTTTGTTTCAGAGTGACGTCACACGAGTCGTAGTACCATAATCATTGCGCCATCAAATTCTTTCCTTTTTGCACGATGGGCAGGATTGGGCAGGCGCGCACCCAGAAAAAGTTTTGGGGGGTTTTATGTTTTTATTTTCTCACTTATTTAAATTTGTTATTCTTTAAATAATGTTAAGAGAACAATGTCTATTCTTCTTTTATTTTGGACCATTGCACTTGAAATTTTCTCAATATTATTTTCTAGACCCCTACGAACACTTAACAGCTGTAGACCATTTATTAACCCAGTCTACCCAGTTTTATTAACCCATTTCTGCCTGGAACCAGATCCGCTCACACGATTTTGATAAAATTTCATACACGATTGTATGATCAATTGATTCAAAATGATCAAAAACAAACATTCAGCTCCATACCTCAATGCGTTGCTGAGATATTCATTGGGTATTTTTCAACCCATTAGGCCATCGTGATAACTTCTCTTCGATTTTTATACCTTAAACCTGAAAGGTCAGGGCATATTAACTTTGTGCAAGCGTTTGTAACGCATAGAACGAAGCAAGTCCGGCATAGAAACGTATATATATTCTTGATCGGGGTCACCTCGTGAGTCGAGCTATCTATGTCCGTCCTTCCGTCCGTCCGTCTGTCCGTCTGTGTGTTGTCCGCCTACACAGGATAAGAAGACGAAGTTAAGTTAATAGGATGAAACTCGGTGCACATAGTTGCATGGACCCAAGGATCTGCACTATTGAATATTTTTGGAAACCGCCAACGGACACACCTACCTCCCATAAAACGCAAAAATTGAAAACTGCATAAATAAGCTCATAATTAACCTACAACAATAAAATTTGGTATGTATGTATTTCAAATCAAAAGAAAGGTGTCCTCGAAATTGGTGTCATCCGCCCACGGACACGCCCACCTGCCATATAAACAATAATTAAAACTCAATTAATAAGCTCTTGTTTTACGTACAGAGATAAAATTTGGTACGTTAGTATTAAATAACAAAACGAAGATAGTTTCGTTGGAAGTCATCCAACCACGGAAACGCCCACCTCCCATTTAACCCAATACTTGAAAACTCAACAAATAAGCTCATGTTAAACTTTCAGGGATACAATTTGGAACGTATATATTTTATATCAAAACAAAAATGTTTTTGAAAAATGGGTGTCATTTGTCCACGGACACGCCCACCTCCCATACAACCAAAAATAAAAACTCAATTAATAAGCTCATGTTTAACGTACAGAGATAAGATTTGGAACGTTTGCATTAAATAACAAAACGAAGATAGTTTCGAAAAATGAATGTCATTCAACCACACGCCCACCTCCCATACAACCCAATAATTGAAAACTCAATAAATAAGCTTATGTTAACCTACAGAGATAAAATTTGGTATGTACGTATTTTATACCAAAACTAAGATACATTCAAAAATTGGGCGTAATCCGTTCACGAACACGCCCACCTCCCATACAACCCCCAATAGTGAAAATACTATAAAGGCATTAACATGGGTGAAAAACCTTAATAGTTTTTAAGAATTTTAACTTTCTTTTGTTTTTGATTTTAATTTTAAAAATATGTCTTTTTTATTTCAATTTGTTAAAATAATTTTATTCTAAATGTTTTGCTTGATTTAATTTTATGCACTTAATTAAATACGAATTTAAGTAACGAGCTGAAGAAAAAAACTACTATACTTTTACTTTTTAATAAATTCAAAACTTAAAGCTACTACAAAATTGAGGATAGAAAAGACGAAGAGAGAACTTAACGAAAAAGGGTTGCTGAAGGCATTGAAAAGGAAGCTTAAGACTAACAATTCAATTTTTCTAAAAACTAAAATTTAATAAAACTCAAACTTAAATAAAAATAAACAAATGAAATGCCGAAACACCGGCCACCTTGAAAGACTCCACTGTCTTCAATCACTCTCATTAGGCAATACAACCAGTTTGTGTATTGGCCGGCTAAAATCTTCTGTGCTGGTTTTGTCGTCCGCAACACGGTCCTTGCCGTCTTGACCAACGACAACAGCCACTTTTCTGCCGAGCATCCACTGCTGAGGCGGTAGGTTGTCTTCGTGTACGATGACCAGCTGACCGACCGCGACGTTGGGCTGATCCAGCGCCCACTTAACTTTTGGTTGAAGACCCAGAATGTAGTCTTTCGACCATGACTGCCAGAACCTCCGCTTGAGATCGCATAGTGTTCGCCATCTCGGTAAGCATGCCATCTTGTTGTCGGGCACGGCGAGCACGGATCCTGGCGGCAGCGTGCGTAGAGAATCCCCGATTAACAGGTGCGCTGGTGTTAGAGCCTCGTTGTCGTTGGGATCCTGACTCAGCGGCGCGATGGGTCGGGAGTTCAGCACGGCCTCGACCTCGACGAGCATCGTTTGCAACTCTTCGGTCGTCAATAGAGCGCTGCCTTGTTCGCTCTAGGCGGACTTGGCAGACTTCACAGCTGCTTCCCACAGTCCTCCGAAGTGCGGGGCTCTGGGAGGTATGAAGACAAATTCGGTCCCCCCTTCTGCGGAGTATGAGACGAGTTTGTCTTTCTGTAGCTCGTTTCTGCAACTTTTGCGACAAATAGTCACTTTTTCTGTCGTCACACTATTTCGTTCCAAAATACTCACTTTTACGAAAGCTAGTGTTTCTACATTAATAAGTGAGAAAATATTGCTCTGTGATGAGAAAGATACACAAGTGATAGGGAATATATAAAATTGAAACAATTGACATTTTTTTTTGTTTTGATTTTTTCAAAAATAAAAAAATAAACAAAAATAAACAAAACAAATTTTTCACGTTTTGACACTTAGTGATGTTGATATTGATATTTATAAAACAAACCCTATTCATGCGTTGAGATCCGAGTATTCTTTTCATGCGGTTGCTTAATGCAGTGATACAAATTTTTATCATGGCATAACTCTCATTAATAAAATATTTAAGTTTGTATATTCAATAATTTATACATTGTAATACTTATAATATTGTGTATATTATATATTTATAGTCTAAATGAAAAATTTAAGTTGATACCTTGTACCTGGTAGAAGTATTAGTAACCACTTCATTGAAATCGAAAGTTGCACTATCAACCAAAAATTGTTCTCACCTAATCAGAACAAAGTGACAACTTCAGCCGACTCGAGTCGCATATTTTAGTTTACAGATACACTTTGGCTATTGAATTCCTACGAAAATAGAATTGAAACAAGCGAGACCAGTCACCGACTTTTCTCATTTTATTACAGAGACGGTGCAAGTGAGAATGTCGTCATTATGGCGTCAAAGTGAGAAAATATTGTGAGAACTGCGGTGACAAAAGTTGCAGAAACGAGCTACTGGTCTTCGAACGCTTCTTGTAGTTGTCGCAGCTTCCGACTCGCTCCTACGAAGTTCGTCGCGTTGTCGCAGTACATCTTCTGAGGGAGCCCACGGCGTCCGATGAACCTTTTAAAAGAAAGGATAAAACAGTCAGAAGATAAATCTGTGACAAGTTCTAAATGGACGGCTTTAGACGTGAAACAAACAAACACAGCAATATACATTTTAACCGGTGGTCGACCGCGAATATTCAGAGTTGCGTATACGGGACCACAGAAGTCTACGCTGCTTATTAAAAAAGGCCGTAGCGCCCTCAGACGATCAGAAGGTAAATTACCCATTATCTGGGTTTGGAGTTTAGGCTTATAACGAAAACAGTGGACGCAACTTCTTACGGTTTTACTACAGGTCTCTTGTGCATTTATTAGCCAGATTTTCTGACGTAAAAGCGATACTAAAGCCTTTGGACCCGCATGACAATTATTTATGTGTAGATACCGCAGGTATATTTCGACGAAGTGCGATTTTTTAGGCATAAGTAGTGGAAATTTCGATTCATACGATATTGGTGCATTAATAAGACGACCGCCCACACGAAGTAGATTAAAAACTCGATTTCCGTCTTTGAATTCGTGAATGAACGGAGTCAGTTTTTGAATACTGAACGGTAAGACTTGGGACTTATTTAACTTATGAATTTCATCTGCAAATTGATTTCTCTGAACGATTTCAATCAATTTTAGAAATGCCCATTCTAATTCCTTTGCAGTTGGAATATGAGACATAATTTCTTCGTTTTTTCTAGATCTTTTCAAAAACCGGTATACATAAACGAAAATTCTCAGTAATCTTGTATAAGAGGACTGGCTATCAATTAATTTAAGAATTAATTAATTAATTTAAGAATTAATTAATTAATTTAAGAATTAATTAATTAATTTAAGAATTAATTTAAGAAGCACCGTTGTGGTTTTTTTCTTTTCCAGAGTTTCTTGTGCTGGCGACAATCGAAATGGCTATTTTTAGGCCAAGTATCGGCGCCTGGAAGCAGATATGATGGACCTCTGAACCAAATTGAGTCATTAAGCTCATCCACATTACATCCTCTGGAGTCAATGTCTGCAGGATTTTGCTTTGATGGCACATGTTGCTAAGTAACATCATGGGACCACTCTTGTATCTCAGATACTCTATTGGCCACAAATGTAGTAAGTGTAGATGGATGTGTTTTAATCCAATGTAATGTAATTTCTGAATCCGTCCAGAAATATACATTCTCAATTCCACAATTCAAGAACTGCTGAACTCGTGTCCACAGTTTTGCAAGCAGATGCGCTGCACATAGTTCAAGTCTGGGCAAAGACTTTGTTTTAAGGGGAGTGACTTTTGACTAAGCAGTTAAAAACTCTGAATGGACACCGTTTAAGTCATTGCTTCGAACATAAATGCAACAGCCATACGCTCTAATTGAAGCATCAGCGAAGCCATGAATTTGGCATTTCGAATTTGGATGAGTGTTCACGTAGCGTGGAATACTTATGGAATCCAACTGACTCAAATTCGTTTTAAAGTTTTGCCAACTAGTATCGAGACGCATAGGGATTGATTCATCCCAATCGAGTTTTTGTAGCCAAAGCTCTTGCAATAAGATTTTTGCCTTGGTGACAATTGGGCAAAGAAGTCCGAGAGGATCGAAAAGGCGAGCTGACACAGATAATATATTTCGTTTTGTGGCTCGTAAGTCATGAAAGTTTTCTTCCAAATGAAACTTTAATGTATCATTCTTCGGAACCCAATGTATCCCTAGCGCCTTTGTGGAATCCGTATCATTAAATTGCAACGATTTTTCTAACAAATCTTGGTTTTTGTATGACGAATGGTTTGAGAACCATTTAGTCAATTGGAATCCCGCCGAATCGAGAAGCTGAGTGACTTGCCTTCGAATAACTTCGAGATCTTCAAAATTGTCGGCACCAGTAAGCATGTCGTCGACATAAAAATCGTTGCATAGTGACTTTGATCCAACTGCATGCGTGTCCTTGCACAGATCGCTTAAGTAAGCAAGGCAGCGAATAGCTTAAAATGGTGCAGGTGACGTACCGTACGTCACAGTATCCAACTGATAAACCTGTAGCTCATCTGACGAATTTTCTCTCCAGAGAATAAGTTGGAATTTCCGGTCAGCCTCGTCAATTAGGATTTGACGGTACATTTTAGTGATGTCAGCAGTAATTGCATATTTGTGCAAACGAAACCGGATCAAAGTTGAATACAATTCTTCGTGTATCGTTGGCCCAACTAATAAAATTTCGTTAAATGACATTTGGGATGATGTTCGACAAGACGCATCAAAAACTACGCGAAGTTTCGTTGAAGTACTATGTGGTCGCAAGACACACTGATGCGGTATAAAATAGTGTGGAGTGTCGGAGAAGTTATTTTTTGTTAGGGTCATATGACCTAGATCACGGTACTCTTTCATAAAGCTCATATATAGATCTCGCAGCTTTAAGTCCTTTAATAATTTGCGTTCCAAGAACAGGAAACGTTTTTTCGCTGTCTCAAATGACTGTCCGAGTGAGCTAGGATCAGACTTGAATGGTAGCGATACCTTGAACAGACCAGACGGTGTACGTTGCACCGTGTCGAGAAATTTATCTTCACAGAGCTGTTGCTCTGGAGTGAACTTACTCGAAGTCGACTCCTTGGGAATTTCTTCTAATTTCCAGAATTTTTGAACTAGAGAGTCAAGTGAGCAGCTCTCTTCTTCTCTTTGAGACTAAGGAGTTTCGCTATGCTTATACTTTCCAGACACTATCCAACCCAGTAAGGTCTTTTGAAGTGTCGAAAGATCTGGACTTTGTTTTATTTGTCTGACGGAAAGTAACTCAAAGAACGTTTCCGCACCAAGCAGCAGATCTATTTTTTGTGGTTTGAAGAAATATGGGTCTGCAAGTTCAATATTTGAAGGAATGTTCCAATTACGTGTGGAAACCTTATGATCCGGCTGGTAAGTGGATATAGATCGCATTACCCAGAAATCTGTTGAAAACTCATGAGAATTAACACTAGATTTTACAGTAGCATGTAGCTTTTGCTTAACTGTGGAATTTGTTTTACCAATGCCGATCAAATTTAAATTCTTCTCTTCCTTTCTTAATTTCAACCTTTGCGCAAGTTCCTCGGTTATAAAATTGATTTGAGAACCGGAGTCAAGCAAAGTTCTGGCTAGTTGATACTCACCAGATTTGCTTTGTATACTAACTACGGCTGTATAAAGAATAATTTGGTCATCGCTTCCTGAACTGTGGTTTACAAAGGCACGAGAGGTGGATGGATGAGCAGAATCAGAACTTGAAGTTGATTGAGGAAGGTTTGTAGAATATTGGTGCAATAATGTGTGGTGTGACCTATTACACACTCGACACCGTTGGGCTTTACATCTTGAAACGAGGTGTCCTTTCTTCAAGCAATTGATGCATGCTGGTATTGATTTTATTGTGTCAAATCTTTGCGATACAGGCAGTGCAGCGAAAGATGGACAAGTAATTATCGCATGCTCTTTCGACTTACAGAATAAGCACTTTCCATCTTCCTGAGAAGTGTTTTTGTTGCATGCAAATGATGAATTAACGTTCTTTTTAGGCCCATAATCTTGCTTTGGTTTGATTGACCTTGCTCTCGACGTGGAGGCTTCATCAGCAGAAATATGCTGGTATCTCTAATTAAGCGCATTTTCACAATCACTCCAGAGGGGCAGCTTATCGTAGTCTAGCTGTTCTTCCCATTTGGATTTCGTGATTGGATCGACTTTCGACATTACTAAATAAATAAGAATCGCATTTGTGATATTATCATCTCCTATCGATAATAGGGAATCGTAAAGCGCTGATACTGTGTCGATCATGGCACGTAAGGCAGAAGCAGATGGTTTATTGATCTCTGGAAGATCGAAAAGCTTCGAAATGCTATCGAAAAATATTAGACAATTGTTTTCATAAACTTTTTTCAGACTAGCTAAAGCCTTCGGATAATTTCTTTCCGTAACTTGGAAGGCCTTTACTGTACCCAGGGCTTCCTCCGATAAGCATGAGAGCAGATAATTGAATTTTTCAATATCAGTCAAAGTGTGATCGTTGTCCACAAGATTTTCAAAAAGGCTGATAAAATTCTTGTAATCAGCATATTTTCCACTAAATTTGGGAAGACGCATGCTGGGAAGTCTAGATTGATGTTGACAACATCCAAACGAAGTTTCTGGGATACTTAACTTCCTGTGTTAACTTAATATTTGCAAAAACAACGATTTTGTCGAGACGCATCTTCAAGGCTTGAGCGGAAGTCATCGCTTGCATCGATTGACTCTATCTTTCTTTGATAACTCATGGCTTGCTCAATGTATGAATTAAGAATGTCTAAGTGACATTCTACTTCGAGAGGATTTAAAGAAATTGTTTTTTCGTGTATTGCTCTCTTCATTCTGAGAATATTAGCCAATACAGTCTCTCCCTGTTTAATTAAAATATCAGCGTCATCATTTTGTGGAGAATTTTGGCGTTTTGGAGCCATTGTTGCGAATTTGGGAAACAGTTAATTTAACACAAACGAAATTTGCAATAAATTTACGACCAACTTAAGTAGTTGTTGTTAAAATTATTTGTTCAAACTTAATGTTTATAATTTTCTCGATATTATCCAAGAAATAATTCGAATCAACGAAAAAGCACTGAATTCGCAGACAAACTTTATTATTCCTTAATAAAGCCTCACACAGAATTTTTTTTTTTATTGTTAATATAATGAACAATAAAATTTATGCCGAAATTAAATATGATTTATTAAATAAATATAAAATTTTTTTTTATTAATAAATTATGTCAAGATAATTTATTCTCAGTGGAAATATTTGTTTAAATAATCAATTCTGTTAAATTCCAAGTTGTAACAGAAACCGGAAAAAGAGACAAAAAAAATCCCGCGAACCCTACTTAATTAATGTAAGTGGTGGCAACCCTACTCTTTGTGACTAAAGAGGTAAACAAAGAGAGTGCTGAGTATATGTGGTACATATATATGTATGTATTTTGTACACACAAATGGTCCACTAACGACAACGAAAATAAGCACTCAATTTGTTTATCACACACGCACTATTAATTATAGCTAAATTATTTTTAATAAATAATTTCAATAAGTTGCAAGGGTGTTAGTTCGCTTTTTGCAATAAAAACGCGAATTCTCAAATTAATAAATTGGACCACTTTACCGACGGCACTTTTTGAAAGTACATTAACAAGTAGCCGACGTGACGGTCGGGATTATTTCGGCAACTATAATGGCAACTTGTGGTGACCGTGGCATGCAGGTTAAGTGTGTGGCTTAGCATGCTCGGAGCCCGGGTTCGATCCCCAACCGCGGCGAAAAGTTTTTCTGAAATTTTTCTGATCGGTCACCACCTCTTTGCAGACAATGGCAAACCTCAGAGAGTAAATAATGCCATGTAAAGCTTCTTGAGAACATGAACTTTAGCCGTTCGGAGTCGGCATAAAACATGTAGGTCCAGTTCTCGGTCAATTGTGTGCAAACATTTAATAACACACACAACACAATTGATCATTAGAAGCTAGGTCAAAGTCCTTTCAAGGGCTGAAATGGCCAATTTGTTTTTGTTTTTGTTTTTTTTTTTTTTATAATGGCAACTTTACGAAAAGTGACTTGAATTATTTTCAATAAAATTATGCGCGATAAGCTGAATAAAATTTTTCAAAAAAATTCTGCACTTGTTGTTTCACGTCTATATATATGTATGTATGTATGTGTATGACGAGAAACGCAATTAATTGTGCTCAAACCGAATTTTTTAATTTAAAATTCGTTTTGTGTATTTAATTTAAAAAAAGTTCTCGGGAACTTTATTAGTTTTTCCGGATATATTTAGCGATTATACGCCTTGTTTAATAAACAGATTAAACTATAGCACTTTTTTAAATTAATTGCATTTAAATACCTCAGAACTCGCAACTTCCTTTTTGCATGAGCAGCAACTGCAGACCATTGGACATCGATACAGCAGCGATGTAGCAGCAGCAGTAGCAGTGGCAGCGGACGACACTAGCAACGTCGGCAATGTATGGAGCGTCAAAAAAGCAGTGACGCTTTCAGCAAGGGTGGTCAGAAGCAGCAGGAAGCAGCAAGTACAGCAGAAACAATGGCTTTCGCGGCCACTTAACTTTCGACGAATACACGGGTATGAGTCGCTTTGGGACAAAAAATGGCGTGAATTATTTTAAAGTTTTGACACGAAACTTTATTGATTTTAATAAACCGCGCGACACTTCAGCTCCCAACGAACCAATATTAATTAGGTCCCTACTCGGGCGCCTTGAAAAATCGTAATAGTTTTTAAGAATTTTAACTTTCTTTTGTATTTGATTTTAATTTTAAAAATATTTCTTTTTTATTTCAATTTGTTAAAATAATTTTATTCTTAATGTTTTGCTTGATTTAATTTTATGCACTTAATTAAATACGAATTTAAGTAACGAGCTGAAGAAAAAAACTACTAAACACGACGGTGCAGCCGCGTACCGTGGGGGGGCGGAGGGGTGGTCCGCCTCGGGCTGCATTACTTTAGGGGCGGCACTGAAGCTAAATTGAGCCTTTTGGATAACTGGTGTTTTCGAGTAACTCGAAATTTTTCGAGTTTTTGAGTGCTTTAACTAATCAGTGGAAATACCCAGTAGTGGAATTTTCGTTTGATTATGGCGAATTGTAAGTTCAGAGTGCATATTAAAAATTAAGACTTATGCGTATAGTTTTAAGTCGTATCTATTATAATTTTGTGTGATTTTTGAAGGGATTTTACTGTTTTAATAAAATCACTTTGCAGGGGAGTTAGGTGTGGTCCAACTGATTTGGGTCATTTTCTAATTTAATAATTTAATTATTAATTTTAGAGAAATAATTTTGAGAATGACCACAAGGTTTCAGCAGCTTCATGTTCTTGCTGAAAAATACGCAATTCTTACTCCTTCACGGTTAAAAATCTTGGACTAAATTTTAACTTTTTTGGATTACATATTGGACAGGACCAAAAAAAGATTATTTTTTAATCCAATGAAAAGTTTTAAATTTTTCAATCCAAAAAGGATTTATTTTTAATCCGCAAAAAGTTGAAAATTTCTTAATCCAAAAAGGAATAATTGTTAATCCACAGAAAGTTTAAAATATAATAATCCAAAAAGGATTAGATTTTAGTCCAAAAAAGTTTAAAATATTGTAATCCAAAAAGGATTACTATTTAATCCACAAAGGTTTAAACACTGTTTACTGTAATAATATATATAATAATATTTTGGTTCAGATTTTAATAAACAATTTGTTTCATTTAATTAAAAATAAAATTCGGATGCTTTAACAACATTTAGAATTATATTTAGCTTAAATTTCGTAGTAGTAGTAGTTTTCAATATTATACCTGAATTACAATGCGGAAGTGGCAGCGTCAGTGGCAGTGGCATTGATCAGCTGTTATTTTAAGAATACTGTTGTTCAATGGTGAAACTTACATAGCAGCAGTGGCAGTAAGCAGTACTGCCGAGGTTAGCCCTATTTCTAAATTCACTGCCATGCAAATAATTAATTAAACTACTAAGAAAATTTCCACATTCACTTCTTTTGATGCTGACGCTGCCACTGCTAGATTGTAATTTCCATGCAGTAAAATACGAAACAGCTGATCACTGCCGCTGCCACTGACATAGCTGCTGCCACTGCCACTGCTGCATTGTAATTCAACTATTCAATAACATAAATACTTTTTCCTGAAAATAATACCTTAATGCAAAAATAGGCTTAAACTTAAACTTTTTCGAATTAAAAAAAATTAAAATAAAATATGGAATAAAAAATAGTACTTTTAGGATTAAAAATTCCTTTAAACCAGATTAAAAACTAGTCCAAAATTTTTAACCGTGTATGAAAGTCCACTTGAGTCTAGAAAACGCAGTTCCAAACATTGTTTTGCTTTTACGTATCTTTCTAACCATTGCTGTTAGTATTGCCACTTGTGGGAGGAGCTTCTCTAAGTTATAACTCATAAAAACCTACATTAGAACTACAATGAGTACGTCTGGCCTACAAAATCTTGCCATATTATCTATAGAATACAAGTTAAGAAATGAAATAGACTTTGACAACATAATTAACGATTTTGCTAAAAAAAGCAAGAAAAATAACAATTTAATAAAATATTAAGGCCCGTTAACTGATCTCAATTTTAAACAAAGTTTAGCTTAAACAAAGTTTAAAATTCCTTAACCTCAGTTTAAATTTTAACGCCGATATCTCATCTCAAAAAATCTAAGTTTAACTTGGTGAGGCAAGTTTAAATTTAAACACAGAAATTCTAGGTTTAAAAAATTTAAACTTAGATTTTGTCAAAAATTCTCTGAGAACATTAGAAATATTCTCAATTATAAACAAAAAATAAAAAATAAAAAAAATCATACTTCAAAAAATTCAAAACAATAAACAAAAAAAAAACATATTTCAAGTTTTGAAAAAAATATTCCAATCAAACTGACAATTTGCATTATTTTATCAAAAATTTTTGAAATATTTTGATGTTCTACGTCAAAGTTGTAGAATTTTTACTACAGTGCCGCTCAAATATGTTTTTTAATCTCAGTTTAAATTTTTAAACAGAGTTTAAGTAAACTGCCGATAAAAATGAGATAAGTTACGAAAATAATTTTAACTGAGTTTAAAATTTAAACTCTGTTTACGAAATCTGAGGTTAAGGAATTTAAACTTCGGAGATCAGTTAACGGGCCTAAATAAAAATAATTGTATTTTTAAAAATTTATTTTTCGGTGTCATAAGAATAAACTTTTTTTATCGTTGGCCTAATTCTAATATGACGTAAGCAAAAATTTGGAATAATAGCGATTATTAACGTTTAAGGTAGATTGATCAAATTTGTTTAAACTACATTTTTGTCTTTTTTAATTTTTAACGCTTTTAATGCTTGAATACATATTTAAATACATTTGAAATTAGTTTTCTTTGCCTATTCAACATTAGATAATTTTGACTTACGTCGCACGTTGGGAAAAAATCAGGCAAAACGCGCGCATTTCGATGATATCTCAACTTTTTTTCTTTGTTTTTTATAATGGTTTAATGATTTTGGTTATGTTTAATGATAGAAATCCATTTTTTAAGGCCTTACCACTTTTTTTTATTGACCTCCAAAAACATGCCTAACTTCAAGAACATTTAATCAAAAATTTCACTAAACTGATACGTTTACGTTTACTAAAATGTTCATAAAAACTTCAAACTAAAGTCAAAACAAATGAAATTTTCAACAATAAATCACAAAAAACTAGACTTTAAATATGTATCCCATAAAGTTTGGTCCTGTGACAAAATAAGGAGATTCCTTGAAATAGCATAAATTTTAAGAAAATATACAAATATAATAAATTTTTTTTCAAATGCAACTTCCACAGGTAATCGCGGGTAATGATCAGAACAATACATATGAAAATATAAAGCTTTATAAAAAATGGCACCAAATCTGTTTGCTACTTGTTTCAACATTTTTTGTTATTCTTTATATTATAAAAGCCTAAAATGTTTTTTTAATTTTTTTTTAAATTTGCTGAATTAATAATATTAAATAATATAGATTTAACCAATAAAGCTATATAGAATGCTGAATTTTATGTTGAAGTTAAGCATCAGCACTAAAAAGTTTAAAAACTGTTGCACTGTTAAGAGATATTTGCCAATTATAATATATATGAGTGATCTTATTTTACTTTCATAGATAATCTGTTTCAAAAATTTGATTTACATGGGCGAAGCCACGCCCAGTCTTCCAATGTTCGTCCCAGTTTTCTAGTATAAAAACTTGATCTATTATTTACTCTATATTGAGTTTTGTTATCATCCGATATTTTGTTCCAAAACTTTTTTATATGTATTTTTTTTTTATTGCTTGGGCGATGACACGCCCTCTGACCACTGCTTGTTCATTTTTGCCAGTCAAAGGACACGAATAAATAGTATGGGGCTTAAAGTTTCTTTGATGTGTACATACCTATAGATCTTAATTTATACCTAAAATTTGAGCTGATCAAAAAGTGACACGCCTCTTGTATAAAGCTTACAAAATGTTACCAATCGAGCGGCACGTGTAAATTGAGATTTAATGCCTGATTATGAGATTGTATGACCTGTAATTTCAAAGCTAAGCGGTATTTCAAATTGAGTTACATAGGAGGTGCCACGCCTCTTGTATCGATTATTTCCAAACTTCACAGCAACACTTACTCAACACTAACTCAATTGGTTTAGCGGTTTCGGAGTCTATAACTAACACACACATACGTGCATCAGTTTTAATATACATAGATTGTTCCTTTTTTTTGAGTGTGAAAGGACACTTAAGATTCTGAAAATCGTTAAGTGTAACGATATCTTTGTAATTCTATGTTTTCTTTTTATTGTACTACATTTTATATTATTTGTTCACCACTTTATATATCATAAATAAATTTTATTTTCAACTGTAGGGTATAAGTGTAGAGTGTATGCAATAACAAAATTTTATTATGCCAGGTTATTCCTTAAAAATACTTGTTCAGGTGTCAATATATTAGTATATATAGAAATGAGAGCAAAAATAGACTCATGCGAATTATGATTAAAATAGAAACACAAGTTTTTTGTGTATGTTCTGATTTGAGCTTTATTCAAAGACTGACTCGTTAACCAAAATATATCTTAAGTCTTACATGAGAACTGTGCATGTAGTATGAATGAATGTGTGTTTATGTATGTTAGTTTGCAATCGTCGACATTAGAGACGATTGCAGCTGCAAGACAAAAATGCAGCGTTAGCTTAATTGTATTTTTCTATGATGGCATTTAGCTCTATATCATTAGAACTGTTCTTGGAAGTAATGTCTGACATAACTTGCGCGCGTTTTGCTCCATTTTTTCCCAACTTGCGTCTTATTAGAAATAGGTTGATGATATGTATATTAGAATTTGTTTTTATATAATTGAGAACAATGAAAGTTCACATTCTACAGTGAAAACTATGCATTCAAATCCCTATATTAATATCAAAGATGTTTTTTTTTTTTTGCATATGAGAGGGGCGGCAAATTTGGAATCTGCACCAGGCGGCTTAGCCTCTCGGTATGCCACTGCGACGGTGTCTGATTTCAAGTATTCTTTTCAATAAATTCAAAACTTAAAGCTACTACAAAATTGAGGATAGAAAAGACGAAGAGAGAACTTAACGAAAAAGGGTTGCTGAAGGCATTGAAAATGAAGCTTAAGACTAACAATTCAATTTTTCTTAAAACTAAAATTCAATAAAATTCAAACTTAAATAATAATAAAGAAATGAAATGCCGAAACAATGGGTGTTAAAATACTTATCTGCGAAAGCGCTTTGCCTAACAAAGCGAAACAATCGAGTTTAGTTTTTTAGAAAAAAATTTCTATAACAATTTTATTTGTTCAACATACATTTTTTCTGTACATTCAATAATACTGCAAATTTGTTTTTGTATTCTTGCTTGCTTAAAGACAGTGCAACGCTGCCCGCTTGTAATTTAATTTTTAAACTGCATGCTTTTTCTTGGCTTTTTGCCTTTTTATAAAATCTAAGACCGCCAGTAAAGCTTTTATGTATATTTTTTTGTTTTGTTAAAGCGCAGTGTTGCAATGTCCCGTACAAAGAGCACTTTTAATATATATTAATAAAAAGGGTCATTAAAAAAGATGCGAAAAAATGAAAAAGTGATAACTAATGAATTTTTAAGAAAATAGAGTAAACTATCGAAATTAAATTTGAAAGTTAATAAAACGACGTTAACAACTCTCCCCTCCGTAAGCGTGTATGTTGAAAAGGGCTTACTCCTTATTAGATTTAACGACGTCTAGCACCACTTTTTTAGCTGTTGGTCTCACCAAGTTTCCGTACTGCGTTTTTATAGTGGCTCTGCGAACTTGTCCGTCTTTGACAAGAACTGTTTGGATGACGATACCTTTTGGCCAGCAGTTTCTTGGAAGATTCTCGTCAACTATGACGACCATGTCACCTTCCTTCACGGGTGGTTGCTTATCAAACCATTTCGATCTTCGTGCGATAACTGGCGTATACTCCTTGATCCACGTCCGCCAGAAATGTTCGGCAAAAGTTTGGGTTTGACGCCAATGTTGTCGAAAATCCGAACCGTCTTCGCAGAGTGGTTTATAGCTGCCCAAGGATCCTAGGAGTAGGTTGTTTGGAGTAATCGCCTCATCGTCGTTGGTGTCGAGCGACACAAAGGTGAGCGGTCACGCGTTTATCATAAGCTCCACCTCCAATAGCGCGCTTCATGGATTCTCGTCGTTGATATTAGTTTGTTGGCAGCAGCTACTCAGAGCGGTTTTTATTGACCTGACGAGCCTTTCTCTCGCACCGCCCATGTGGGGTGCTGCTGGTGAAATAAACTTTAAGTCGTCATATTTCGCAGCGATCTCTGGAAAGTTTATGTTATTATATTCCATGCTGAGAACTTTCTCGGTGGCTTTGAAATTAGTGCTGTGGTCAGTATATATTTCTCTCGGCGTGAAAAGAAATTGGGTAAGCACACGTGAAAACAACTTCCCAGCGCTTTTCGCCTCTTCGCCCTTTCGCCTCTTCGATTCCGATGAATGTAAACGGTCGCTCGAAAACTGCTAGTCTAGCCACTGGTAAAGGCGCCATTTGCGGAGGATTTGGATTGGCAAAATAGATTTTACATTTTTGGCAGGTATTACGTACCGTATTATATAAGACTCGTAGTTTCGATATGCAGAATTTTCCTCTTATGCTGTTGATTGTTGTTTCATGCGACATGTGATGATTTGGGAGTACAGTTGCTTCTTCGTAGGTGCATAAGTGTTCTGCGCGACTGCGTACTCGAAGGAGCCCATTTTCATCTTTATGAACATTAAGACATATTAGTTTTGAGTTTTCTTCTTCCTTCAAGTTGGGCGCGTAGCAGCGCGGTATTTGAACAGCTTCGATGTATGGAATTGGTGTTTTCCATTGTTGCCACACCACGAAAAGATGCTCGGGAAGCTTATCGTCCCATCTTATTCCAGATCGCATAACAATTTGCAGCAGTATCTTGAGTCTGGTCGTCAAGCACGCTAAGAACCCAAGCGAATCAAAGATCGACATCAGCACTTGGAGTGTTTCTATCTTTGTTGGCACAACTTCTTTTCTTATTAGATCCCGTTTTAGTTTGGCGAATCTTAGAATATATTTAAAAACGTCGTTAGTGGGCTCCCAATACAAACCAAGTATCTTTTCGTGAGATCCCAACTGAACACGCGCCTGTGCTGCTGTTTCTTCTACCAGTAACTGCTCAAGGACAGCAGTTGAATTCGAACTCCATTTGTGAAGCTTGAATCTGGCTGCAGCGTGTATGCGCTTGACTTGCTAGATCTACGGCTTCGTCTTGATTGTCTGCGCTGTCAATAAAATCGTCCACGTAATGGTGTTTTTTATTGCTTCCACGGCTCTGGGGTTTTGTTGTTGGAACCTATCAGCGTTTTTGTTGCGTATGTAGTGTGCTATACACGAGGCGCAGCTCATTCCAAATGTTAGCGCACTCATGACGTATGTGCTCGGCTGCGTCACGGAATCTCCATCGCTCCACCACAAAAACCTTTGCGCGTGCATATCGTCATCCCTCACCTTGATTTGGTGGAACATCTCAGATATATCAGCACATATGGCTATCGCTCCAACTCTGAAGGCCAAGAGTACGTCTACCAGCGGAATAAGAAGATCCGGTCTATGCGATTTCGCTGAAGCGTCCCATTCCAAACGCATACGATCAGGTTTATTAACGCTAGCTGTGACAAAAATTGTCAAGTACCAAACACGTTCGAAGTCAGCTGATATTTCGCTTGGTTTGAGCTTCCTGGCTTTTTGATTTCACGATTCATTTTTTCTTTCAAACCAAGTTCCCGATGAAACTTCTTTTCAAGACCCATCAGCCTTCTTTTCGCCATCTGGTGGCTTTCAGGCATAGCTTTGTCGTCATTGCGCCATAATAAACCGGTATAGAATCAACCATTCATCAGCTTGCTTGTAGAATCGAGAATTTGCAACTCCCTCTCATCATCTTTTGATAAAAGAGCCGAGGGTCGCGGTGATTCGATTGCAAAGCACTGTTTTACCTCGTCGTGTACTCCTTATAACGATGCTCGCAGTCGCAAATATGAACTTTGAGTCGATAAGATTTGTGATGACTAGGTACGTTGCCCTGTAGTGCCCATCCGAGACGAGATTTTGTTGCGATGGGTTGCTGAATTTCGCCTTCCATTACCTTCAGAGGTACGGCAAGTCTCCAATTGTCAGCACCGATTAAAACCGTTGGGGTAGCAACTTCGTAGGAACTTCGTGCATATTCAGCGACTGCTGGGGTAGAGCCAATTTGTCAATTGTGTGGACGTAATTAAGCGTGAACATTATTCCTGTTATCGGATTTGAGACGTTGATGAATGCCCGCATTCTCGGAGTTCATAGTATCGCCAGGTCATTTGAGGCATAATGGCTCCTCTATGCCAACCAAACCTAGAATATCGAAAGTCTCTTTCTCGATAAGAGTAACGGAGGACCCCTCGTCAAGAAATGCAAACGTATTCAGTGTTATGTTTTTGGAATGAATGCGGATGGGAATGATTCGAAAAATGGCCTCTGACTGTCGTCAGCGTCACAGTGGGTGTTGACGTTAACAGCTTCCTCATTCCGATCTGCTTTCAGAATTTCATTTCCACTTACTTGGCGTTTTGGACTTACTTGCTCCTGTGGCTTATGCAACATCGAATGATGCTTAGCTGTACAGCCTCCCACTCCGCACTGTGGGAAACACTGTCGACAAAGTTTGTTGCTATTTATCACCTGCCATTTTTCGTTATTGGTGAGCTCATCAAACGTCTAGCATTTTGAGAGCTTATGATTTTCTTTTTTGCACACGATGCACTTGCGGTCATGCACGACGTCAGCTTGGATGGGGGTATTGATCACTACATTCTTTTTTATTCCCAGCGGAGAAACTACCTGGCTTTCAGCCTCCGCGATTTGGTAAAGCCAGTTGTTGAAACTTTTCAAGGCTGGAATGCTACCTTCTTTTGTGTACATGGCCCACTGCAGCTTGTAGTTATTTGGAAGCTTATCAACGAGTTCCTTAACAAGCATTGGATTGTTGAGGTGCGCATGCATTTTGCATGATTCCATAGTCGCACAAATGTTGCTGACACAAAGAGCGTATTCAATAATTGCCTCAAGCTTTTCCTTTGGAGCAGGCATTCTTCGCACGCGTTCAATCATGCTTTCGATGATGTGCTCTGGCCTGCCGAAAAACATTTTTTATGTTTTGATTATATCGGGAACCATTGAAGGTATTAGCAATTTGTTGCGAACTATGTCTCGCGCTTTTCCTTTTAAGCTTTCTTGAAGCCAGATGAGATTTTCTACATGAGAATATCTAGCTGCAGCCGTAATGTTTTCAAAACAGCTTATAAATATGGGCCACACTTCTGGATCACCGTTGAAGCTTGGAAGATCCTTTGGCATGACTTGCCTTGCAGCTAGCTGTGCCTGAGTTGGTCCATATGTTCGGGCTGCATTCGTGTTTGCAAGATTGAAAATCGTTCCAGGTTGTGTCTCAGATTCGGTTAGCATTTCATATTTTTTTTGCAAATAAAGTTGCTGCAGTTTTCTTTCCTGTTCCAGCATTTGCAAACGTATTTCTTTTTGCATATCTAAGCTTTTATTTTGGTAATCTGCGTTTTTTGTAACTACGGTTTCTGTCGATTCACCACTTGACCACTTGGGCGATGATGTGGCTGCTGGTTTATTTCCTTTTGACGCATTATCCATTGGCTGTACGTTGCTTGGGGGCCCTTTGGCGCTCAGTCCTTGTGGGCAGCTTTTCACCTTTGCACCTGATGCAGCTCCAACTCACGTTCTTCACATCGCTTGCAACCCCTACGCAGCTAAAATGGAACCAATGGTCGCAATGGTCACATTGAACCATCTGGTCGTTATCAGCGTTGTCGCATAAAGAGCAAGAAAATCCATTTTCACCTTCGTTCGACATTTTATTACACGCGAGATTTGTCGGTTAGTTTTTTAACAACATTTTCTATAACAATTTTATTTATTCAACATAAATTTTTTCTGTACATTCAATAATGCTGTAAATTTGTTTTTGTATTCTTGCTTGCTTAAAGACAGTGCAACGCTGTCCGTCTTTAAGTTTGAAAGTTAATTTCTAATTAAATTTTAAAGTTAATAAAATTACGTTAACAATGGGAGCTACAGGAATAAAACTTGAAATTTTTTTAAATTTTTGTAAATTTTTCAACAAAATTGAAATGCATATAAAATATGGGCTTCATGCGCTCACGGACACGCTATACTATTATTCAATACTATTATTGTATTTTGAAAAACTAGGTTTATGGTATTTCATAGACGGGTTAGACCGATTTTAGACTTTCTTTACTTGTTTTAAAATAATTGCAATGCGTGCTTAACGACAAAACTGCTAATTGAAATCTATACCGATTATTTTTGGTGACAGTGGCATTCAGGTCAAGTGTGTGGCTTAGCATGCTTGGAGCCTGAGTTCGATTCCCAGTCGCGGCAAAAGTTTTTTTCAATAAAAAATATTTCGGATCGATCACCACCTCTCTGCAGACAATGGAAATCCTCAGAGAGTAAGAATGCCTTGTAAAGCTTCTTGAGAACATGAACTTTAGCCGTTCAGAGTCGGCATAAAACATGTTGGTCCAGTTCGCGTTCAATTGTATTCAAACATTTAATAACACACAAAACACAATTGATCATTATAAGCTCGGTCAAAGTACTTTCAAGGGCTGATATGGCCAATTTTATTGTTTTGTTGTCCGTTACTTTTGGCGGTGGAGGGCAAAATTAAAACCCGAACGGCTGATTTGGTAGAATAATACTCAAATCAGTTAATTACTAATTACTTTCTTGTTAATAATGCGATCGAGCCAAAGTTGGTGTTGATGAAAAGGCAAGATAAAAAACTAAATATTTCTGTTGCGCTTTGATTTATTTTCTTTATCTTCTGCTTTCCACTGCCGCTATTTCCACCATCGAAAAATTAATGGTTTTCGTAGTCTGGTAGCTCTAGTCAAATGGCAGAATTTCAAGTAGTCTAAGAAATTTTGATCTATTACCTAACCATCCCCATCAAAAGTATTGCGATATTTCATACCCAAACTTTTTATGGATTTTTTGAAAAAAAATATTTTGTCTATCCAAATGGGTTTTCCAGTGGCAAATGGGTTAATTGCATATGTTTTGAGTCTTTGTAGCCTCAAGCCTTTTATATTAGGCTTGAAAAATCGTAGGCGCGGAAAATTCTGACCACCTTTTCCCAAATAACACTAAGTCTTAAATCGATTTCGAGCCTCCGATTTTTCGAAAGAAAGTTTGAATTTGAGTTTTGTTACAAAATGTGAAGAAATTAAAAAAGAACCAAAAAAGTACAATTGATGTACTGATTAAATAATTTAAAATTATTAAAATAAAAAAAAATTAAAATTATCAGTAAAATTTGAAGTACTAATGAACAAATTTTAGAAATAATTACTAAAAATTTAATATATTAATTTATTTATAAATTTCACGTGTTTGTTTCATCATGTGTCAACAAAAAATAAAAAATTTTCAGATTTCATTATAACATTTAAAAAATATTTTGAAAATTAATTAAAAATGGAAGAACAGCATTTGAGAGCTAGATTTGCTATTATCGTTTCATTATTTAATTTTGAATTTTGTGATATCTATTGTATAATTTGATGAAAGTTAGCAAATAAATAACAAAATAAGTAAACTTGATCTACAAATTCCATGCCATATTCAAGGAACTGAGAGTAATGTTCAACTTTTGGCCAGTGTTCGACGAGTTGTTGAAAAAATCAACAGTTATGGAGGCAGTAATAGTTGTGACTGCAGATAGTCGAAGAAAAACTCCACGACTTGAAAGCAAACAGACCTTTTCAATTTTGTATTGAGATAATTTTTGTTCTTTTTCTAAAAAACTTTTTGTTACTTTTACTTTATTTTGTTTTGTTTATTTTTTAATTTTTTTTTCTTGATGAATCAAATCATTTCTTACAGTTTTTGTATTTTATCGTTTTTAATTTGAATTTAGATTATAGAAACTTTTCTTTTTTATTTGACTTCGGTTTTTCACTAGATTCATGTTTGTTTACATTTTTTCACATACTGAAGTAAAACACAAATTCAAACTTTCTATCAAAAAACCGGAGGCTCGCAATCAATTTTAAACCAAGGGTTTTTTGGGCAAACCTGTTCCAAATAGTTCGTAGAATATTTTCCGCGCCTACGATTTTTTAGTTTTTCTATGTCCTATTGTACATACCTGTAAAATCTTATAATATTGTCGATTTGTCATGTTTTTGGCAAAAAAAGAGATGGATGCGTTAGTTATGCCATCCTCAAACTTCTCTACCATCATTACAGCTTTCAAAGTCGTATACATTGATCAATTTTGAATTTCAGTTGATTATAAACGAGGAAGAATTAAAGAAAAGTTACAGCGTAAGACCATGTCTTACCCGGGATTCAAACGCGGTACCTGGAATGGTGGTCAAACATTATTTCCAATCGACTTCCGAGGTGATTTAATGTTTTTGATTAGATTTCTTTTTGATTTTGTGGCACATTATTCATAATTTTTATCGTTTTGCTTTACAAATTTTATATTTCTTTGATTTGATTTAGACTGGAATTCTTTATGAAGAGTATAATACTCTTAGTATTGAATCTTGTGTTTTAAGATCCCTTTATTTTTATTAATAGTTTTCATAAGAAGTTTTTTACTCTAAGTATTTTTACTCAAATCTTTTAATTTGTAATAGTTTTGCCTTATACATATTATTTTCATTCATTTGGGGGGTTTTAACAATCGACAAACACATTGAGAAAATCGCTGAGGTTGCTACGTAGAAAACTGCTGTAAAGAAGAACGATCAAGATGGGTTGCAAGCGGGCGATGCAAATTTTTTCTGTAAAAAATCCTCAATTTGAATTTGAGGCAGACTCCACAAAATTTTCGCCGCAACAGCGGGTTTATATTCTCAATTATAGTCGTGGAGAAAAATGGCTAAAAAATATAGTTGTCAGCCGCCTACGTTAAGCCATGTATATCGTTAAAACAGATGTTGGCAGTTTTAAGCGACATCAAAACCAAATGAAGATGCGTCTTCAAGGAAAAAATACATATGTTGATAACAACAACCAAGCTATTGATCCGCTAAACAACTTATTGGTGCCCGATGGTTCTTCTGATAGTGGCATAGAACCTTCTGAGGTACAAACATGGAGTCCGCCAGATGTTCGTCGAAGCAGCCGTGAACGTAGATCGGTTCATCGATTTCAAGTAGAGGACTTTCGTAATTAAAAAGGGGATTATGTTATATACGTAAATTCAAATTACTTGGTACTATAATTTACTACTTATCTATTACTTTTTATTATTTACCTTATACATCATTTACTACTTATATACTACTTTTAATAATATATCATAAATGGTAACACTTTTGTATTTGCAGAAATAAAGCTGGAAGTTCAATCAATGCAGTTGCGGTTTTCGTCCGTTTACTCGCTTGGACAATTTACACAAGAAAATGATGGTAGAGTTCAATCTACCATCCTTCTGACTCGTCTCTTTTCTTTCTTCTCGCTTTTCGTTAAAAGTAACGAGCTGTCAAAAAACGCAATTTATGCAAGAAAAGTTGAAATATTTTGAACGCCAGCGTAACGCTCACAACCATTGGACTCGCTCCCATAAGCTTTCACATACTTCTATTTTATAACACCGGCGAGTAAACGGATGAAAAACGCAACGGTATTGAATGAACTTCCAGCTTAAAGTTGGACAGTTGGTTTGCAGAATTCGAAACGTTCACACACTGCGGCTGCGAAGTATATATAAATACACAGAAATCAACAACATATGTGGAAGTAGAAAACAAATATTTTTGCAGAAGTGTTAAAGTTTTGGCTAGGTGTGTCTTACTGGGAATAGCAGGTTATCATTGCGAGTAATTCGGCACTCATTCGTTATTCACAGCTCAATTATGTTCCGAATTACGTATTTTCCATAGAAAAATTGACAATCTAAATTAAAGTCTGTCAATTTTCATTGCATGTAATTCGGTACTAGTTCGTAATTCACAGCTCAATTATGCTCCGAAATACGTGGTTCGCCATACAAAATTTGACAGGCTGAAGTACTCATTCGAAGGCAATTCAGTTTGAAATCGTCTCTAATTTCAACGAAAATTTATCGAAAACAGCACTTGTATAACAAAACAAAACAAAAAGAAACATAGCTGTCAGCATTCGAAGTAAGTATGTTTGAGTAAAAATTAATTGAAACAATTGAGTTATATTATTTATAGTGACGAAAAATAAAAACAAAAGTATAAAAAACCATGCTTCTGCATTTCAGCCGCCAAATCCATCCTGTCAAACTGAATAACGATTGCGCAAAGACAAGGAGAAAAAGCCCATCCACAATGACGACAACGGCCGACGAGTGTCAAACGTCACTTTTATTTTACATGTATTTCTTATGGGACGAAATTTTGGAGGCAATCGAGACGACATTGTTGCCGACATCAAATATCGCTGTAGCCAGCTTCAATTTAATTCTTCTTTGGCAACGAAAACAGACGACAAAAAGAAATTCAGCCATTGTTTACATGCGTGTTTTTTTCGTGCTGGCAGCTCGAGTACGCGTTTCAATGTTCAATTTATATATATGATGTTCAAACTTCGATGTGAGTTTATTAAATAATATAATTTAATTTTAATTCAATTTCATAACCTGAAAATATATTGCTGATTAAAAATCTTGCCAATTATTGAAAAATAAGTTCTTCGCGTTTAATTTTTATTTCGTTTTGAATAAAGCTTCATGTTATATGTTTATGAGTTTGTACTAAGTTTCGAGTAGTGTTAAAGATAATATCAACTTTTATCAAATAACACAATTTCAATTTAAATACTTTCTTGTATATGTCAAAACCACTTTCTAATGAAGCTTGTTCTCTACAACGACAGAGTGGAGACCTGTCGTTTGTCGCCCGTTGTCGTCATTGTGGATGGGCTATGAATCGCAATAGTAATTTAAAGGCCGAATTACATAATTCAGAGTGTAGTTATAACTTGGTAAAAAGGTATGATGTAAACCACTCTGTTTTTCAATTCGTTATCGTTGAATAATCGACAGCAATTCCTTCCTTTAAATTTTCACAGTGTTCTTTTTATTTATTTTCTCTACGAGTGAAGTTGAGATGGTTTGTAACATTAATCAGAATTTATATCTTTAATCCCCACTTTTTATTTGAAAATAGGCCGCTCATAAGACGTTCAGAATTAAACAGAAGCTAGCTAAAAAATTAAAACAAAATAGATCTGTGCCACAATGGGTCCGACTGCGTACTGGAAATACTATAAGGTTTGTTATGTTAAATTTTTATCGAGTTTTTTTCAAACGTAATGTTTTCCAGATATAACGCTAAAAGGCGTCATTGGAGACGCACAAAATTAAAGTTGTAATATTGTGATTTTTATCCTATGCAACGAATGTCATACTGCCTCATAGTTTGAATTTAAATGTTGGCTATAATATATGAAGGCTTGAAATAAAAATGTTTGATTCAATACAACTTTGACTAAAGAGAACATTTTAATGATAGTAGTCTAATATAAGAGTAAACTTCTATTCAGTGTTCCATAACTACGTATATTAATCGAAATCTGTTCACATATCTGGTGAATTAATATCTACGAAATGTGAGTGTGGTAGGCTATATTATTTTTTATACTATTAAATGTAGTTTCTCCCATTCAAATGGTGAATATAAAAAACGTGGGTTGGTTTATGAAAAAATTTCAGTGTATCTACAGAGAAGTTATCGTCTGATGGTACAATTTTGCTGAAATCTGTAAAATTAATAGCAGTGTTCACGATCTGGTGGTGACGAATTGACTAAGGCAATGCAGGTTAAGTGTGGCTTAGCATGCTCGGAGCCCGAATTCGATCCCCAGGCGCAGCGAAAAGTTTTTTCAATAAAAACCTCTGCAGACAATGGCAAACCTCAGGGAGTAAGTAATGCCATGTAAAGCTACTTGAGAACATGAACTTTAGCCGTTCGGAGTAGTCATAAAACATGTAGATCTAGTTCTCGGTCAATTGTGTGTAAACATTTAATAAAACAACATCATTGATCATAAGAAGATCGGTCAAAGTCCTTTCAGGGGCTGAAATGGCCAATTTGTTTTTTTTTTCACGATCTGGAAGTTGTGGAGTATTTCCAGCTAGGTTCTGCATTTCACTTTCACTCGAATTTGGCAATGAAATCTTTGCAAAACCAAACTCTGTGTTCCACATTTCATTTTTTCGGTTTTATTTTCACTTTACTTTCGAAGTTAAAATCGAGTGTAGTGGTGTGTTCCACAAATCACTTTCACCGATTTTAAAGTGATTCAAACCGACGGCATAATTTTACTGTAGCGACCATGCCCGAATTTGGCATAATTGAAGATCACTGGAAACTCAAATTTTACTTTTTTTTTGTTGTTATTATATGTATTTAGATCTTCTAAGTCCAATTATGGAAAAATTTCGGACCGCTCTCAAGTGGTTTAGAAGTTATAGGGGGTACAAAGTTGCAAAAATCGTACTGAAATACTTGTGATTTTAATTAAATTTTCCTACAAATCTAAACATTATGGATATCGAAAGAAAGGTAATGCTTTAACCTTTTCAATGAGCTATTAATCAAAAGAATCCATGGATTACTTTTGAAGATATTGCATTTTATATAATATGCACATTTGACAGTTTACCCTTCCAGCTACATTTAAATGGCAGAACATAAAAACTTTTATAAAAAATCGCGCGATTTTTTATAAAAGTTTTTCGCCTGCGGCGCTTTTTTTATCTCAATATAATAAAAGTGTACAACAAACTTGAAAATTAAAAATACTGACATTACTTGTTAAGACAGGTAACACTTAATTTATCGTGCACTCTTGACTGTTCACCCTTTTACGAAATAATAATTAAGAACTATAAATATTATCCACTGTTTCTTAATCACAACAATGTTTGCACGACTTTTATGAAAACATTTATTTATCTAGTTTCAAAGACAAACACTGCAAAGTGACATACAAAATTGGTATACCTCAAATGTTTTGAGTACAAAAACAGTTAAATCTTTCGAATTAACGCATAGATTTTTAGGATTAGTAGCTCGTTGAAAAGGTATTAGCATCACTTTTCTTACGATATCCATAAAGTTTACTTATGTTCGAAAACAAAAAAAAAATCACAAGTTTTTAAGCCCATTTTCACAAACGTTGACCCCTATAACTTCTAAACTACTTGCGAGCGGCCTGAAATTTTTTCACCTTTATCTTTTTTAGCTCCAAATACACATTTTGCCAAAAAAAAAAATAAAAAAAGTCCATTTCCAGTGATCTTCAATTGTTCCCCGAATTTTTTATTTTTATTTATACGTATATGGACCTCCTAAGCCCAATGGTGAAAGAATTTTCGGTCTCAATTGGTTTAGGAGATAAAATTCGCGAAAATTTGAAAATTCAGTACAAATGTTTACGTATGTGGAAGCTAATGTAAGCTTTTACATTATGATTTCTTAACCTAAATGTGGATTTTTAGGGCTTATTAAAGGAAACAATGCGATATCGTGAAAAGTACAAAAACTTGAACCTTCATAAAACGAAATTGAGTTATAAGAAAATTGGTATATTTTAAGAAAAATTGTTATTAAAAATCCCCGCGATTTTTAATAACAATTTTTCGCCTACGGCGCTCTTTTCTTTAACAAAATATTAAGTTTTGTGAAACCTATAAGAAATGTTGAAAAGTTGTTATTAAAAATCGCGGCGATTTTTAGAGCTCATATGGAGGCACAATCTGCGGATGAACTTGATGCTTCTGATACCGACTCTGACTGATGAATTTTTTAATAAATATATATTTTTTTTTCTTAAAATGAATGAATAGTTGATTTTTTTGTTTAGTACTCCGTAAAAAAAGCTTATATTAGCTTTCAAACACACAAATTTGCACCAACCGAGACCGACAATTTTGTCTTTCACCATTGGATTTAGGGGGTACATATACGTTTAACCCTCACTTTGGCACCAATCTTTTACTACGTAATCTGGCACATATTTACATTTGTAAATATTTTTTTTTGTCATCATTAAAGATAAACAGAACCTCAAAATTTACATGATTTTTTAGGTGGAATATATGTATTAACACCTAAGTCCAATTCCGGAAAAATTTACACACCGCTTTCAAGTGGTTTAGAAGTTATAGGGTTCGGAAGTTGGGAAAATGAGCCTGGAAAAGTCGTATTTTTTTTCAAACAATATCTTGCTTTATGGGTATCAAAAGAAAGGTTTTCTATAACCATTTCAAAGAATTATTAACCATTGAAATCCATGCATTATTTCCTACGATATAGCGTTTTACATATTATGCACACTTGACGGTCCAGCTCTTTACGAAATAACCAAAATGTAAGTATGAAGATCAAATTGAAAAAAAATTATAGTTCCAATGAATAAACAAAAACCAATTTCAACAAAAAATATACTTTTTTCATTAAATGAGTACTTCCAGCTACAATATCAAAACATGACATATTGTTGTGCCAGCGAACCAAAAATTTCTGTTCATTAATATTTTCCCAATATAAGCTATCAAATACGAAATATGTATATATAAAAAAATGTGAAGAGTTTTTAATTATCATTTTTTTCTATTATTTATTCAAAAAATGCGTTAAAACACCATAAAAGCCTTTAAAATACAAAATATTTACATATGTAAATATGTACCAAACTACGTTATAAAAATGAAAAATTTCCAAAAAGTATCAGAAAATTCTAAAATTCAAAACAACTTTTGAATTTTCAGAAAGAAAAGCAAAAAATAGCCAGAGAGTCCAAGCCATATTCAAATCGCATAAAAAAGAAAGGAGTTACGGCAAATTTAAAATTGGGATATTTACATATGTAAATAGTGCCAAAGTGAGGGTTAATAAAAATAAGAAAAAAAAAATTCGGGTATGGTCGCTAAAGTAAAATTATTCCAAACCGACTAGTTTAAGATGTGTGGATTATTAAAAAAGTTGATTTTGTGCAAAAATTCAGAAACTTATTTTTCGTTGTGACAACATCGGTTATAAAAAACAAATGATCGCAAATCTAAATAAAAAAAAATTTAATCAATTTTACAAAAAAATAGGTAACAATTTTGGACCTTAATATCATTACATTAGTACTGAAATAACATCAGAGATAAAGAGATGGGAGACTTCGAGTTTAATCAAAATAAAAAAATTTTCGCGCGTCTAGTTTGCTTTTCTATCAATTTTTTATGCACACACGTATTGTGAATGTGAATTCACCTCATAATTGCCAAGTTCAGCTGTTAACAGGGTTACGTACAAATTAAAACGTAGTAATAAAAAAGAGTTACCTTAGTATAATAGGCGTTTTTGTTTATTTGTTCAGAGCAGAGCAATTAATGTCAAAAAACTTGTTCGTGATTTTTTTTTAATTCAGTGTGATAAGAGCAGGTTGATCGAGTTTTTGTTTTCACTCATAGCACAACAAGAGTACTCTCGATGCAATTCTATATGCTCTGTATCAAACGTTCGAGCACGTAGAGCATATATCAGATAATACTTACATGATATAAATGAAAACGAATAATCTTTAACAAAACTAAAAGAAAACAATAAAAATAGCATATAGTACATACAATTGTGCAAAAAATATGATTTTAAATTATAATTTCACAAAAAATACTCTTAAAATAAAGCTAAGGCATTTGGTTTGATTTTTTATTATTTCAGAGTTCTCTGAACTAAGTTAGAGTAGAGTATTTTTGAAATGTACTCCACGCACTCTAGCTCTTTGATCTACTCTTCTCTCAACATAAAAACGAAAAAGCCTAATGACTACATTTCTTTATTCATTCCGGAGAAAAAAACAACAAATAGAGAAGAATGTTGTTTATCCAGATTGGAACGAATAAACAAACAACAACTAATATTTCCAATATTATTCCTCAAGTTTGGAACTGTTTCATTTGATATAGTAGTTTGTACGTTTCTTACAAAAAGTTACACGATTTGCTCGTTTTGTACTTTTTTTTATCAAGGAAGTTCTCTAATAAAATTTAAAAAAAATTCTCTGAAAAGTCTCTCCAAGCTTCGTTGTCCATGATATTTGCCATTTTATGGGATTATTGACGGTTAAAACAAATAAAATTGCCAATTTGTGCTTCAAAATTCAAAACTTTGACTTAAAGTACGCGGACACCACTATTAACTGAGAAAACTGTTGTACAACTTGAAGCTCCTCTCCCACAAAATCAAAAAGTTTTGATTTTCTTGAGAACAACTCATGAATCTTCATATGTCTGCCAAAAAGGCCACAAACGAACAAACATTTCATGTATTCATCCAAGTTCGCGAACAAGTCCGCCTATGTATGGGTCCCATAATAATATTTATAGTATATTATTTGTGCATCACATACTATCAATTTTTGCTCTAAGACCTTAATAATTCCAAAAAAGTTAGTTTTAAGGCACCATACTGTTTATACTGATGGTTTACATATTTTTAACTTGGCCCAAATATAGACACGACCTATAAAATACCTTTCATAAAATAGTACTAATACAAGACTTTTTTAAATTCGTACTGTAACAATGAAACCTACTCCATATTATAGAAAACTACGCTTTCAGGCAACTCTGCGATTAGGTTCAGACCGTGGTGGGTAACAGATTAAAGTCAGTGGCCGCCTTCAAGCGACACAAGTGTTTTGACAGTGACACTTTAGTTAGCGCTGTTTGATATTATTAAATAGTTACGACAAATGTCAGGCATATTGACCAAATGTCGATATACAGGTGCATGTGTCAACTAGTTTAGCAAAATAACAACGAATGCTTATGTTATTGCAGTGTTAGTGCATTTTTTACACGCAAATCTTAAAATTTTAAGTGTTTAATAATCACTTCTTTATATTTTTTATAGTTGTGATTTAATAGCATACATAAATTTGTTTGATTCAATGGCAACAGTCACTTAAAAGTTCTAAAATTCAGCGCTACTTGGAAGCATTTAAGTTCGCTGAATGCATTCAAAGAGTTTCCACCATGGTGAAAACCTAAACCTGAACCCAATCCAGCTGAGTTGGATTAAAGCTGAACCCAAACTAGCTGAATTTTGGTGAACATTTTACTAACACACTTACAACATTTGTGTTAGTGTTGAAAATTTTTGACATAAGGTGCACATTATGCTATCCCTTTCATACGAGAAGTTTCCAATCTCTTTATCTCTGATAACATCTTCTGTTATAGAAAACTGTTGGATATTGATGTGGCTGCGAAATTTTCACATGGGTGCCGTCCACGCAGCCTACAACACCAGGAATACTGAATTTATCCATGAAACGTCGCTTGGATTAAATTTTTTCATCTTCCAACATTCGTCAGCACTTTTGATATTGTGCTCCGGCCTAAGGCATCTCTTCCTACCGAACGTTGGAAACTGCCTTCGACGGTACTAAAGCAGCATCAGGAATTTGGAAAGGGTTAGTTGGTGACCGTGGCATGCAGGTTAAGTGTGTGGCTTAGCATGCTCGGAGCCCGGGTTCGATCCCCAGCCGCGGCGAAAAGTTTTTTGTCAATAAAAAATTTTTCTGATTGGTCACCACCTCTCTGCAGACAATGGCAAACCTCAGAGAGTAAATAATGCCATGTAAAGCTTCTTGAGAACATGAGCCGTTCGGAGTCGGCATAAAACATGTAGGTCCAGTTCTCGGTCAATTGTGTGCAAACATTTAATAACACACACAACACAATTGATCATAAGAAGCTCGGTCAAAGTCCTTTCAAGGGCTGAAATGGCCAATTTGTTTTTTTTTTTAGAAGTGGCTCTCAACGATCTCCTTTTCATTTTTCATCTGCACTCTTCTGTGCTTCAATATGCAGCACAGCAGCAACATAAATAGCACTCATTTAAAGAAAATTACTACAAAATATTAAAAATATGGAAAAAATAAACAATTGGCGAAAATGAAGAAATAAATTTAACTCTGTACTGACAGCTATCAGCTGTTTCGAAAGTGATATTGAATCGACTTCGAAAAGATCGTATCACTCGGATTGCAGAACACTGAAATCAAATTTACTCGATTTACAATTTCACATTCTAGTTTCACTCGTTTTCTGGAACCTAGCTGTTAGTAAATTAAAAATAATAATTTACTGCAGAATGTGTTGATTTGACATCTAAAACAAACTGAAGTGCTTCATGTCACTTCGTATCTACTTCGTACGCTCGTATTTCGTAAGTACTAAGGAAATGTCAAAATTATTTCAATACATATTTAGAGGAATGTTCGTCAGCTATACGAACCAACTTTGATGATTATTTCGTACTCAAGCGCTACGCAATTTTAATTTACGCTTAGCCTAAACAAGAGTGCTGCAATATCGTATCGAAAACATGTTTTCTTTGCCGCTCTTGTGTGTTTGTTGCTCTCTGTTCTAATATTTTTGTTTTATGCTGCCTATGATACAACGAAAAGAAGGTAGCCGTGACAGTTCTTTTCACTGCCTTACGCGACTGGCATGTGTCAAAAACAGCTGATCATTTTTTGCAACAAAGAGAGAGAATGAACAAATAGAATATAAGGCTGTGTGCCAATCGGAAATTTTTCACTCGTGGTAGGAAAGAAAATTCGGAGTTGAAAAAATTTCTGTCTTTTGAAATTGAGTTGTAATTTTGCTGTTTCAAATGAAGCATGAAAAGTTATCCAGATATTTGACAGAAAAAGTACACAGTTATCTACATATCATACTTTTTCCTAATGCGATATTACTTAAGACGCAGTTAACTGCTGCACTTTCTAATACTTTAATTATTCAAAATTATATATGAGCTTTAATAAATAGTGTTTTTTTGCGTAAAATAACATTAAAACAGTTGTTGAGTAAGCATGTGTAAAATTTAAACAAAAAAAAATAATAATATTTCGATGGTTAAGTCCACTAAGTGTTATGTGACCTTATGGCAAAAAAAGGCTTACTGCATTTTCCAAGTCATCAATATAATATCTATCTTGTGTAAATTTATTGAATATGCATAACCACCCAACTAACAATTTTCCTCCTATAAAACACCTAAGAACATTCTCAACAACATATTAAAACACATCATTTATGGATATAATCATTGTATTATACTCGTATAAGACAAAAAAGGCGCACTTTTTTTGTTTGTATTAAACTCTACATCAGTAAAATTATATCCTGCTGAACATATTCTTATCATTACTTTATAGCAGTTTTATATCATGATTTCAATCTTATATCAGAGTTTGCTGCTATAGTCAACATGTAGAGAATATTTATATCATGAAATTATTGAAGGCTTATAGCAAATGATTTGAAATATATGTCGAAAAAAAAAATTCTTCGAAAAAGAAACTTATTTCAATTTGTTATTTTCCACTTGGAAGTCATTGATGAAACAAACTAAAGCCACTCAAAATTTTACTGTTATTATTCTTTATTATTGATATTCGTATTGGTATTTTAATTATAAAATTTACTTACATTTGTCGGCGGCGGACTCGAACCAGGTACCTGTGGATTTCAAGTTCCATACATTAACTACTCGACCAAATTGCCATTGTCGATACAACGATACAATTTCCAATATTAAAGCAACTGCGCTGCCGATTGATTGTTTGAATATTATGTCAAATACAAGTAATGTATGCAAAGATAATAAAAATAGGGAGTTTTTAGTATTTGGAAAGTTTTTTATTTTTATTTTTAATCTACTCAATTTCATATTTCTTATAAGGAAAAAAGTTTCTCACGCATTTACGAAAATCATAACTCTGGAAGCATGAAAAAACAAGCAAAAATTTGCTAAATACGAAGATGCAATGAATTATAAATTTTTAAAGAAAAATTTTGCCCAATTTATGATAATGAAACAAGAATCAATTACATCACTTTATTCGAAACAGTCAGTTCGAAATTATTGACATTTTGAACAAAAATTTTCAAAAATTCTTTAAATCTCAAACGGCAGCAGCTCAGCAATTAGAAGATAATTCTATCGCCACAAGCGAATCAGCAACAGCAATATTGGCAATAGCAATAACAGCAACAGCATCAGTGGCATCAGCAACAGCATCAGTGGCATCAGCAACACCATCAGTAGATTCAGTGACAGCAGCATCAGCAGCAGTGTGATCAACAGTCAGCATCAACAGTCAACATCAGCAGCCTTCTTTTCATTCCTCTAGATGTGAGCATTATTTTTTGTATTCACTTTCACTTTGTATGCACTATTTATTCATATTTGTATTCCTAGTTTTATGTGTTGTTTGTTTTTGATAGTTCTTCGTTGAACCACGTATAAAAGTTGGGCAAAATTTAAGTTTTGTAAGAATTAAAAGATTTAAATTAATTACATAGTGAGAAAAAACTAGTAAGGTATATCTTCGACTTGGCCGAAGTTAAAATACCCCCAAGGCCGATTCTTAAGGGCAAAAAAAATCTTAAAATGGAGCAAATTTTGTATGAGGTTTTATTATTTTTATGTGTTTAAAATACTTTCACATCTAATTGTTTTCCTGCAGCTTAAATATAAGCCTTTTAATAAAGTTTTCAATTATGGGGTTGTATCGGAGGTTGGCGTGTTCGTGGTGGTTTCAGTTTTGTAGATTAAATATTAACCTTTTTATATAGTTTTCACTATTATGGGCTCGATGGGAGATGGACGTGTTAGTAGATTGATGACGCCCATTATTTTTGACGCTCAGTTTTAATATAAAATACAAAAATACCGAACTTCAATTGTGTAGCTTAAATATTAGCCTATTTATAGAATTTGTACTATAGTGGGTAGTATGGGAAGTGGTTGTGTCCGTATTTGGATGACGACTACTTTCTTACACGATTTAGTTTTGATATAAAATACAAACGTGTCAAATTTTTTACCTATAGCTTAAATAAAAGCTTATTTATAGAGTTTTCAATTTCGAGGTTGTATGGGAGGTGGGCGTGTTTGTGGGTGGATAACGCCCATTTTTCTAACATGTCTTATTTTTGAAATAAAATAAATTAATACCTAATTTTCTTATTGTAGCTTCGACAGAATTCTCTTTACATAGTTTTCAATTTTGGGGCTGTATGGGAGGTGGGCGTGTTAGTAAGTGGATGACGCCCATTTTTCCAACACACCTCAGTTTTGACATAGAACACACAAATACCGAGTTTCAGTTTTGTAACTTGTATATTAGCCTCTTTAAAATGTTTCCAATTTTGGAGTTGTATGGGAGGTAGGCGTGGTTTTCATCCGATTAGGCCAATTCTCGAACTTGATCTTAGTTTTTTAGTAAAAAGCTTAAATATCGAATTTCAGTACCATAGCTTCTAAATTACGGCTGCAATCGTGTCCACAGACAGTCGGACATGGCTAAATCAACTCAGGTGGTGATGCTGATCAAGAATAAATATACTATTCTTTACCTACCACGCCTCCTTTTGGGCATTACACACGTCGTTTTGTTTTTTCTTTTCTGCATTCTCAGCATTGCTCAAAAGAAAGCTTTCCTTTGAGAATGACCTAGTTAATTCGCGGACAAAGATCTTGTTTTTCTTTCACATGAATGTAAGATTAAACGTCTTAGTCGAAAATCCGACTTACAGCCAGCAACTAAATGAAGTAGTTAATTCTGTATTTTTTATTGATGAAGAGATATAAGACAAATAACATAGTAAATTTTATTGTTTTCGAAGATGTCATTTAAAATTGTACAAATAAGAAATGCTGGAAAAACTGAGCTGGCTGTAGTTCCATGTGGCTGGGAAAAGAATGGCACTCTTTTTTGGCCAAGTAAGGCGACTGCTAAAGTTTCGGCTCTCAATATTAAAAACCCTTCAAGCCTTCCCGGAGAAAAAGGTTGGGGTCAATTTGAGTGCGTTTTGAAACGCGCAAATATTATGCGTTACGAAGAAGCACAGCACGAAATTGACAATATGCTCAAGAATAGTGATAGCGATTCTTCTACAATAAAAATGCCGCCACCAAAAAAATCCAAACTTCGTCGTGTTGTAATGAATGCCTTTTATAATGTAAATCAAAATCAAAACAATTTTAATGACATGGTAAGAAACAGAGCATGATTTGATAAAGTTTACATCATTATAATGCTCGTTTGTTCTTAGGCAGAAGGTTTGATTAATTTGCAGCAGCAACACCAGCAGCAGTCGCAACAGCAACAACAGGATCACTCACAGCAACAACAGCATCAGTTACAGCAGCAGCAACAGCAGCAGCAGTGGCATCAGCAACAACAGCAGCAACCGCAACAGCAACAACAGGATCAATCGCAGCAACAACAGCATCAGTTACAGCAGCAGCAACAGCAGCAGCAGTGGCATCAGCGACAAGAGCATCAGTCGCAACACCATCAGTCGCAGCAGCATCAGCAACAGCAGCAGCAGTGGCATCAGCAACAACATCATTACGAAAACCAGCAAAAAGACAATAGCAACATTGTCATTCAAAAAAGTTTGGCCGATATCCATGCTATTCTGGCTGTACTTGTCGATAACATGTTGAATATAAACAAAAAAATGGATTATTTGATAAAACTTAATGAAACGCAACAATTAAAGTCTTCAGATGCAATGCCAGTCATTAATACGTCGTTGGAACCTGTTTTCAAACCAATCGATACAGAAGAAAAAATTAACGCATTCGAAGAAAAACTCAAATTAAATAAAGACTACGAAAGTCAATTGGTAGGTACACTATTATGAGAAACGATTATAAGATTAATGGGTTCTTACACTTGTATTTTTAAAATTTTTATCAACCATAGATGTTGTATTTTTTTTATTTAAATTATCCTTTTTAATAGATTAAACAATTCAAGAATGTTTGTGGTGAAAATTCAATGAAGGGACACAACGCTGCTTACACCTTGGTAGATCATATTTTTTCGCGAAAATTGTTTACACAATTTTCATGGGCTGGTAGTCGCAAGAAAGGAACTCTGCCAAAAAAAGCCTTCAAAAAGTATGAGCATGTGGTACAATTTTTCTATAAAATAATTAAAAGATCGGATCCGTCTTATACTGAGATGGATATGGAAAATTTTTTTAAATTAAAAGTGCTTCCGAATAGTACTCGTCGAAACAAAGCGACGTTGTTGCGAGCTTCTCGAATCAAGTCTAGAACCAAAGCCTTAAATAAGCAAAATGAAGGTCCTTGCTTTATAGAGACTGAAAGCTTATATGAGTGCGATGACACTGTTATACAAGAGGAAGCAGAAATAGACCTGCAACAGTCACTCGATGAAGAGTTCATAGATGAGGACTTAACTGTCGAAGAAATTTTGCATGAAATCGATAAAGAAAAAAATTCGAAGGATGAAAAACAATATGATGAAGGAAATATTGAAAATGAAGAAGATATAGAAAAAGTCGACGATGATAGCAATTTCGAATTTGAGGTTTGATTACTTTTATATATAGGAAACAATAAAGAGCTGCACACTTTCTATCTATTGGTTCGCACAGATAGAGGAGACTAACTATATAAAAATATCACCTTAAAAAATAAAAAAACATTAGAAAAAACATAACCATCTGATTACCGAGATAGTTACCAGGTAACCTGCTGATTACTGGACTGATTACCGAACTGATTACCAGGTAATCAGTTGAAGTGGCGCCATCTAGTAAGAGAATGAATCATGAAAAATAACTAATTTTGGTGAATTTAGACCTCCATAAGATAAAAAACGTGATATTGGTCTAGTACTCTCATAGCATATCTACTGTGCTAAATAGACAGTTTTGTGCAGCTCTTTAGAAAACAAACAACTATAATTAGTTTTTATTTCAGTTTGATCCAAGCGCTATACAAAATTTGCTAAGGAAGGCAGAAATGAGCAAACAGAATTTGAACTATCAAAACTAGTGAATTTATTGTTTATTAATAATTTATTTATTATTTTTATTAAATGATTTAAATTGTGTGCATGAGTGGTATAAATACATTAATTTCTTTATGTTTAAGACACACTAATTTACAATTAATATCATGTAAATTTAATATTTTTGTGTTAAAATAATTATGTTTATGAATATTACTATTACAACAATAAATGTTTAAATAACTCGATTTAATTGGATTAGAGAAAAAGTCATGTTTTTCTTGCGACGAAATACAGCATAATTTTATATAATTTTTTCCTTGAAAGAAAATGTTAACCAACCGGCAAATTACATTTTTGTTTGATAAGAACCAACAATTTGCTGGATCAGTTGACATGCAATAATGGTCCAATTCTATTTTTGAATAAAATTCCCTTTGTCCGGAATGTAATCCAATCAACTCTGTGGGTATATTTTGCCCATCGTTTCTTTTACTCAAAACCGCTTTTTGTGATTGTGATGCTGCAGGAATTTTACATTGTAAAATTTCATCTTCCGAAGCAGCATAGTTACAGTTTAACCCTTCGATTATTCTTTTGGACACCTGGACCAATGGTCTATTTCCGTTTCGCAACAATCTCTTAATTTTCCCAAGCATGTTTTCGAATGGATATGCACTAAACGATTCGAGTTCTCCGAAACGTTCTACTTCATCTACAACATGGGTCAAATTGTGGACATTGCTGGTTAAATATTCTTCGCCGTAAATTTCACGAAAAATTTTTATGTATTCGTTGAACAACGTCCGAGCTAGTGGAAGCAGATAAAAATATCGCTTGGATGAGCATATTGTGACTGCGCAGAATAAAACCAGGAAATTTTCATATGCTTTAATTGGCAAATGATCTTTTAATGCAACAATCCCGATATAATGTAAGAAAGTACGATATTCTGTCCCCTTCCAATATGATAAGCACTCGAGACCCCTTACGACTCTATGGAATTCTGCAGGCATTTTACACTGTATGAGATATTCCGAAACTTTTTCAGTTGTGTTAGCAGGCCACTTCGTTTGTGAAGTGCGGAAAGAGCCATCTCGCCATCCAAGTAAAAGACGCTTCATTATGCCAAGATGCAGTAAATGCAGGGAATCTCCTACTGGAAACTGCTCAATCATATCGATGTTAAGGTTCAGCAGCGGTGAATGTGATTTTTGATGCAGGCCATAAGAATTCTGCCGAAACATATCATTTGTTCTTTTGATACAGTCTGTTCGTGGGAATATATTTGTGTGCGAGATGTAGCTGTATTCGCCAATGGTCGTACATTTTAGGCAACCATGATGACTATTGAAATTTGCGACACCTGTGAAACACAAAAGCCATAGGTAAAGTATTAATCGATGATAGTCACCAAACTTAGATTATTAAAATTTGCACATACCTTTCACATATGCTCGTGCTGGCGAATCACAAATAAAACAACGGATATTTACAGTGATTTTTTGAGATATGATGTATACTCCGTTTTTTGTAATATCGCTTAGTTCTTTGACAAACGGTGTGAAGAATGTCTCTACATCGCAAGTTTTTGTTTTGCCGCAGAATATCCCAATTATCATTGCTGGAACTTGAGGCATCTCAGCAATGTTAAATAATATTGGCCAAAATTCAATTTTTGAACTTGCATAAATTGGTAAACCATCGATATTTATGTTTATAGAAATTTTGATTGGCTCTTTAAGATTTCGAAATAATTTTTGTAGGCAATTTCCAAGTCCATGGTGCCAATATTCACCGTCACTGAGTTTCAAAACCTTTACGGTCTGCGGAGTTTGCATTAAAGTGCGTGGGTCTTCTGGCAACACTAATGAAAGTGAAGATTTTCCAAAGGTTTCGTTAAAAATTTTTATTATATCTTTTAAAGCCAAATGACTTATGTTGTACTTTGAAGCCCATTTCCGTAAGTTTAGTCTTAGATTTTGTTTTGTGGTGATTTCGTCTTCATCGCTATTGGCATCGTCAGATATAAAGGAAAAACCATTGTTCTCGCTTTTCTCAGAAAATATGTAGTTATTGTTACCTTTCAAGTAAAATATTTACGAAATTTACAAAAAAACATATATATATATATATATAATAAACACTATATATCAGTATATATTGATTTCAAATAAGTTGATTAATTTCAATAAGTATGCAATAACTTTCTAAGTTTTAGAGATGCATACTCATTGAATTTATTCATTCATTCCATTTTAATTTATTGATTAGTTTATAACTCAAAATATACAAAAAAACAGTTCCTTCTAAAATCCAAGTTCGTGGAAGCCTGGGTTCGAATCCCAGCTCGGACAAATTTTTTTTTTATTTTCATTACAAAAACATTAAAAATAATATAGATTTCGGTCTACTTTTGTATTTTTTTTAGTATTAGTTTATAAATCTATTAAAATTACAATATATGTAATCCATTTATTTTGCTACACGGTTAAAAATCTTGGTCATTCACGAAATTTTAAAACTAAACCGATAGGAGTATTATAAATCGAGTATTCCTATTTAAACCCATGCGATAATTAAACTAAGTTTTAGTAAATATTTAACGGAGTTTAAATTTCAATAACATTTCGTTGTCGTCACATAACAATACAGGATTGACTTTAATTAAGGCTAAGATTTTTAACCGTGTTTATATGTTTTTCACTTCAGGATTTTCAAGAAAAATAATCAAAATAAATATGCAACAAAGTTAAAGTCGAAATATTAGATTAATAGTAACACCTTTAATATGGGCATGTAGATTTCTTGCTGAAGTTGATAGCTACAACAACAATTTAATGTAATTTTGACTTGTGAGGAACATAACTTTCAATATTTGAATGTGCTTATATGAATTTGTTAATTCAGGAAAAGTGAACTCGCTATCATACCTGAAGTTGCATTTTCACTATTAGAAGTGAGAGCATTGCTCTGTTCAACGACTGCATGCATTTCGACTTTCTGGTGGCTGACGGAACTAATTGATTTCGATGGCTCATTGCTGATGCCACTGCGTTCTTCTATTTCAGATCGCAGTTTCCAAACTCGTTGCTGAAATTGGTTGAGATCCCTTTTCAGGCTTCGATTAAAGTGTCCAGATCTTTTAATTTTTTTCCACGGTTTAGACATGTTTTTTTTTATATTTCTTAACAAATTTTATATAATTTTTATTATCAAAATATGCGCTGATATAACTAAATAAAAACAAACAATACCAGTATTATAGCAGGCACAAATTCGGATGTAAAGCACATATAGATAAATTAAACAATGTTTATGCAAGAATATCTGAATTTATTCCTGTCAGTATTGTCAAATTTATTTTATGTTCGAATTTCATCCTATAAGACATTCGACAATCACTTATACGAGCATTATTCAGGGAAGTGATAGCTACTACAATAAACATGATATAATTTTGTTATATGATGTTTATACGAGGAATCACTTCATATTTATTTAATACAATAAATATAGCATGATTATACAAAAAGTGGGCAATTTTTCTATAAACCCTGCATAAGTAGATTCAGAGAATGTTCTTGCAATGATTTATATCAGTAAACACTCCTATAACAGAAATTCTTCCAAATTGAAGCACTATACAATGTTTATAACATTAAATCATACTATAAGTTTGAAATTGGAAGGAAAATTGTTAGTTGGGCAATGATTGTTGCTCGTTACATAGTTAAAATAAGTGTTTTGTACTGAAATGTATTGAAATTAAAAATAAAATCTGTAAATGTAAAATTTGCAAATGCAAAATGTCAAAAAAGGTTTCTGCAAATGTAAAATTTTTCACTTATCACTTTCGTGCGCTTAACCATCGATTTGTTCATAATAATTTTTATTGTATGTATTTTACGATGACCAGCAACATATTTTCAAATTATAAGATATCATTTTATTCCACTTATGAAATATGCTAAAGTAAAAAAAAATATTTTTTTTAACCAGTTTTTTTCTGAAAAAACTTGTATTGCTTGATGAAGTTTCTGGATGCTATTAATATTCAGAATATATTAATTTTTCATTAAAGTAATGGGCGGGCAGTGGTGTAGTGCTCAAAATGTTATATATTTAAGGATTTTTTAAATTTAAAAGTATGAATTACGATATTTAAACTTTTCAGGTACTTATGTTTGAAGTTGTAATTTAAAACATTTTTAAGTAACAACAAGTTGGAGACAAACTCTTCTATTTTTAAACATAACTCATAAATGCCTAAAAAGTTTATATATATATTTTATTATATATTATATAAGTACATATATTAGACCGGTTTATTTTGCGAATTTTGTGAAATTTTGATCCTGAAATTTTTAATTTTTTATCATCAAATTTTTTTTCTTATTTTGCTCTACCGATATTATGTTTGTAATTTTTTTTTTTTGGGCAAAGGTTTAGGTTTACTTCAGTATATCATATTTTTTTCGGTGATCAAGAAGTTTAAAAATAAAGTTAAAATTTGATACACAATTGTTATTCAAATTTTTAAAAATTTATTTTTTTATTTTTAAAAATATTATTTTTTTATTTTTAAAAATATTATTTTTTTAATAACTTTTAAAGTTTTCCTGTGATTATCTACCACTTGCAACAAATATTATTGTTGCTCCTCATTTTCTGTAATTGAATTCTTGGATTAATAAAAGCCACAGCTCTTTCTGCTGAGTCATTAAATACTTTAAGCTTTGTGACTATTTTTAGAGCACTTAGATAAGCTGAGTTATTACGCCACTCTGCAGGGTAATTTTGTAAAAACTCATAAGAAATATTTAGTTTTTTTAAAAAATGTAGAGTTTTCTGTTTGAAGAATTCCTCTAAATTGGGACTCTAATAATTATTTATGGGTAAAGTCTTCCTCCAATAAGTATTGGTTCCTGGTCTTGTTATTGCCTCTGCCATTTTTTTTTGGTGTTTGCTGTTAAATTTTGATCAAAGAATGCAAAACCAACCAGCTCTTTTCCAAGGTGCCACAAATGTTGCTCAAACTTTTTGAGCGCAACTTCTGCTATATGCAGACTAACACGTTTGTAGCTTTATGAGAAAAAAATTATTCACCAAAAACGGTAAACCAAAAGGAAGTTAATTTGATTGCCTTTCTAAGCACCGAAGAAACCCCAAGTCGTTTTTAGATCGCTTTTACGTTTTTGAATCCCGTACTCCAATGCCCGAGCACTCACAAACTCTTATTTTTAAGCACTTGCACGCAAAGCACGCCGTGTCATGCAAAAATCACGACACGAACACACCTCCTCTTCTTAACATATTTCTTTACATAAAACAACAGTATTTATTAAAGCTCATACATGTATAATTTTGAATAAAAAAAAGTATTAGAAAACGCAGCACTTAAATGCGTCTTAAGTAATATCGCATTAGGAAAAAGTATGATATGTAGGCAACTGTGTACTTTTATTGTCAAATATCTGGATAACTTTTCATGCTTCATTTGAAACAACAAATTTACAACTCCTTCCCTTGATTTTACTTTTATTCCTACTTGCATATTACCCCTTTTGCGAATCAAGGCAGTCTTGATTGAAGAAGGATCATCTGAAATCGTTGGTTTAAAATTTAAATAAGTATAACTCCACACAGTCAATCAGGAGTTAAAAATGGCTAAAAAAGAGTCACATCATAATGCCGTGGTCTAAGAGGAAACACTAGTCAGTTCGGATGATGGGCTGCCTGCAGGTGGTAATTTAATCTTTACTATGTGGATCAAGAAAGTATTTCAAGACTTAAGATAACTCCGGGACCCATCTTGAAAGTCATGGAAACCAAAAAGTGATTCAAAGAGCAGCAAATTCTTTTGGAGAGCAGTTAAATCTAACACCTTAAGCCATGGAAGTAAGAACTACCTTGACTCCTTGATTCCCTATCGTAAAACCAGAAAGAAGAACGATCTGTCTGAATTGAGAACTAGGCAAAAAAAATTAAACAAACATGTTTACACAAGACAAAATGTATTTTAAAAAACGGCAGCAGCATGGCTTAGTCTGTAGGTTTAATCTTCGTGTAACTGTTCACGATGGTTGTTCGTTAAACATCTGAGAAACACTTCGCCCAACGAACGTAAGGTGCCACTCGTCACTATATAGGCTGCCACCCCTCTATCTGATCCACCAAGAGTTATTCCAATAGGTTGCAGCAACACTCCACTAGCAAAACAGCAAGCATCCGTTGCTTATTAACAGTTTTTTATGCAAGACACTCTCAATAACTTCATGAATCAGCAGTCGTTTGCCTTATCGCAATGACGTCCGGTGGAGGCACCTTAAACAAATGATCCGGGTAGCGGAACCATGTTTCTGCCAGTGGATTTAACCGCTACTGGAGTCAATTCGTTTAAGTCACAGAAGAAGACAACGTAGATGATGGTTTTATGTCGCAATTTCCACAGAAAAGATTCATGTAAGTTGTGTGAGGGGCAGCACAGCCATGCCGACAACTTTTTCTAGCTGTTCTCCGAAGAATAACCTTAAACTCTATCTGACTATATCTTTAAATGGACGATTCTGCTTATTAAATTTACTTAAAAGAATAAATAAAAAATTTTTTAATTTTCAGTGCAAGAAAATTTCCAAATCAAACAATGTTTTTATTTTGACAATCAAATCAAAAAGCTTACAGTTGACCCTAAATTAATGCGCGTTGCATTCCGCTGCTGTCAAAATTGGTTCATGCACATATAAGGGGTCCGCCATCTCCGTATGTTCGTTATCTTGTGAAAAAAGTAAAAGAAACTGGCATCCTCATCGATACACCCGAGAATATTGATGCTGTTGCAGAAAGTGTGCGTGAAACGGCATCAACATCAATTCACCGTCATTCTCAACAATAGAACATTTCGGAGACATCATTGAGACGAATTTTGCATAAAGACCTTGGTATGACTTCATACAAAGTCCAATTGGTTCAGGAGTTGAAGCCAACTGACCATCCAATGCGTTTTCGCTGAGTGGGCCTGCGATCGACCTGCGATTTGCCAATAAATCATCTTTTCAGATGAAGCTCATTTTGATCTTGGCGGGTATGTAAACAATCAAAATTGTCGCATTTGGGGCACAGAAAACCCGCACGCATACATTGAAAAGCCGATGCACCGATGTGCTTAAAAATTGGACCGATCGTGTAGGCTACTGCATGGCTAGTCGAGGCAGCCATTTGAATGAAATTATTTTCAATTATTAACCGGAAGGATTGTACATTCAAATAAAAAAAGGAATTTGACAAAATATTCAGTAGTATTTTTTATAGCATTTTCAAAAAAAAAAAAGTTATTTGGCGGACCCTTTATTTTAAATGAAGCCTCCCGAAACACTCGCCGAACTGCCGCAATATTATTCGAATTTCCAATATTGACAGTGCGTTCGGGTGTGAAGCTGGCAGCATCATGATATAACGAAAAGAAGGTAGCCTTGACAACTGCCTTTTTTCTCACGAGAGTCGACTGGCTACTGTCAAAAAGTCAGCTGTTCATGCAACGAAGCAATAAGAAGTGAAACGAAATGTTTACTTAGGCTGTGTGCCAATCGGAAACTTTTCACTCGTGGTAGGAAAAAAATTCTGAGTTGAACAACTTGCTGTCTGTTGAAATTGACTTGTAATTTTGCTGTTTCAAATGAAGCATGAAAAGTTATCCAGATATTTGACAATAAAAGTACACAGTTGCCTACATATCATACTTTTTCCTAATGCGATATTACTTAAGACGCATTTAAGTGCTGCGTTTTCTAATACTTTTTTTTATTCAAAATTATACATGTATGAGCTTTAATAAATACTGTTGTTTTATGTAAAGAAATATGTTAAGAAGAGGAGGTGTGTTCGTGTCGTGATTTTTGCATGACACGGCGTGCTTTGCGTGCAAGTGCTTAAAAATAAGAGTTTGTGAGTGCTCGGGCATTGGAGTACGGGATTCAAAAACGTAAAAGCGATCTAAAAACGACTTGGGGTTTCTTCGGTGCTTAGAAAGGCAATCAAATTAACTTCCTTTTGGTTTACCGTTTTTGGTGAATAATTTTTTTCTCATAAAGCTACAAACGTGTTAGTCTGCATATAGCAGAAGTTGCGCTCAAAAAGTTTGAGCAACATTTGTGGCACCTTGGAAAAGAGCTGGTTGGTTTTGCATTCTTTGATCAAAATTTAACAGCAAACACCAAAAAAAATGGCAGAGGCAATAACAAGACCAGGAACCAATACTTATTGGAGGAAGACTTTACCCATAAATAATTATTAGAGTCCCAATTTAGAGGAATTCTTCAAACAGAAAACTCTACATTTTTTAAAAAAACTAAATATTTCTTATGAGTTTTTACAAAATTACCCTGCAGAGTGGCGTAATAACTCAGCTTATCTAAGTGCTCTAAAAATAGTCACAAAGCTTAAAGTATTTAATGACTCTGCAGAAAGAGCTGTGGCTTTTATTAATTCAAGAATTCAATTACAGAAAATGAAGAGCAAAAATAATATTTGTTGCAAGTGGTAGATAATCACAGGAAAACTTAAAAAGATATTAAAGAAATAATATTTTTAAAAATAAAAAAATAAATTTTTAAAAATTTGAATAACAATTGTGTATCAAGTTTTAACTTTATTTTTAAACTTCTTGATCCCCGAAAAAAATATGATATACTGAAGTAAACCTAAACCTTTGCCCAAAAAATACAAAAATTACAAACATAATATCGGTAGAGCAAAATAAGAAAAAAAATTTGATGATAAAAAATTAAAAATTTCAGGATCAAAATTTCACAAAATGCGCAAAATAAACCGGTCTAATATATGTACTTATATAATATATAATAAAATATATATATAAACTTTTTAGGCATTTATGAGTTGTGTTTAAAAATAGAAGAGTTTGTCTCCAACTTGTTGTTACTTAAAAATGTTTTAAATTACAACTTCAAACATAAGTACCTGAAAAGTTTAAATATCGTAATTCATACTTTTAAATTTAAAAAATCCTTAAATATATAACATTTTGAGCACTACACCACTGCCCGCCCATTACTTTAATGAAAAATTAATATATTCTGAATATTAATAGCATCCAGAAACTTCATCAAGCAATACAAGTTTTTTCAGAAAAAAACTGGTTAAAAAAAATATTTTTTTTTACTTCAGCATATTTCATAAGTGGAATAAAATGATATCTTATAATTTGAAAATATGTTGCTGGTCATCGTAAAATACATACAATAAAAATTATTATGAACAAATCGATGGTTAAGCGCACGAAAGTGATAAGTGAAAAATTTTACATTTGCAGAAACCTTTTTTGACATTTTGCATTTGCAAATTTTACATTTACAGATTTTATTTTTAATTTCAATACATTTCAGTACAAAACACTTATTTTAACTATGTAACGAGCAACAATCATTGGTTATGCATATTCAATAAATTTACACAAGATAGATATTATATTGATGACTTGGAAAATGCAGTAAGCCTTTTTTTGCCATAAGGTCACATAACACTTAGTGGGCTTAACCATCGAAATATTATTATTTTTTTTTTGTTTAAATTTTACACATGCTTACTTAACTACTGTTTTAATGTTATTTTACGCAAAAAAACACTATTTATTAAAGCTCATATATAATTTTGAATAATTAAAGTATTAGAAAGTGCAGCAGTTAACTGCGTCTTAAGTAATATCGCATTAGGAAAAAGTATGATATGTAGATAACTGTGTACTTTTTCTGTCAAATATCTGGATAACTTTTCATGCTTCATTTGAAACAGCAAAATTACAACTCAATTTCAAAAGACAGAAATTTTTTTCAACTCCGAATTTTCTTTCCTACCACGAGTGAAAAATTCTATCATAGCCTTATGTGTCTATTTTGTTTTAATTTTTTAGCTAGCTTCTGTTTAATTCTGAACGTCTTATGAGCGGCCTATTTTCAAATAAAAAGTGGGGATTAAAGATATAAATTCTGATTAATGTTTCAAACCATTTCAACTTTACTCGTAGATAGAATATTAATTCTTGCAGAGCTTATAGAGCTATATCATAAAGCAACAAGCTTCAACTTTAGATTTAGCAGCGCTATTAAAGCTCTTGCAGAGAAAATATAAGGCTACTTTATTGAGTTTAAAAGCACTATTTTTGCTTCATATGAAAAGCAAAAGTAACTGCTAGCTTTTAAAAGAGTCTCTGTCGAAGCCAAATAAGAACTCTTGCAAAGCTCTTTCCTATTCAGATTTGTATAAGTATGTGTGATAAATAAACTCAATAGATATATAAAATTTAACAAGTATTTGTGATGATAACAATGGCAAATAAATTTAAGATATAATTAAGTGTTAATTTTATCATACTAAAAATATGTTCGTATATTCGTTATATGCTGCGAATTTTGGTACGCTTTTAAATTTATCGGTAACGTGAATGTAATACTTCGAAAAACTACAACGGGCTTCAAAAATAATTAAAATTAAGGAGTGTTTATTGTTTTAAAATACAAAAAAAATTTTTAACATTCCTTAAAAAAAGCTGAAAATGCTTTTAATTCTTTATTTTTAAATATAAATTGAATGAAAATCATCAATTTGGTTCAAAATAGTGTTCTTAGCTATATAATTAAAATCTATGCAGTTCCCATGATTTTTTATTTTTAATAAGACCGCCATTTTATCTGATGTTTGCATGTATCGAGTACAAAACAAACAAAGAAGCTCTGTATCAGATTTTGTAATCACTTATTATTTCTAAAATATATAATGCTGTCAATTACTGTATTTAACATTTAGTAGCTTTTAAAATGCAGTCAAAAAATAAATCTTAAAGCTAAAATTATACTGAAGATTCGATTTAAAACAGCTCTGTTGTTATGTTTATTGCAATAAAAGAGCCTTTACATAGCAAATAGCAAATTTCCGAGTTCTACTCTTTTGCAGATTTTATAAATTCCTTTACAGAACTATATAAAGTTTTAAAGCTATGAATGGTAAAAAAATCAACTATCAAGCATTTTATTTAAAAAAAAAGAAAACTTCGGTTGAAAAGGGATAGCCTTATGTCCTGCCTATGTCAAATTGAAGACAAAAACTTCCCCGGTTTCATGTGATCCAGCAATACTTAAAAGCTTTGATCACCACTTTTAATATTTTAGACTGACAGCACTGTCCACAATACGTTAGTTTCAATAAACAACACACAGATTGGGCCGAAAATAAATCTTTTGTGCGAATGCTTAGTATTCTTTGGCTAATAGTACGTTCATATAGACTCCATTTAACATGTTAAACAAAAAAACTTTTTCATTCAACTCAATCGTTCACATTGAATGAATTTGTTTAACATGTTAAATGATTAAACACGTTTCATTTCCAACAACAATTGTACGTATTTAACTTCATCAAATTTTCATTTGAGAACTTGTTTTTCGATTTAACTTCATTAACTCGATTTAACATAATTATCGCTCAATGTGAACGTACTATTAATCGTTTTTTTATAAAATTAGTAGTCTGTCTTTTTATTTTGAATATTTACTTTCAATCGAGAAATTTTTTTTGGTGTTTGGTCCTATCACATTGTCAGGGAAAATCATAGTTTCCGTTCATCAGACTGCGTAAGCGAAATTATACGTAGTTGCGTTGAGCTGTCGAAAGTTCATTGTGCACGCACAAAATTCGAGTCCATCGTGACCAATGTGGATGTGCCGTATTCTATCAATCAGTTGAAAAAAAGAAACTCTCTTCGTTACAGTACTAACCGATGCTTCAAATCATGGAAATATTAACATGTTTCCCATTCCCGTCCGCTACTTCCACCAAACTGAAGGCGTAAAAGTTCGAATAATTGAATTGTCGTCGGATAAAGGCTCTTCGTCAGAAATTATATTCGATCTGTAAAAAAAAATCATTGGTCGCTTATAACATTGAGGAGAAGCTGGTTGGATTTTGTGGCGACAATGAAAATACAACTTTCGGTGGACTTGTTGTTGAGCTAATTGTTGTAAATTATTCACACTTTTACTTGTGCACTGTGCGACTAACAAAGTTGAAAGAATTTTGCGATTCTGTCGAAAAGTAATATGAAAAATTGCGTGTCTACAGTAAAACTCGGTTTTAAGCGTTGTTAACAGCTATTGAATCCATTTTTCGAATCTTTGAAGGTTTAAAGGAATATTTTCCTAAACACCGCCAACAGCCCATTAGTACTGAAAATTTTCTTCCGCGATCCTATATCGAATATTTGGCTTTGTTTATTTACGCATATTTAATTTTAATTTTCGTTTGTGTTTACTTCTCTAGTCATCGGTTTTTTCACGAACAATAAAATTAATAAAAGGCGACAATGTTTCGGCGATGGAAGTTGTCCACTCCCTCACCATATTCATTGCAGCTCTTAAAGAGAAAAAACAGCGAATTTTTTATCTGCAGCTGTACTGAGAGAAATTCAAGCAGATGCAAGCGGCCATGATTCTGTTACAAAAGATTTGATTTGATGATTCCTCTTGTTTTTCCGTATTTAAGTTTACTTTTTATCTTCAGAAATAGCCATTAATTACATATCCAAATGGACAGCGCAATTCGATCACATCATGTTGTTTGTCTGGACTGCGCTTGACATTATCTCAGAATAGGAGCATATTCACGCCTTTGAGAAATATATAGCGGAAAAAAACAGATTCGAATTTCTTTCAAGTGACAGCGATTTATTCGACCAATTTGCTTGCTTAAAAAAATATGTCACGGACGCAAAGATTCAATGTTGGGAAAAGGATTGCACTGCAGTCGATCAACGTTGGGTGGAAATTTTCAAATATTTTGCAAAAAAACACTCCTTTTAATCATTTGCTATGCATAGTCAGATTTGTCTTGTTAGTAAGAGAGCTAGTGAACCATCTGACCAACCCGTCCTACAAAGCTAAAAAATTTGTGATGATTTATTATCAGTCTATTAAGAAAATACCGTTCTGGCAGGGATCACGCGTTTGCGTCATTGTCCTTTACATTTTTAAAAATGTAAAAAAAAGCATTTTTTTAAAAAAAAATTCACAGCCTATCTGGATGGTTGCAAGTATCTGCCAGAAGACAGCAAAGTTGTCATCGGGGTGGTAATTTATAACCGGCTTCCCACAACGGTGAAATTTTGAGGGTATATTCTTTTCATAGTTTTCAAAGTATATCTAAAAAGCCAGCCTATTCTGGCGGTTGCAAGTGTCTGCCTGACGAGCATTTAATAGCTATGACGTTTGATAGGAGTGCGAGCACAACTGGCTTGTACGAGTTCCAATGTCAAAAATAGAGGTTGCATCTATTTTGAAAGTAAAGTTTTTGCTACTTTTAATACTTTTAGTGTTGCTATTAACCATATTTCATTGCTGCTATCCTACATTTCGTATTAAAAGCGTACTATTTCCATGTCAATACACAAATGTTGTTAATAATATAATAACGCATCACTTTAGATTTAGTGATTTGATATAAATACATATGTGTTTAGTCATTTCACCCCTCTACCGTGGAGGGAAAATGTACTCTCTCACTCTGGCTCTTAAATTTCTAATTTACATTGGAACAACTATGGTGATGTGCCATGAGCACCAGCATAACATAGTCCTTGAATAGGGCTGCCATACATCCCGGAAAATTTGGATATGATCTGGTTTCAGACTCTTTGTCCAGGAGTCCCGGTGTACACTAGACTGGATTAACAAAAAAAATTGAAGTACTTATGTCTGAAATAAGAATGTGGGAAGAGAAAATAAAAATTTTTTTTACGGTGTTTAAGTTTTTACTTCTCGTTAGCAAGAATGTTTTTAAGATAAATGCCAGACGAGCATTGAATAGCAATGACGTGTGATAGGAGTGCGAGCACAACAGGCTTGTACGAGTTCCAATGTCAAAAATAGAGGTTGCATCTATTTTGAAAGTGCTATGTTCAGATTCAGTGCATTCAGCAGAAAATTTGCTACATAGCTGCTACACAACTTTCCGGCTGAATGGTGTGTAGCCTAAACCGCTCACACAACATGTTCCCTGAGCGGTCGCCATCTTAGGTAGTGAAAATATTTTATGCTACTTCGGTTGAGTGGTTTACGCTCACTTCATTTTGACAGATGAACAATCAGTTTGTTGGAAATTTGACATTTCGCAAAAAACCCATTTAGCACAAAGCATCACTTTATGCTACTTCGCTACCTGAGCTTTTTTTCGGATTGAATGCAGTCATTGCAGCCAAATGATCCCTGAATAGTAGTAAAGTTTTTCCTACTTTTAATACTTTTAGTGTTGCTATTAACCATATTTCATTACTGCTATCCTACATTTCGTACTAAAAGCGTACTATTTCCATGTCAATACGCAAATGTTGTTAATAATATAATAAAGCAACACTTCTGATTTCGTGATTTGATATAAATACATATGTGTTTAGTCATTTCACCCCTCTACCGTAGAGGGAAAATGTACTTTCTCGCTCCAGCTCTCATAATTTTTATTTACATTAAAACAACCATGATGCGATACCATGATGTGCCATGAGCACCAGCATAACATAGAATAGGGCTGCCATACATGCCGGAAAATTTGGATATGATCCGGTTTCAGGCTCTTTGTCCTGGAGTCCTGGTATACACTAGACCTAGACTAGACTACCCCTAGACTAGATTGTTGTTTACAATTTTGTTTTTGCAATATATTTTTGCAATACATTGCAATATATTATTTAATAAGGAAGTTACGTGAAGTGATATCTGAAACACCCTGTCATCCTTAGCAGATAACTTATAATAGATCGGGTCTGAAAAACTAAAGTTCACATATCAGTGTCCGAAATAAGAGTTTTATTCGAAAAAGAAAAAAAAAATTCTTTAAATTATACCTGTTAGCAATAAACTTTTAAGACATGTGTGAAATAATTTAATGAGAGCCTCATACAAAGTATGCAGTTGTGGGAATTGTAACAAGATCTGAATTTTTTATAATTGGTTTTAGACAACAGGATGTCCCAAATTATGTTGCAATAATTATTTTTGTTTTTTTTTTAATAAAAAAATATAATTTATTATTGACATATGAGAGACAATTAATTCTAATAATAAACATTGTGCAATGGTCGAAAAGTAAAATACATTAAATTTAATAAAAAAAAGACATGTAAACAAAAATAATTTAGAACACCCTTCTTTCTAAAAAATTAAAAAAAAAAGTAAGGAAAGTTTAAAGTCGGGCTAGCCCGATTATGAAATACCCATAACCTTCTTTTTTAACAAACAATAACAAATTTGAAAATGGGCGTGTCTGTGGGCGGATGAAGCCGATATCTGATATGCATTTAAATTTTGATGAAAAATTTGAACATACCAAGTTCTGCTCCTGTAGCTCACATGTTAATGCCTTTATGGTGTTTTCGCTATTGTGGATTGTATGGGAGGTAGGCGTGTTCGTGGACGGATTACGCGCTATTTTTGAGAACACCAAAGTTTTGGTATAAAATACATACCAAATTTTATCTCTATTTTCCATTTTTGGGTTGTATGGGAGGTGGGCCTGTCCATGGGTGGATGACGTCCATTTTTCAAAACCATCTTCGTTTTGTTATAAAAAACATTCGTACCAAATTTTATCTCTGAAGGTTATACATAAGCTTATTTATTGATTTTTCCATTTTTGAGTTGTATGGGACGTGGGCGTGTCCGTTGGTGGATGACACCCACTTTTCGAAAACATCTTTATTTTGATATAAAATACATACATACCAAATTTCAAGTCTGTAGGTAAACCATAAGCTTATTTATTGAGTTTTCAATTTTTGGGTTGTATAGGAGGTGGGCGTGTCTGTGAACGGATGACACCCATTTTTCAAAAACTTCTTTGTTTTGATATTAGAAACATATATATCAAATTTTATTGTTTAAAGTTAACTATGAGATTTTTATGCAGTTTTTAATTTTTGCGTTGTATGGGAGGTAGGCGTTCCGTGGGCGGACAATAGTACAGATCCTTGGGCCCATGTGACTATGTGTACCAAGTTTTATCCTATTATCTCAACACCTTCTTCTTATCCTGCGCTTACGGACAACACACAGACGGACGACCGGACGAGAATCAAGAATATATATACTTTTCTATACCAGACTCGCTTATTTCTATGCATCAAAAACGTTTGCACCTTTCAGGTTTAGGGTATAATGAAGATCTTGTTGTAGTCTTCACAACTGCATACTTTGTTGTGGGGGTTCCAATGAAATTTTTTTCGATCAGGGCTTAAAAACATTCTTGCTAACGAGAAGTTCACCGTAAAAAAAATTTTTATTTTCTCGGCCCACATTCTTATTACAGACATCAGTACTTCAACTTTTTTTGTTAATCCAGTCTAGTGTACACCGGGACTCCAGGAAAAAGAGCCTGAAACCGGATCATATCCAAATTTTCCGGGATGTATGGCAGTCCTATTCCAGGACTATGTTGTGCTGGTGCTCATGGCACATCACCATAGTTGTTCCAATTAGTGTCCGACCGAATATTCGGTTTCGGTTTCGGTTTCGGCCAGTTTTCGGCTTTTAATCAGTTTCGGCTATTCGGCATCAATATGGCCGAAACCGAAACCGAAACCGAATATTTGATCGGACACTACCAATTCGGTTCTTACATATATTTAAATGGTAGATGTGAGTTCGCTTTCATCAAAATTTTTAATGGTGTTAAGTAGAACAAAAACGTGAAATTCAGTCATTTGATTGACCGTGTGAGTTGAGTCCAGCACAAAACGATAAATGTAGTTTTTTTTATATTCTAATATTAAGTTATTTAACTTTAAATACTAAAAAGTTCCTTAAAGTGGTATTAAAATGATCTCCATATTTATTATTTTAAAGTTGAACATTAATATTCAAACGGTCATATTCATAAAAATATCTTGAAATAGATTTAAAGTGCTCAATAGTCAAAAAGCTTTTTAGAGATAAAATGTTTTTTAAAATTTTGTTATTCATAAAAATATTGTCTCAGCTTATTTTTTAAAATAGGAACACTCTCAATTTGAAATGGGAACAGTGTCAAGAATGGTTCGTGAATATGATAAATTCAATAATTTTTTGTTTATTTGTCACAATTTTATCAATACTTTGACATGCAAACAGTCAAAAAATTGTTTAATCTATGTTCTTCTGTGAAAAAATTGTCACTTATAATTTTTATTTTCAATATTTTGAAATGTTTGCCATGTTTTCATATTTTTTGAAACAGTTTGAAGTATTTTTGACAATATTTGTGCTCACATTAGAGTAAAAATTTTAAAAAGGCTTTATCAAGGGTTTATTGAAGGTTACTCATTTAAGAAGCCTTTATAAGAGATTTTTGTCGTTATTGGACGTTTATGGGTACTGTTTTTGAAATTTTTGTTTGTGAAGGCTTTATAAGAGGTTCGAAAATTTTTATGAATAAAGGCAAAAGAATATTTATCGTATATATACGTTATTATAATCTGTTTCAATTGTTATGTTTTTGAAAGCTTTTAACTAAAAAATTAAAAAAAATAAATTGTTTTTTAAACAATTTTCATGTAGACATTCAGTTTCGGTTTCGGTTTCGGTTTCGGCCGAATATTACAAAAATGGCCGAAATTCGGTTTCGGTTTCGGCCAAACTTTTGGTTTCGGTCGGACACTAGTTCCAATGTAAATTAAAAATTTAAGAGCCAGAGTGAGAGAGTACATTTTCCCTCTACGGTAGAGGGGTGAAATGACTAAACACATATGTATTTATATCAAATCACGAAATCAAAAGTTATGCGTTATTATATTATTAACAACATTTGCGTATTGACATGGAAATAGTACGCTTTTAGTACGAAATGTAGGATAGCAGTAATGAAATATGGTTAATAGCAACACTAAAAGTATTAAAAGTAGGAAAAACTTTACTACTATTCAGGTATCATTTGGCTGCAATCTGAACATAGCACTTTCAAAATAGATGCAACCTCTATTTTTGACATTGGAACTCGTACAAGCCAGTTGTGCTCGCACTCCTATTAAACGTCATTGCTATTAAATGCTCGTCAGGCAGACACTTGCAACCGCCAGCATAGGCTGGCTTTTAGATATACTTTGAAAACTATAAAAAGAATATACCCTCAAAATTTCACCATTGTGGGAACAAGGTTATGAATTACCATCCCGATGACAACTTTGCTGTCTTCTGGCATATACTTTCAACCATTCAAATAGGCTGTGAATTTTTTTTTACAATTTAATATATGTAAATTACAACATTACATAATTAAATTACAACAATTTTATTCTTGTGGGAGCAGGTTAAATAAATGTTTTTTTTTTTAATTTTCAAAAATGTAAAGGATTATTACGCAACCGCGTGATCCCTGCCAGAACGGTATTTTTTTAATAGACTGATAATAAATCATCACTTGAAAACGTTCTAACTTTGTGGGAAACGGGTTAGTCAGATGGTTCACTAGCTCTTAGACTATGTGTTTTCCAGGCACTTCCGCGACCGTTGAGTGAATAATCGCTATCATTAAAAAATATGGACCATCGAGAAGACAACTGCAAATCAATACGCTAAAAAATATATTATTTTTATAATAAATAAATATATAAAAATATAAGCTGATTTGTTTTACATATATCGCAAAAGTAAATATAATTCATTTCCACAATAAAAATAATTTAGATTCGTCAAGTACAACTTGCAAGTTTCATGCTTTGAATTTTTTGAATTGTTAAAATCAAACCCCAAATTACTTGAAGAAATTCCTAACAAAGAAAATACGCCTTTAAAATGAAAAATGAAACCGATGCCAACCCTAGTTCTAGTACTTTTTCTTCAAATATGGGTTTGTCAAACGCAGGAAATTGTAAATTTTAATGTTTGATAATAATTTACTTGCACTTTTTTTTCAACTGTCTTTCATCCATCGATATGTGTATCTTTTAAACTATATTAAAAGCACAAAAGTTGTCAAATTGACGAATGGCTTATCATTCCGAAATTTCGAACCAGATTCTGGCATCCATTCCGAAATTTCACCAAAAGTAGTTGGTCAAATTTACCATGTGTGCAGAAAAGGTTTATTTACATGATTATTTGAATCCGAGGTAAGTGCTATGCCTTTACCTCAGTTAATTAAAGTTAAGCGTTGGACAATAGCCTAACCACGATTCGAATCCGGAACCTCCTTATTGGTATTCAAGAATGTTACCAATTGGCTAATGAGGCCACTTAATACAAAATGGTACCATTTCAAACAACTTTTCGCTGTATTTCGTTTGAAAAGAAACTCAACTGAACTTTGTGCTACATCGCTACCTGAGCGCTCAATTGTTCAGAATGCGATCAATTTAAGTTTACAAAAAAGAAACTTACAAAAATTCTAAAAGTTCGTTCATGTCAATTTCAGTTACGAAAAAACGATTTACGATTTACGAAAACTTACAAAATGACATGAATCACCATAGTGTTTTCTTTTCTCAGCGAAAAATTCTGCCCTCTGAAGATGCATAATTTTTTACATTTTGTTCTAAACCCACAGAAGTTTTACCTGAAGGGCCATTCTGGGGTTATGAGCAGTGTTGCCGTTTAGGCTTCTTTTTTCTCGTGAACAGTAGCTCGTTCCATTAAAAAAAATCGTCAAGTTACTGATTTCTATGACGTCACACTTATTGGATTTGTAGTTACCGATTTCGTGAGAACTCATGTTTCTGTACACTCAAATCGTTAAAAATTCGGTCCGTAATGAAAAAGAACACAAATCGAAAATAAATGTTATGACAACCAACTGTTTACTTGAATTTTTTTTTTTATTCAAATAAATAGCTGCTTGAATTCGTATTCTTTTGCGTACTATTTTATTAAAAAATGGTAATAAAAGTGATTGAGGGAAGGAGAAATAAATTATTTAATTTTTTAAAGCTGCAGAATTTTTTAAATATGAGGGTTATGTCTCCTGTCATGTTTTCAATAAGTCACGATGAAAAAAAAGTTGCGAATTAAATGACAGTAGTGCTGTGCAACGAAATATAAAAAAGTATTTGTAGCCGGCAATATTTTTGCTGCTCACAAATATTATTTGTTAACATTTTTAAATTTTATGCAAATATCTATTAGTTTTTAAATGCATTTCCTTCAAAATAATCACGTTTTATGCTAAAAAAAAATATATATATTTTAATCAGCATAAAATGAAATTTAATTGAAACTACCCGGTTGTAAAATTCAATTTTGAATGCTTTTCAATTAATATTGAGTATTAAGAAATATTGAGTACTTCATATTTCATACTTCGACAACACTACTAACATCTATATTGTTCGGGTTTATTATGCGAGATAAAGTTGAATGTTTATAGTTTATGCACGGTGTCTTTAAGTTAAGTTTTAAGGCCCTGCCTATGGGGTTTAGCCGGCGTTTAAAAACGCCACAGGCTCTAATAAAAAAAAACCCCTGAGCAGATGAATGCTCTGAAGGCTTTTTAATAAAAAGAGCTGATGGAAGCTCTAGTGGAGTATAACTAAGCTGATGGAAGCTCAAGTCTTAATTAGTTTATTTATAAATTTGGTCTTCCTTATAAAGGATTTTATACAGCTGTTTTCTTATATAAATAATAACAATATTTCTTATACATAACTTAAATGAGTAAAACTAGTGTTTTGAGTGAAACTTAACTTAAACATTAAAGTGTAAAAGAGATGATAAAAGTGCAAGCGCATAAATAATGTAAAGTAAACAAAGTGCGTAAATATTAATATAAACAAAATAAATATAAGTAGTGATGTGCGTGTTGAATAGTAATAGCGATAGTGCAGGTGGTTGTAGGGTATTCTACAATATATTAATACGCAAACAAAAAGCTTTGGGTACACTTTTAGCTATGTTAATGTGAATATATTTACATAATACTTATATCGATGGAAAGATATTTTTGAGTAGAAGTGCAGAATAATATTTTTATTCGAATAGGATGTCAATAAGATAGGTAAATTGAGGGAAACGTAAAAACACCTTTTTCCCAATGGGTTTTTCAGAAAAAACATCAAAATAAATGCCGACATATCTCTGTTAAACATCGCTGTTGTAGCCAACAGAAATTGTAGATTGCTGTTGTAGAGAATAACAGAGCTTTGTCGCATGATGCAAAAAGAAGGTGATGGCGAGTTTTTCTCTATACCATAAATTTCTTTCTTTCTGTCAAAAAATTGCGAGCGAAAGAGCGGAACAGTTGATAAGTGTCACAAAATATTATTTTTTTTGTTTGTTGCGAGGCACAAAATGTTAATCCTTTAATAGTAAATTACAATTGTGTAAATTATGTATAAATCATTGTTTAAATGCAATTGCTCTGTGCTGTTGCATTGTGTCCCACTGATTGGCAGTTTTCTCCGCAACTTCTGTTAGCCACCATAAAAGAACTAGTCATGGCATTGAGGTTAGGTCGAACGCACGATTGAAATTCGCCATCAGCTGATTTTAACAGGAACGGGGAAACACAAATTTACCATTTTGAGAGAGAAATGTCAAACTCGCTATCACCTTCTTTTTGCATCATGCTTAATCGTATGTTTCTGCATATAATTATAAATAGGCAAACAAAAAATAGGTCGAATTTCGACCACAGGCGATACTAGTTTATATAAATCGGTAAAGTTCTCAGTTGCTTCAGAGTCAGTGAGTAAAGTAAAAAATTTTATCGATTCACTGCTGCTTAAGTCATAAAATTCATTCGCCGAGAGGAGGCTTAAGTCATAAAATTGATTCGCCGAGAAGAGTCTTAAGTGATTCGCCAAAAGTAGTGGCAAACTAATTACTTTTTTGGGGTCCTCAGCAATTTATTTATTTATGTATTTATTTGGCCAAACAAGGCAATTACTTATTCTTACTAAAATGAATCTATCTTATGTTAGTTTTTTTTTATAATTTTTTATTTTTTTTTTGTATTAAGGATTGAATTACAAAGTGAGCGTATCCGCCCACATGATTGACAATTTGTTTACAAAACTTTGTCATAAATAAATTCTACGCCTGCTAGAATCGGGGAGACAAGGACTTGGGGTTATTAGGCATGGGTCGTGCGTATTCAAGATGATGATGGAGATGACAAATTAAGGGACACTATTAGAGATGAGATGATTATAAAGGGGAAAGAAGGTTAAGAGGACGGAAATAGAAACTTGTAAAGATTTGTTTTAAAGGAGAATTTCGATATGGATGGTGAATAGCTATACCTGATATTATTGAATTCTTTACAACATCTATTAATTGGCTCATTACACGGTGTGACGACTAAAAAAGCACAAGAAAACCTTATAGAAATTCTTAAAGAGGAACATGTTGTGAGTCCATCGCACCTTCTCAGACTTCTCAATGTCGTCACAATTTTTTGTAATTTATTTTTTGAGTTGAAGTGCTCAAATTTTGTTATGCCGACTTTCATTGAATTTTTACAGCCATTTACCTTGTTGGAAATAAAAATTTAATTGCATTTCTTTTCAGTAGAATTTCACGTAGAATAAGGCTGTATAAAAAGAAATTTGATTTAATACACAATGAAGCGTGTAGCGAAGCAAATTCTTTAGTGTTTCGTTAATTTCACAAAAAAATGGATGTTTTTCATAATTTTTTTGACATAATGTTGCATGAAAAACATTATTATTTTCACAAAAACTCATTGCGCGTAAATGTACCATTTCATTGAACTCAAAAGTATCAAAATCGGTTGAGAATTAGCGGGTTGGTGGCAATTTTAACGTTTTTTTTTTCGTCATAAAACACTGATTCCCTTGTATAGGATTGATATTATACAAAGTGTTGCCATTTCGTCAAATCTTAACCGATTTTGGTCATCTTTGAGTCGTTGGAAAGAAGGTATGGCAAGTGACAAAAAAAAATTACAAAAACTAAAAATGGGTATTGAAAAAGCTGTTACGCGAAATTTAGCGTGTTCTATATTGACAGTTATTTAAAGTTCTATATTGACAATGTCACTTACCATACCTTCTTTCCAACGACTCAAAGATGACCAAAATCGGTTAAGATTTGACGAAATGGCAATACTTTGTATAATAGCAAGCCCATATAAGGGAATCGGTGTTTTATGACGAAAAAAAAACATTAAAATTGCCACCAATCAGCTAATTATCAACCGATTTTGATATTTTGAGTTCAATGAAATGGTACATTTACGCGCAATGAGTTTTTGTGAAAATAATAATGTTTTTCATGCAACATTATGTCAAAAAAATTCAAAGAAACATGAATTTTTTTGTGAAATTAACGAAACACTAAAGAATTTGCTTCGCTACACGCTTCATTGTGTATTAAATCAAATTTCTTTTTATACAGCCTTATTCTACGTGAAATTCTACTGAAAAGAAGTGCAATTTAGTTTTTTGTAATTAATTTTGTTTTTAAGAGGAACAACATGTTCCTCTTTAAGAATTTTTATAAGGTTTGCTTGTGCTTTTTTTTTTGGTCGATTTCGTCACACAGTGTTAAAAAATTCAATGAAAGTCGGCATAACAAAATTTGAACACTTCAACTTAAAAAATTAATTACAAAAAATTGTGACGACATTGAGAAGTCTGACAAGGTGCGATGGACTCACAACATGTTCCTCTTTAAGAATTTCTATAAGGTTTGCTTGTGCTTTTTTTTTGGTCGATTTCGTCACACAGTGTTATGAAAAAGAAGCAGGCATGGCCATTAGACCGTATCGAAAAAATAAATTTCGCCGCACACCAGCTAATCTAAAGCGTTATTGAAAGAAAGTTTCGAAAAAAAAATTTTTTTTTTTTGACCGAACGTAGGGGTCGCGCATTGACATATTTCTTTATAGTTTCGTTATTTACCGTCCGATCTTAAAGAATGATATGTTTTTGTTTTTGTCTAAGAACGACCTGTTTTTGGTTTCTGAAACTCAATGATCTCAGTTGATCCCTTATAGTACTGACCCACCGAACCCCAGTTTCTACCATCTTAACGTACCATTTTGATATCAGAATTAGAAAGCCCATAGAAAATCATTAAACTTTTACTGAAGAATTCTTTCGCTATTTCCGCTAGAAATATTAAAAATTTTTTATTGTAATTTTTTTTGCAAATTTGTAAATTTTTTGTCATATCGTATTATTTTTATAAAATATTCACCGAAAACGTTCACATCCGAAAAAAGGCATCCTAATGTACAATTCTATAGTAATGCAATTAAAGCCTGCAAAAAACTTCCTTCTTATTAAACTTTCTGTACTTTTCTTTAAGATCGTGCTGTTAATGTCCAAGGTTTGCCGAAGTGTAAAATAACAGCAACAATTGCAGAATGATTCGGATACATCCAATAAAAAAGTTAAGAAAAATTAACGAAAAACCTATGTTAGTTTCCCAAGGGCTTGGTCTGTTTTAAACCTACAAAGTTCTTGGATAAGACAACAAAGTTTAATCTGCTAATTTACCGAATTTTATATTTATGGTGAATTAATGCTGAAAACCATAAGTTGTAAGAACATTTTCACAAGTATATTAGTAGAATTGCACTGTTGGGAAGTAATACAATTGATTGGGAAGTATTATCTATACATTCCGATGATTAACATTATAACATTAAAATTATTGATTGATAACTATTTGCATCTTTCTTGTTCGCAGTGTTTGTGTAATTTTATTAACTACCAGCCATTCTTTGAGTACTTTATACATGACTTTAGTACCTTTTACACAGTTGTGCTTTGTGAATTTAAAAATGTTTTTTCAGTAAAATTATCAAATTTTCATTTTAAAACCATTTTCAGCTAACACAAAAACTTTTGTAATTATAGATAGTTATTTCATTCAGTACATATAGTATTCACAAAAGCCATCTTAGATAATTTTACTATGGTTTTTTTTTCGGTGTAAGAACGTTTTCGGTGGATATTTTATAAAAATAATTCAATATGACAAAAAATTAAAAATTGGCAAGAACATTATATAAAACAATTTTTTAAATATTTCTAGTGAAATAGCGAAAAATTTCTTTTATAAAAGTTTAATTATTTTTTATGGGCTTTCCATTTCTGAAACCAAAATGGTACGTTAAGATGGTAGAAACTGAGGTCTGGTGTTTCAGTACTATAATGGTCAACTGAGGTCAATGAGTTCTAGAGCCCAAAAATAGGTCTTTCTGAGACAAAAGCAAAAACAAACAATTCTGTAAGATCGGACGGGTAATACCGAAGATATAAAGAAATATGTCGATGCGCGACCCCTACGTTCGGTCAAAAAAAAAAAATTTGTTTTCGAAACCTCCATTCAATAATGCTTCAGATAAGCTGGTGTGCGGCGACATTTATTTTTTTCGCCTATAAGGCGAGACGGTCTAATGGCCATGCTCAAGTGTTAACACGTAGGGCATGAAAATTGTTACGTGGTGATATTGTATGTTGCATTCTACAACCCACCAAAAGAACAGAGTTAATTAAAAGAGAGCTTCGAGTCCGTCTATCATCTCTCTTATCATCTTGCCAGTCTATGTTCAGTGATCTGTCGAGAGAGTATAAACTGACGACCGCAGATCAAAATAATACTAAAACAATCATCTTTTTTTACATGCAATCTTTTTTTTCTACAAACAGTAGAGTTCAGTTACTACAGCTTTTCCGCACTTTCTCAGCATTAACCTATTTAAAACCACAAGCCATACCATCAAAAATATAATGATGTGGATACAAGTGGCTCAAAACAAAGTTAATATGGAATAAATTTACGCACCAAAGTTTGGGTTGAGTTCAGAGACAACACAGGACAAATCTACTAACCATGCACACATAGATCTAATTACAGAAAAGCTTTTAGTCTACTTTTGAGTTGATCTTTTGACAAGTTAATATCAAAAACGCTACATTGTTAACAAGGGTACTCATGAGGTTTAAAGGAGCAGTTAACATATAGTTTACTAGCATATAACTAAACTAAATATTGGTATTCACGATCTAGTGCATTCAATTTTAACATAATTTACAATATTTACAACGTATTGTGAACGAACGACTTAAATAAAGTTTTGTGTTATTAAGATCAGCTTTTTGGTGCATTCGTTTTGAACTACTCATAATTAAACAACAAAAAAGTTGAAACAAAACTCTTAATTACATAAACTTTTGTTAAATTAACTTATAGCGCAGTCGTGTTGAGAAGAAATACTTGTATGATGAGCTGATCAAATAAACAAAAAAATTTACAAAGAATACAACAGGGTTTCGTCATTATATTTTTACTACAGGGTTGTATTTTGAACACTGTATATTTTGTTTTTGTAGTTTTACAAAAGTTACTACCAATATCAGAAATACACGATACAAGGACAAATACACCATATCATGAATACCCCTAATATTACCAAAAAGAAATATTACTTAATTAAATGAGCAAGATTATCACTAAGCAAATAGTTTTGCTATATATAAATGCGTCCAAGCAAATATTCGACAGCATCATGTTTTCCGCAAGAATGTTATGTTTTTGGAAAACTTGATGTTGCTATAACACTCAATGTTGCCAATGCGCGAAATGTTGCTAATGTCGATGATGCCAAAGAAGATATGTTGCTAAGGCCAAGAAACTTAGCAGTGCCTAAATAAAGACATTTGTATGGTTTTATAAACGAAATAATTTATATATTTTTTGATTTTCATGATTTTTAAAAAAAATTATTAATTATTAATGTTTTCAAAGAACAGAAAAATAATGTACTCCATGACATAATTCATCAATGAGAAATTATCTTATTAAGTGCTATGTTAAATTATTTTTGCTTCGTAAAGCTACATTATCAAATGCCAAACTTTTGCATACGAACATATATTAAAAGAAAAGAAGAAATTTAAAGCTCTCACGACTTATCGGAATAGTGAGCTTATAATTTTATGATAGGGTTTAAGCTCAATTAATGCAAATAATTTAATATATATGAGTTTGGCATTAGGTTTAAGTGGTTTTTAATAACACTGGTTTACAAATAACGAAAAGTTGTTTGTACTTTGAATGCCACTATTCTTTTCTCATGTGAAATCGGTCGCTGATTCCGAAAAAAATTTTTATTTTTTTTTCTGTCACTCCGTTTTCGAGATATTGCCCACTGTAGGGTTTTCAACGAAAAAAAAGTTGGTTCCACTTAATTGCATATATCTCCAGAACCAACAACAGTAATCAAACAAATTATATATCAAATAAAAGCTAATAAAATTATATATCAATAAAAAGCTGTTAGTTTTGGCGGAATTAATTCAAATTTCGGGGATTTTTTTTATTTTTCAGAAAAATTTCCAAAAAAAGACAAAATAGTTGCAAATTTCGTTTAGAAATCAAAATATTTTGTTGCTTTTGATATTTTTTACTAAGAGCCCTTATTTTTCCAAAAAAAATAAGCTATTGTTGAAGAAAACCTATTGAGAAATGAAAAAGTTGTGTTCAATGGAACGAAAGCACCCAAGTTATGTTTTTTTTACAAATTTTATTGTCATATAAATAAATTGGGTTATTGTACTATAATTTTTTTATTTTTCATTTTTATTGTTCATAGGAATCAAGTCAAGGGTTTTGCGAAAGAAAAGATAAGAACAAACACGCTACAATAAAAACAGGTAGGCTCACGAATGAGAGTGCAACCGTCGAAACCGTCACAGCAAAACGTCTTATTTCGACACTTATGGCTATAAGAAAGAGAGCCTACCTGTTTTTATTATGCCATGTGAATACTTATTTTGTGTTTTTTTTTACAGTTTCGGCGGTCGCGCTCTGAGTCGTGGACCTACCTATCTTTATTGTACCTGCAGCACTTTCGAGATGTATAAAAGCAAAAACATTCAGTGTAGTGTTTTTATTAAATTTAATGTTGGACTTGTTTTATCTTTTTGTTTTTTTGGTGCGCGAAAGTTTTTATCGCTTGTTTAAATATTCGGTTTTAAACGCGGGGTGTGTATTAGATTATTATAAGGCCCTGCCTAATAATTTGCCGGCGCTTAAAAACGCCACTGGCTCTATTTATTTATGTTATTGGCCTGAGCAATTGAATGCTCAAAAGTGAGTATAATCACTGAGTATAATCATAACATAGGTAACAAACGGACGCACAATTTGTAACGAAAGGAAAAAATAAGATATACTTCAAAATAAAATGAGTAAAAGACTGCGAGAATTCCAATGTAAAAACGACCCAGATATTTTCTGCTACGTGTGCGGTGAATTTACTTTCGAAAAGAAACGAGTCAATTTTACGAATTTACTCCAAATGTCATATCTACATTATTTTGGTATTGCGGCTGAGAACATTGGTGAATCATGGACGCCAAGTATTTTGTGTCAATCGTGCAAATTAATATTGTCTGAATGGAGCTCGGTAAAAAACGATACATGAAATTCGATATTCCGATGATCTGGAGACAACCGTTTTGCCACCTAAACGATTGCTATTTTTGTCTGGCCAAAGTGACTGGTGTTGGAAAACACAAACGAGTGATAAACGCCACTGTCCCGACTGTTTCATTGCCAGTATCTCATTCTGACGATGTTCCATATCCTACTTGTCCCGATTCAACACGTGAAAACAATCGAAAATCCGTAGATTCAGTGGAGTCGGAAGGAACCACAGGTAGAAGTACTATTACAACTGAAAACACAACTCACCTTGTATCGCAAGCGCAGCTGAATGATTGGATAAGAGATTTGGAACTGTCAAAGGAAAAATCGGAATTGCATGGTTCTCGTTTGCAACAATTCAACTTTTGAGACCCGATGTTAAGGTGACATACTACAGAAATCGTGAAAAACCGTATTACTAAGCATGACAATATCTGCTATTGCGTAGACATTCCTGGCTTATTTAATATCTTTGGTCAGCCGTACATTCCCAAAGAGTGTCGTTTGTTTATTGATGGCAGCAAAGTGAGCTTGAAGGCGGTATTACTTCATATAGGAAACAAAAAGCCATCGATTCCGATCGCACATGCAATCAACACAAAGGAAACGTACGAAACAATGGCGAAGCTATTGACATGTATTAAATATGAACAACACGACTGGAAAATATGTTCTGATCTCAAAGTCGTTGGTATGCTTTGTGGTTTACAGAGTGGCTACACAAAGTACTGCTGTTTTCTATGCAAGTGGGATAGTTGAGCACGTGAACACCACTATTACAAAAAGGACTGGCCAGAAAGAATTGAGTCGAAAGTTGGATAGAGCAACGTCAAAAACGTTCCACTCGTCAAAAAGGAAAACATAATTCTCCCACCGTTGCACATCAAACTTGGACTTATGAAAAACACTGTCAAGGCGTTAGACAAAGAAAGCGAAGAATCTCGGTGACGAGAGCGACGAACATGGGGAAAGATTCCACCAACAGATGAAAGTAATTGAGAATCGGTACCAAGATTTTTGGGACAAAGGAATGATGGGTGACTATTGTTGGTTTCTCATCAGAGAAACCGATCCCGAATTAAATAAACGACAAAACAAGAATTCTAATCATTTTTAATCTCTGAATGATAAATAAAAATCATTTACAATGTAAATAACAATATAAATGATTTAAGGGAACAATAAAAATTATTAATAATAATTATATACAATTTAAATAATGTAAATTATTAAAAGAACAATAAAAATTAAGAATATATGATTTTATAACAACAACCTTTAATTCTCATTTTTTTTTATGGCAATAAAATAAGTCCAAATGCATAAATTGATAATCACACAATTTGGGTTCTTTCGTTCCATTGAACACAACTTTTTCATTTCTCAATAGATTTTCTTCAACAATAGCTTATTTTTTTTGGAAAATAAGGACTCTTAGTAAAAAATATCAAAAGCAACAAAATATTTTGATTTCTTAACGAAATTTGCAACTATTTTGTCTTTTTTTGGAAATTTTTCTGAAAAATAAAAAAAATCCCCGAAATTTGAATTTATTCCGCTAAAACTAACAGCTCGACCAAAAAATGATGTTTGCATTGTTTGTAAGAAATTTTATTAGCTTTTATTTGATATATCATTTGTTTGATTACTGTTGTTGGTTCTGGAGATATATGCAATTAAGTGGAACCAACTTTTTTTTTTCGTTGAAAACCCTACAGTGGGCAATATCTCGAAAACGGAGTGACAGAAAAAAAAAAAAAATTTTTTTTCGGAATTAGCGACCGATTTTACATGAGAAAAGGATAGTGGCATTCAAAGTACATATTTGCTGTAAACCAGTGTAATTAGATATATACGAAAATTAAATAAAGACTTACATGATTTCCTGGATCCGACGGTCTTGATATGTCATGAACGTTGGCTGTCCAAGAGCTTGCTGGAAATTTCATTAGAACGAGGAATAAGACTTAATTTATCAAATACCACCTGACTATCATCATTAAAATCTTAAACAATCATTCCTTATTATGTATTTCAGAGATCTGCAGCGAGTCACTTTTCGCTATTCAGAGTGTGTTCATCAAAAACAAATATTCATATTCATTCAACGCACACCACTCTGATTCAATCCACTCATGCCAAAGATAGATTGTGGGCAATCAATACTCATGACTCTAAGTGAAAGAGAGTAAATTTGGCTTCGGCTGAGTGTTATGAAAACTCTTTCTCTAATAACGCAATAACTCGTCAATACTCGTAAAATATTCAAAAATTCTTCGGAAAGTTAAATCATTTGAGTACTGGTAGGGGGGCATAATTTCACGGAAGCGTATGAGCGTTTGGCATGTTCAGTCATGTTGTTATTGCTTAATGTGTGATGTTTGTGTGTATATGTCAGAACTGCATAGCAGGCGAGTGTTCCCACCTAATTACTCTTTAAGCCTAGTACTATGCTCGATTGCGTGAAATTTCACCGGCAACAGCCATTTATTTGTTGCGTGAAAATTTTGACAGATATTTTGTTGCGAACGAACAGCTGATTATCAGCTTTGACAAAATGTAAATAAACAGCCACAATTTATTACAGGAAAAGCAGAAAATCATTTAAGCTCTTTATTTATATATTTGTGATTATATAAATACAAAATAAATAGTAATACATGTATGCATGTCCTTTGTTGTGGGGCAGAACAAGTCATTAGTCTATGGCAGTTTGCAAGCTGTGAAGTTTTGCGACCGCCAACACCGCGGGAAGGTGCATTCGTATTTACAATTTCCAACAACTGTAATTATTAATTGCAAAACTTTAGAAATAGTACAAAAAATATAATTTCAATTACAAACTGTTCTTTTGCTTGCACTTTTTCTTAAATTAAATGACAACTGCCACTTTTCACGGCAAAATAAATGGTCGGTTCAATTAAATTGCCGTGAAAATAATGTTGCTAGATGCATGTTGCGGAACATTGTAATAGATTTTCCGCAGCGAAGCATAGTACAGCTTTGATGAAAAAGTTGTGAAATATTCACGCTTGTTTCACAGCTGTCATTTTTTGTATAGAGATTTGAGTGGAATTTCACGTGAAGCCGAACAGAGTACTATGCTTTACGAATAAGATAAAAACTTACCTTAATTTTATAATTTTGAAAATAAATTTACTGCCGCTTCAATAAACTAAGTTTTACTAAATCTGGTAACCAGTGCTGCCACTAATTTAACATGTTTCAAACTGGAAATACTAAAAAATCTAGTAAGGTATATCTTCGACTTAACCAAAGTTAAAATACCCCCACGGCCAATTCGTTATGGTAAATAACCTTAAATTGTAGCTCTATTGGTATGAGATTTAAAAAAATTACTATTTTGATGGCGTCTAAAATACATTCATATCGAATTGTTTACCTGCAAAGTAAAGACAAGCCTATAAACTTGAGGACTTGAGGACTTGAGCAGTTGTGTAGTTGTGTACATTGAAAAATTTGACAGGTTTGAAATAGTGATGCAACATTTAAGAGTTTAAGTACCAATTACTTGATAAATAATAATCTCATTCAAATCATAATAATAATCTCAATAAAAATCATAATAATAATCTTAATTAAAATTTTGGTATGAAAACCTAACTGCACAACTGCACAAGTCCTCAAGTCCTCAACTACACTGACAAGTGCACTGAATCGTGAATACCCCTATTGTATTCTTGCTAGTATTCTTATTAAACACAGCCAGATAAAATGAACCTAGCTAAAATCTGCGAATGACATTTCAAAAATCTATCGTGCCAATCAGAAAGATTTTAGATGTGAAAATAGACACATTTACCAAAACAGCTGTTTAAATAACAAAAAAAAAAGAATAGTAGATGTCTGAACGCAATCTAGTATTTCAAAATACTTTGATAGTATTCCCAAATTTAAAAACTAGATGTCTGAACATAGCATTATTTGCTTAAATCTAATTCAGACGCCTGTTTGTTTTCAATTGCAATCAATGCTAAATTCGACAACTTGGATTTGTGTGTCTTATTTCTTAAATAATTTGTAATAATTTTCAATTAACTAAATGACCGGTCTGTACTTGCGGAGATCACTGGGATTGTGAAAAATAACAGCATATTTGTATTAACTTTTGTAATGTTACATTCAACTGCTTCAAAATTTGTAATGATTTTTTGACACAATTGATTGACGGTGTCCAATTCACCAGCTTGTTAATGTTGATGAATTGTTGAGTAAAATTTTGGGTTACTATTTCGCAGTACTTTGTTTGAAAGTTATCGCATTTTTTATCATATCAGATTCGTTACCATTTGCTATTTGTAGTGTTCGCGAAGGGCCCCTATCGCTCAAGGGCCCTGGTCCTCTTCACCATCTTGCTCCTATGGAGTTACGCCACTGTCTTGCTAACACAATGGCTTGTCAGCTGAAACATAGAGAGATATTTAAAATTACACTCGGTTATCACTTACACCTCACTTACACCATCACTTATGAGTTTGAGTGTAACCCATGTCTAATTATAAAAATAAGAGTTGAATGCGTATGAATATCATTGGTATTTTGATGAGTATGAGTGAGTGTACGTATAAGCAAATCATGAATATACATACTGGCGAGTATACTCGAATCTGAATCACTTATTGCAGATCTCTGACAGACTCAAATATATTGAAAGCATGGTTGAATAACAAGGTTGCTGCAAAACTGACTGTACTCTCTTTCGCATATCCGAAAGTGTCAAAATCAACTGGCTGTCGAAAAAAAGAACAACAACAACAACAGCTGAAGCAGTTCGCTTTGACATTTGCGGCAGTCGCGCTCTTCGTGTTGCGGCTACCTTATTCAGTGTACCCTGATTGAAAGTATATATTTGATATATTTATATATATGTATGTACAGTGGCGTAACTAGGGTTGGTGGCACCCAGGGCGGAAACTAAATTGTGCACCCCTTTAGAAAATTTTTTTTTATAAAATAAGTCGATGAATCTTACTACATATTTTCGAATCAACCTCTACAAAAATTACATATTTAAGAAGAGATTAAAAAAATAAACAAAACTAAGCTATCCATGAATATTTGATAAAAGAAGTAAGAACCTAAAATTTTCAGAAACTTAAAGAATTTTCTCCGAATTTTTCCAATATTTTTGTCTACCGGGCTTATAAGTTGTGAGAAAAAAAATTTACTATCAGTAAACCAACAATATCACACACACACAAAATTGGCCATTTCAGCCCTTGAAAGAACTTTGACCGAGCTTCTTATGATCAATTGTGTTGTGTGTGTTATTAAATGTTTCCACACAAGTGACCGAGAAATGAACCTACATGTTTCATGCCGACTCCGAACGGCTTAAGTGCATGTTCTTAAGAAGCTTTACATGTCATTATTTACTCTCTGAGGCTTGCCATTGTTTGCAGAGGGGTGGTGACCGATCAGAAAAATTTTTTTATTGAAAAAACTTTTCGCCGCGACTGGGTATCGAACTCGGGCTCCGAGCGTGCCAAGCCTAACCGCACAATATCAGTTTGAAATAATTCAAGAATTGACATTATGAAGTTATAAAAACTAAAGTTAGTTTAATATAGAAAACTTTGAAAAATTTACGAAAAATTTTGCATAATTGAAGAAAAAATAGGACCTGGAAGCAAAACGTTGACAAATTTTCCCTAGTGACCCTGAATAACTATTAATATAAATATTTTTTCGAAATCAACCCCCATTTTCTACATAAAATTTAAATTAAAAGTTAAAATAAAATATTAAAATTTATTTATAAACATTTTCATAATTTTTATCAATTTCTTTATAGTATCTATATTAATCTCTGCTTGGATTTTTATATACAAGATTGAGGTCTGTAACATTTGACTGTTTTATAAATATCACCATAAATACCACCATAAATATCTCAGTATCACAATATAACAGTTATACCAAATTGATATCAGAAATTTGTTTCATTCTCATTATCTACATAATTCCCAAAGCAAACTTGCCCAAGTTGGACAAGGTCAAGAGTCTTGAATGGCTCAAAAAAAGCTGGCAATTCCAGGGAATCTGTTGATTCTACAAATTCGGTGATTGAGAACAAAATTTAATTTCAATAATAATAATAATTTTTAAGGAACTGTGCATCTTATCTTCTCTTAAAAACTGTATTTTGGATACTTTTTGTTGGTTGATTTGAACATTATAATAATTATTTTAGTAAAATAAAGGAGTAAGAAAACCATCTTAGAGTTTTTAATAGACATCTTCAAAATAAAATAAAAAAAGGTAAAACTGCATAAATCGTCTAGAAAGCCATTTATTTAATTTAAATAAAAAATGTAATGAATTGAAATCAATTTAATTTTTTAGAAATTTTTTGTGCAAGTAAAAAGTTTAATTATGATTTTTAAAATAGTAGTTTTATGTAACAATATACCTAAAACATATTACTATTCAAAATTATGTTCCAGCAGGTTAAGAGCTGTAAATGAGGTTTGTTTCATTATATATTGTCTTAAAAATTAGTAATCACAAAATCATAAAGTATATTTTTATTTTTGACATTTATGACATGAACACGTTTTTCTGAAAAGTTATGGAGAAATGAATTGCTTACAAAACAACTGACGCCTCCATTGATCATACTCTGAAAATCATGCAGGTTTTCGAAACGTTATGGTCTTAAATATGTTTACTATGCTAGCAAGTTTCGCGTGCACCCGGGGTGGACCGCCCCCCCCCCCCTTGCTACGCTGCTGTGTATGTATATTAGTGTATATGTACGCGTATTCACATATATATATTTAACTTTAGTTTTGAGGTGATGATTGACGTTGGAGTAAACTTTCAATATATTTGAGTCTCTGCATAGCCGTAATTCGTGTTTGTTACAAAGCTGGTTTAGCAAGCAATAAATTTAATGTATTTCTGCACTTTAAGAGAAGCTTTCTGCTTTCTGTAATCTAAAATAATTTATTTGTAGAATTGAGTACACATTACTAAATATTTTTACATCTTACTGTACCTCTTCAGTTGGTTGTAAAACATAATAAATTTAACGTTGAAAATTATTCGGCCTTATACGTTTATTTGTTGTAGTTTTTGGGCTTTGGCCGTAAAAAAGAAAATACTATTCAGGTTTTCTTAGCTTTCATTTATTAACTCCGATATTTCGGCTTAATTTTTAGAGAGATAATTTTATTGGCTCCAAAAACAAACAATCAACTTAAACAGTTTCACACCAAAAAAGAAATGTAAAGTGGATGACATGGACAAATACAATCTTATTTATAAAATCAACTGCAAAGGTGACGGGTCCGACGTATGCAACAAAGTATACGTCGGTACAACAAAATCAAAGCTGAAAACTAGGCTCTCAGCGCACAAATCGGATCTTAAATCTAAATATGACCTCAAAACAGCGCTCGCGGCCCACTGTCTCCAACATAATCACTCTCCGGACTTGAACACACAAAAATCTTACAACAAGAGACGAATTACCGAAGAAGGTACACATAATCAACACTCCAACAAAACTAAGACTAAACTACAAAACGGACACCGATAACTGCGTCATATTTATAAACACATAATAAAACAAAAACACAGTTGACGATGAAGCCGCTGAACAGCTGGACGCAGCTTCAATTTTATTATATTTTAATTGTAATTGTTTAATTTTTAAATGGTAATATTGTTGTTTTGTATAAAATGTGTAATGTGTAATTTTTCTTGTCCCGGAAGAAGGCTTAAAGTTAAAGTTAAAAAAAGTATTTCAGATATTTTGGACAATTGCGCGTGGCAGCTGCCACACAACTAAAATAAATTTTGCGCTATATCTTAGATATAAAAATGGCGTGAATAACGAAATAAAAAGAAAACACATGACATGTGATTTCCAAAAAGTATAAAAAATATCAGCATTTTATTTCGTTATTCGAGCCTTTTTATCATCTAAATAAGTTGTATACACTAAATGTGTTTAAGGTGTATGGCAGCTGCCACGCGCAAGTGTCCAAAATATCTGAAATACTTTTTTTAACTTTCCTCTATCCACAAAATAATATTCCAACTTGTCAACAACGAAAAACTGTGTGCCGGCGTCTTTAATACAAAATCGGAGCATGCGCCAACATGTTTTTTTGCTGTTGTTCTGCAACGCTAACAATAGCTACATAAGGTAAAGTTTTTTGATCACGATCAAAAAGCACAACAAAGCAAATAATGTTTTATGATCAAACAGCACAACCTCTTCCATTTTATTCCGCTCTCTTTCTTCTTCGTGGTTGTGATTGTGCTTGTGTTTGAGTCGAAGAGCAAATGCGGAATAGAGAGAGAAAAATGTTTGAGTGCGCGCGATTTTTATTCGGTACGTATAAGGAACGGTTTTTTTCCATTCTCTGGTGAATATATACAGGGTGTCCCGCAACTGAGTGCGACTATTTGTGGAGGTGAAAGGTAATGTCAAGTTGAGCAAAAAATCGTATGGGTGGGGGGGGTCTATAATCACATTCTAAGGAGCTACAGGGTTAATTATTATTTCACGATTTTGATTCAAATTATTGGCTTTAGCACAAAAACTAATTCACAGGAAACTAATTTTGAGAGCAATAAAATTACCTTTCTAACGGTATATCAACAAACCCCACCGACTTAACCGTTCCTGGGCTGTGCTCGTCTGAAGATGAAATCAATCGGTGGAAACTACTAAATTTCAACTTTGAGTCCAAATTTCTCTGAATTTCACGTAATAAATTGAATTATTTTTCATAATAAATCTTGTAATTTATTCAATTCTCTTTTCAATTACACTTTATAGCATAAACACAAATGGAGACGCAGTCTACAATATTCACGACTGCAACTTGTTGTCGGCAGCCCGACTTCAAATTCTTAATTTTTTTTAAAGCGACAACAATGAGCAGCTTGTCTCATTTTCATTCATTTTAAGGGACACATGACATTGGCCGTTTTTTCAAATAATTTTTTTTTTTAATAATTGTATTTTAGTAAAAATTCTTAAGATTCTGAGAAAAAACAGCCGGATTAGTAAGAGAGCATTTTTATATTTCCTTGCATTTTTCTTTGTTCACAAACTTTGAACGCGTTTATCTCGAAAAAATGTTTTTCGTACTGGCTGCGGCACTAGCGGGTTGATTTTTTGACGAATTTTTTTTTTTTTTTGTATGTTTTTAATCTTGATTTGCTTTTGTATGACACGAGCTTTTTTTAAATATTTTTTTTGATTTTTTATGAATTTTTAAAGTCAATGTTTCGAAAAAAACATACTTTCAAATTTGGAACATCACCAAAAATTGAAAAAAAAAAATGTAAAAAAGCTCCTGTCATACGATAACCAATTTTGTTAAGATTTAAAAAAGTCATTCTTTTCCAGATCGGACAATTTTTGCGACTCCCAGCGCTGCAACCACGAGGCCCCCGTTTTTTCTCTGCCGGCAGTTTGGAGCTCTATAAAATATATTTATAAATATAAAAATAAATTTTTTTTTTCTTGTAATTTGTTCAATTCTCTACAATAACAAAAAAAATTTTGGAAAAATGTTTGTTTTTGACTGAGTTATGAATTTTTAAAAAAGGTCTGTTTTCTCTCCCGCGAATGTTATGTCCCACCTTAAATTCGTTTATGTAAAACATAATTTTTTTTTGTTTTGAAATCATGTTGACAAATTTATACGGCTTACTACACACAGAAAAATAGAAATAGTTCTATGTTGGCGGCAATTGCTGCTGAAGCCCTGCTGTCGTGCTGCCATGTTGCCATGAAATGGTTCAACTACATAAGAAAACATGCGCTCTATACAATGACATTTGCTGCCTGTCGACTGCGTCTCCAATTGTGTTTATGCTATAAAACGTTAACATATCTCTCAAAATTAAAAAGTTGACTGTTCTAAAAAAATTATACTTATAAGAAAATATATGGAGGTAGGATAAAATATCATTAGATAATATCATTGTTTTCTTATAAGTATACTTTTTTTAGTACAGTCAACTTTTTTATTTTTTAATTAATACATAATTCTTTTTCTGTTCTTGTGACTTGAACATTTGAAATCCGCAATCATTTTTAGTAATTTGATTTATGTCTCACATTCATTTATGCGGCAATTGATTGCATTCAAATCACTTAAAGTCAGCTGGGACGTCAAATTCTTTGATTGAAATCTTTATTTTTAATTCAGTGATTATTTCAATTATTAAGAAAAGAGTGAAAAAATTACAGCCATGTATTTGCTAGGCCTCGTGAAACGCACAGTGAATATATAAATAACAAGCTGTTTTTTGTATTTTGAAAAGAATTTTATTGTACAACTTAACAAACTCTTAAAAAGCGCTTCCTAGCTGACATGTCTAAGTGAATATCTGAAAAACTGGGCATGGTAGAACGAAACGGAAGCCAGATTCAGAATCAGCACACCATTTTGCTTATGTATATTGCGTAGAAACTTTCAAATTTGTGAAAGTTGAATGCATTTAAAAGTCAAATCATAGTTGATTGGGAATGGTGACAATGAAATCAAGTCATTGCTCAAAATAATTTATAAATCAAAATCATTCAATATGATTGGTGACTTAATTTTTCTTAAGACTTACTCATGAAATTGAATGAATGCTGCAATCCAAAATTTTATTCATTGATTGCGACTTCAAAGAATGAAGTTCCAAATGATTTCACAAAATGATATATCAATTAAAGTCATGCAAAATGATTGGTGACTCAATTTTTCTTAAGTCTTATTCACGCAATTGACTAAATGCTGCAATCAAAAAATTTATTCAATGGATTGCGACTTCAAAGAACGCAGCTCCAAATGATTGCAATCATTAACAGCTCTGCTTCACTGCAAATGGAAGATGAGTTGGATGGAAAGTGACTTTCAGTTTTGGATGACTATGCTTTTCCAGGTTTTACGCTTTGTTTCACCGGATTTCAAAACCTTCAAAAGTTATGAAGTGAATTAACAAAGCACCAGTCAGTCTTCTCCTTACACTTTTCACTCTACGCTTGAAACATCCAGCGAATAGTATAGCATCGCTCCATGTTCACATTTTGTTCCTGCTTCTTGAATTTTTTCTCTTTGTGTTTTTTTGACAATTTATTTTATTTTTCAAAACTTTGACAGATATTGCTGCATATGTTTTAAAATTAAAGTATTTGAAACTCGGATCTTAAAATGTAACCGAAACTCAAAAGATTTTCAAAGAAAACAACTCACACAAGACAAAACAACTCTAAGAAAGTGAGTTACAACTCAAACAAATAATATATCTATATATTTAAAAGTCAAATGCCGCATGTGTGTTGCCGCATCACGGCTTAACCGATTTTTTCTTTGCATTATATAAAGTTGCAAGGACAAGGTTTGTATGAAATAAAATACCAACTAGATGGCACTGAAGTCAAGTTATTACGAAAAAATACTCGGAGTATTATTGAATATTACGGGAGATAAGGGGGCGATCTTCACATGGCAACGTGTCTGACTGCCTCAACTTGGCGAGGCCAGCATTGTCCATGTCGAAATCGTCTCAAGTCGACTCAAACCTCTGCGTGGTGTCTCCTGGAAACGTCAAAGAACTATCGCCCGATAAACTTTGGCATCGAATCTGAGCGGCGGGCTTCCTTTGGTCATCAAGCAAAGGTTGTGCGTTGGGTTTGAAGCCCATCATGTAATAAAACCATTTCAATGAAAAGTTTAAGAATAAATAAAAGAATGATCCCCAAATCTGATGACGACTACCGCAAACGAAAAACTGATAATGATTTACGGATATGCACCTGGAATGTCCGGACCCTAAATTGGGGTGGTGCCTCTATCCAACTGATTGATATCTTGGAAAGATATAATTCTGATATCACTGCAATCCAAGAAATGCGATGAAAGGGACAGGGTTGCTTACGGCAAGCATCCTGTGATCTCTACTACAGCGGCCATGTGGAGAAGCACGAGTTTGGATGCGTATTTGTAGTTGGCAAGAGAATACGGCATCATGTCCTGCGATTCACTCCTGTGAACGAACGACTTGCCATAATCCGCTTCAAGGCTAAATTTTTTAACATAAGACTATTATATGCGCACGCTCCGACAGAAGAAAAAGATGACGAGACCAAAGAAAGTTTTTACGAGTGCCTTGAAGACGCATACGAGCGCTGCCCCCGTCATGACATCAAAATCGTGCTTGGTGACTTCAACGCCAAGGTGGGTAAGGAAAACATATTTGGTCCAACAGTCGGAAAGTTCAGCCTCCACGACAACACATCCGATAACGGAATGAGGTTGATTGACTTCGCCGCAGCACGAAACATGGTCGTTAGTAGCACTAGATTCAAGCATCTCAATATTCATAAGGCCACCTGGCTGTCCCCTGATCGAAAAACATGTAACCAAATTGATCACGTTTTGATTGACGGAAGGCACTCTTCCAGTGTACTAGACGTACGCACGATTCGTGGTGCTAACATAGACTCGGATCATTATCTTGTCGCAGCCAAGATCAGCACACGTATGAGGTATGATATATCTTCGGGTTGGCCGAAATTTCTTTATACATTTTTAAATTTTGGGGTTATATAGGAGGTCGGCGTGTTCGTTGGTGGATGACGCCCAATTTCAACTGATATAAGCTACACTCATACTAAATATTATTTTTGTAGCTCGCATATTAGCCCCTTTATAGAGTATAGAGGTTTCACTTTTGTGGGTTGTATAGGAGGTAGGTGTGTTTTCATCGGATTAAGCCCATTTTCAAACTTGATATTTGCTTTCTAGAAAAAAGCTAACATATAGAGTTTTATTACGGTAGCGGAGATGGCTAAATCAACTCAGTTGGTTACGGTGACCAAGAATATATAAACTTTTCGATACCTACCATGCCTCCTTATGAGCGTTACACACGTCGTGACAAAATTAATATACCCCTTACGCAGTACGCCGGAGAGTAAAAAAATCGTTTGTAGATGTCCTTTATAATTTTTAATTTATTAAAATGAGGCATTAAATTTTGTATCGGCAAGGCAAAGGGTGGTCTTAAAAATGTCTTGAATTTCTTTTAAATTCTAACTAACCCTTTCCTTATCTTAAAGGCTATGTTATCGATTTCCTCTGTTTCCCAACCAAATCAGTTTATCTAGAATGAGTTTCTGACTTCAAGGCCGACGCATTTTGTGCAGCCTTCGCTCGATTTGTAGGTCGACGAAGGCTTCCGAAAATTTTTAACCCCAGGGCATTTTTTTGTGACGCACCACTCTTATTGATACCAGAGACACAGCAAGAAAGTCTTTCACTGGTGAATGCATTTAATAGACAGGGAAAAATTATAGGTTCTTCATAATATAAAAAGGACGTAACTCACAAATTCATAATTTTACAGGAAGATAAAAAATCTTAATAACTTCTTAAAATGTTATGTAATTAAAAATTATTAAAATGCAGATTGTAATGAAAATCGAAAACAATTTCAGTTCAGTATTTAAAACTATATTTCCGTTTTTTGGTTTCATGGAGGGAATTCTAACAAAAAATGCAAAAACACGATTTCGAAAAATAATAGTTACGTTCATTCTATATCAAGGTTGTGAGGATGCAAAATCGCAGGCGATTTTGCTCCCACAAATTTATATAAAATGATATTGAACATATTATATTAACACTTATTGTATATATATAATATTGAATTATTCGAATTGTATATATTGTAGTAATGAATATATAAAAAATGAATCGTATTAAAAATGTATTTATTTTTATAATAATAATTATGAATTTAAAAAAAGTTTTATGGTCGCTTATTTCATTTAGCAACATTTCATCATTTAGCAGCAACATACAACATGAACCCCTTAACAAGTACGCTGAGACACGTGTCTTGCAACAAACATCGTGAATAAGAAGAACAAGCGACAAAAGAAAACAATATAAAAGTCGCTGCACATGCGCAAGCCAGTCTGTCTACGGAGTCGTGCGTTGTACGCAAGGTCTCTTCTGACTATTTAGGTATATATCTGAAAAGTGTTGTACACTTCGAAGATTAAGTTAGCATCGTAGTTTAGCATACCCGAGAAGCGTTGTACTCTTCGAGGCGTTAAAATAAAACATTGTAGCCTATTTTAATTATATATCTGAAAAGAGTTGTACACTTCGAAGATTTAGCTAGCATCGTAGTTTAGCATACCCGAGAAGCGTTGAACTCTTCGAGGCGTTAAAATAAAACATTGTAGCCTATTTTAAGTATATATCTGAAAAGAGTTGTACACTTCGAAGATTTAGCTAGCATCGTAGTTTAGCATACCCGCGAAGCGTTATACTCTTCGAGGCGTCAAAGTAAAACACTGTAGCATATCTTAAATATACGTCTGAGGAGCGTTGTAGACTTCGCAGATTTATTTATATAAACATACACGAGAAGTGTTATACACCTCACGAGCTAAATTTTAAGAATTTAGTATTATATTTAAAATATAATCATATATAAAAAGTATTATAATACGATTTAATTAAACAATAAATGAAATAATATTATCAAAATTAAACACAGCATCGTTCTCAATTGGAATTTTTGTAAGAACCCCTGGATCAACCGCTGAGTATACCTCAGCATTTAGGTAAACGCATGATATAACGAAAAGATATATCATTATATCGTTATATCATGGGTAGACGAACAAAGGGTTCGTTACAAGGTGACGATATCCAGTTCAACTTCATTACATAGGTGGAGGAGAATGCAGCCCTGTTATCATAATTTTAATTATGACATTCGCGTTTTATTATTAAGCGAGGTACACATCAAAAGTGACACTTATGCTCAAATTCTCTCTTTTTACGCAAGTTCGCGTCAGTCAACAGTCAAGCACAAAAATGTTCGTGGTTGAGTGTCAGTCAGCGGCCATATTTGATTTTGACTGCTAATGTATACCGAAAAAGTCAGTCAAGCATTTATATTTGCAATGTGAAGAAGGATACGGACAACGATGCCTGAAAAGAATTTATGGGTATGTTGTTATTATATGAAATCATGTCTCTAGGACATATCAAATACATAATTTCAAAAGCTGTTCAATAATATGCAAACATAAAAAGAATGATTTTAATTAAAATAATCGTATGTATCTTTCTTTTTACGTCTTCAAAGGACCACTTTGTTTTGTATGTTTACATAATATTTAACAGCTATCAAAATACATCATATTATTTTTCAAAATAAAAGTAATACTTTTAGTTATTTCAGTAATTATAAAAATTATTACTATTAATTATACTATTACTTTAATTAAAATGCACGTGAATATATTTTATCTTGAAAGAAACCCAACACTTTACCCAGTTGCTTCTTTTTTTTCAGATGCGCAACAAATTTTCTTACTTTCTATATTAATTGCTCAAATTTCATTACTTGGACGGTTTGAGCTTGCCCATGAATGATAATTCGGTCACTATCAGTGTTGTTGAAGTAAATTTATTTTTATATCCAAATAACAAAATAAAACAAGTAAAGAAAGTCTAAAGTCAGACTAGCCCGACTATGAAATAGCTTAAACCTACTTTTTCAAAAGACAATAATAGTGTTGAAATCCACCACGCGGATGCACTTTTTGGCAATCCTTATAGCGACGTCGACGTTGGGGTTTGGGACAATTGGTCGAGATGTGTGCCATTTCAGAACAGTTTAAACACGTTGTTTTTTTTTTCAATTTTAGATGGATTGTTGGATGGATACCCGTACTGCGTAAGGGGTATATTAATTTTGTCGCGACGTGTGTAACGCCCGGGAGATAAGGGAGCGATCTTCACATGGCAACGTGTCTGACTGCCTCAACTTGGCGAGGCCAGCATTATCCATGTCGAAATCGTCTCAAGTCGACTCAAACCTCCGCGTGGTGTCTCCTGGAAACGTCAAAAAACTATCACCCGATATACTTTGGCGGCGAATCTGAGCGGCGGGCTTCCTTTGGCCATCAAGCAAAGGTTGTGCGTTGGGTTTGAAGCCCACCACATAATAAAACTATTTCAATGAAAAGTACAAGAATTAATAAAAGAATGATCCCCAAATCTGATGACGACTCCCGCAAACGAAAAACTAATAATGATTTACGGATATGCACCTGGAATGTCCGAACCCTAAATTGGGATGGTGCCTCTATCCAACTGATTGATATCTTGGAAAGATATAATGCTGATATCACTGCAATCCAAGAAATGCGATGGAAAGGACAGGGTTGCAAGCATCCTGTGATATCTACTACAGCGGCCATGCGGAGAAGCACGAGTTTGGATGCGGATTTGTAGTTGGCAAGAGAATACGGCATCATGTCCTACGATTCACTCCTGTGAACGAACGACTTGCCATAATCCGCTTCAAGGCTAAATTTTTTAACTTAAGCCTAATATGTGCGCACGCTCCGACAGAAGAAAAAGATGACGAGACCAAAGAAAGTTTTTACGAGCGCCTTGAAGACGCATACGAGCGCTGCCCTCGTCATGACATAAAAATCGTGCTTGGTGACTTCAACGCCAAGGTGGGTAAAGAAAACATATTTGGTCCAACAGTCGGAAAGTTCAGCCTCCACGACAACACATCCGATAACGGAATGAGGTTGATTGACTTCGCCGCAGCACGAAACATGGTCGTTAGTAGCACTAGATTCAAGCATCTCAATATTCATAAGGCCACTTGGCTGTCCCCTGATCAAAAAACATGCAACCAAATTGATCACGTTTTGATTGACGGAAGGCACTCTTTAAGTGTACTAGACGTACGCACGATCCGTGGTGCTAACATAGACTCGGATCATTATCTTCTCGCAGCCAAGATCCGCACACGTCTGTGCGCAGCTAAGAATGCTCGCAATCCTACACAAAGAAAGCTAGACGTCGATAAGCTGCAGTCAAAACGGACGGCCGAAGCCTTCGCTACTCGACTCTCACTCCTGCTTGAAGAAAACTCCTCCGATCGACGATATATGCGGACAGTGGGCGCACATATCCCACTCTATGCGTACAGCTGCCGAAGAGGTGATAGGCTACCACCGCCCTCGCCGAAACCAGTGGCACTATCAGGAGTGTCGCGACGCCTTTGCAGAGAAGGACATCGCCTACAAAGCCACCCTGCAGTCGGTTGTAACGTGTGCAGTTATGGAGCGATACCGAGAGAAGAGAAGGAAGAGAGACACATTTTCAGGCGAAATAAACGAGAGACGGAAATGCGTGGGTGCGAGAAAATTGAGATGCATGGCGACAGGAATGAGACTCGAAAATTTTTCGAAAAAATAAGACGCCTGGCCGATGGTTTTAAGACCGGAGCCTCTTCCTGCAAGGATGAGAATGGGAATCTAGTGACAGATATCCAGAGTACACTGATACTATGGAGGGAACACTTCTCTAGTCTTTTAAATGGCGACGCTGACAACAATCCCGCCAGTGGAGATGATATCCCGGAAACCCCAATTATGGATGACAGCGTTGAAGTTCCGCTGCCCGACTATAACGAGGTCTTAACAGCTATAGCTCGGCCTAAAAACAACAAAGCCGCAGGAGCCGATGGTCTACCGGCTGAGCTGTTTAAGACCGGTGGCGAAGCTCTGTTTAAATGCATTCAAAAACTTCTATGCAGAATATGGTCGGAAGAATGCATTCCAGATCATTGGAACCTCAGTGTGCTCTGCCCAATCCACAAGAAAGGCGATCCCACCATTTGCGCCAACTACCGTGGGATTAGCCTTCTAAATATCGCACATAATGTCCTGTCGAGCGCATTGTGTGAAAGACTGAAGCCCATCGTCAACCAACTGATTGGACCTTATCAGTGTGGCTTCAGACCTGGAAAGTCCACCATTGACCAGATCTTCACGCTCCGACTAATCTTGGAAAAGACCCTCGAAAAACAAATCGACACGCACCATCTTTTTGTCGATTTCAAAGCCGCCTTCGACAGTCCAAGGAGTCACCTATACTCCATCATGTCTGAATTTGGTATTCCTGCGAAACTAAAACGTCTTTGCAGGATGACACTGTAAAACACCAGCAGCGCAGTGAAACTCGGGAAGGACCTCTCCCTTCCGTTCGATACCAAGCGAGGTTTCAGACAAGGTGATTCCTTATCGTGCGACTTCTTTAATGTAGTCATGGAGAAGATCATCCGAGCAGCTGACCTGAGACGCAGCGGCACAATTTTCTATAAGAGCGTTATGCTGCTGGCGTATGCTGATGATATTGACATCATTAGCCAAAATACTCGTGAAGTCAGTGCAGCATTCTCCAGGCTAGAAAAACAGTCGAGTCGAATGGGTCTTGCAGTGAACGCAGATAAAACAAAGTATCTTGTGTCAACAAACAAACAGTCCCAGCGTCTTGGAAACCACGTCACTGTTGACGACACCTCCTTTGAGGTAGTGAAGGACTTTGTTTACCTGGGATCCAGTATTAACTCCTCCAACGATATCAGTATTGAGATTAAACGAAGGATAACTCTTGCCAACAGGTGTTACTTTGGGCTCAGTAGGCAATTGAGAAGCAGAGCTCTCCCTCGACAAACAAAACTGACGCTCTATAAGTCAATAATCATGCCCGTCCTACTATACGCATCACAAACCTGGACGTTGAGCAGCTCTGATGAAAGGACTATGGGAGTATTTGACAGAAAAATCCTTCGCCAGATCTATGGTCCAATCTGCGTCAATGCCGAGTACCGAATACGATGGAACCACGAGCTGTATGAGCTATATGCCGACATCGATATAGTCAAGCGTATTAATATATAGCAGCTTCGCTGGCTAGGTCATGTCGAGAGAATGAACGACGAGGCTCCAGAGAAAAAAATATTGGATTCGGTACCCAGCGGTGGCCAACGCAGACGAGGAAGACCGCATCTCCGTTGGAAAGACCAGGCATTGTATAACCTGACGACGCTTGGAGTTTCCAACTGGCGCCAGCAAGTGCACGACAAAAGAGGCTGGCGCAAATTCTTAGACCAGGCCAAAACCGACCAACGGTTGTAAGTGCCATCTAAGTATAAGTAAGTATCTCTCGTAATCGAAAGAATGAGCACTAGCTACGCTAACAAATTTAGAATAAAGTTGGGAAAAACAACCAGATGACAACAAAATCCGTATCTTGGGGATCAATCTTAAAGTCTACCATGTGTCATGTTACATAACTCGAACAAACACACTATAAAGAAAAAAGACTGTTACCCATAATACCGTTTTCATATGATAACTAACCGGATCTCCAACGTAACTGAGACAATTTCTTAGAATTGAACTTAGGTTTTTTGACATAGGAAATCTATGTCAAATAAATAAGAACAAAATAAAAGTTAAAAAACCAAATAATATCTCAATGACATCAAAAAATCCCCCAGTTACCTCATCAGGTGATTCCCTGAGGATATTTTAAACCAAAATGTAAACAATTGTCCCTACTTCGTGTACAAATACACCAAATGAGTGGATTAAAATATCATCATAATAAGTTGAATATCCCATTGAATATCTGTCAGATAAAATAAATATATTATCATCAAGATAATCAATAGTTAATATATCAACTAAACAGACATCATATTCAACCGCTCACACATAGTAAATTTACACTTAACTAACCTACTTATGAACATTACTTAAATACCTGCCAAGTGGCCATGAGTGCAGTTTTCGGTCATGTCAGTAACTTTAAGTGCAAAAGATACATACTTGAACAAATTATAAACACCAACATATTAATATATTATATTAATATATGTATATTTATTGATGATCATCTTGGTCAAAACATATGATCAGCACTAAGTCCTGTTGTTTGCGTTAGTTGATAATGTTCGTGATAGTTTTTATTGTCAGTCATAAGCATTAATCAGTACCTATAGTATTTTAACTATCCCCCTACCCACCCCTAATTCTATAAAGAAAATTTCTCTCTATCTACCACTGAATGTCCAACTATCTAACGCGACAAATTACTTATGATGTCATTAAATATCAATAGAAACCAGTGCATTTTCACAATATTTGTCAAGTGTATAAATTAACTCTTACACACATAGACAACATAATGTATACAATACACCAGCAATACTGAAATACAAGACTTTATTTGAAATAATATAATGTATGATATGTTCTTAATATGAAACGCTTATCTACACACTGGTAATACCAAGAATCCATAGAGCAGTTCAATTAACTCTGAACAAGATCTTGGCTTGGTCCAACCGTAGAACACTATAAACACAATCTACATGTGCAATATATCAAGACAAGTGGTATTAATTAAAGAAGTTCAAAAATGGTAAATTATTGAATCAATATAAAATATTTTTTATTATTTCGAAATACAACCATTTGCAAATGCAAAACAATTTTTACAACTATTATACATTTTGTATTTATAAATTTTACCATTTTTTCTACTCTTTCAACCCTATATATTTAATGGATTTACTGCAATAAAGGGGGCACATCTCAATCTTCACAAAGATTTTCACTTTTACTACAAGGAATCGGATTCACAACTTATAAATGGTGACCAGGAGAAATATAGAAATTTATGCTAGTCACCACTGATAATCTGCTAATATTTAATGACATGTTCCAAGTTTTTTAGGGACAAAACCGTAAAACGCTAACAAAACAGATTCACATGCATTAACGCATACATATGTCTGGGTATTTGTGAACATTTTATTAACTAACTAACACAAGAATTAAGCGAAGTATCGCTTTTCATGCATTCTAAAGATATGCATCAGCCTATGTTTGGCACAGCACGGTTAACCGCTACGATGCACACCCAAAGGACTATTCTCACTAACAATCTGACATACATAGTGTAGATATGTATTGAGAAGATCATCAAATGGGTAATGCCTTGCCACCCTAACCGATCCAATATAACAAGAGTTGTTATATATATATTATGCATCAGCTGTTTTTGGAACAATCATGTCAAAAAATTACCGAAACTTATAGCATCTTTATGAATACCTAGATAATGCTCAGACCCCCTACCGCCAGGGAATCCTTCAGCAATAAGGTTAAAAATAATCTTTAATTAACTAAATATCAATCATATATATTTTAGAAAAACAAACAAAAGCTAAAAAGGAATTTTTTAGTTATATGTTAATCGAAAATGGAGAAGCAGACAGAACAACAAACAATAAATTAAGATTAAATTAGTAAAAAGTAAGAATAAAAAAGTAAGAATAAAAATATAACCATTCACCGTAAAGGTCAAGGGCACGCCAAGAAACGCTTTTCGTCCTCTGACAAAAGGACTCATCAGTTGGCTTTTCAACTTATAAATCTATCAATTAATAAAATTAATTGCCTAAGAATGTACACATTCGAAGATAAAAACTAAACCCTATAGCTTTAAGTCAAAATATATAAACAAATAAAGCATTAAAAACGTGTTAAAATGTAAAACACTTACATGTTTTAGCAGAAGATTATTTCTAATTAACTCAGGTTTTGAGTAACACACAATAAAAAACGTACCGAATTAAACCCAAATAACGCACAAGACCACGCACAATTCTTTAAAAAATATATACATAAAATGCAGTTATTTTACGTTAAAATATAATTTTTAAACACCAACTGAAATAAATTAGCTGACAATACAATTTATCAAAAAACTGTAAAGTCATGGCTAACTAACCGAACTGAAAAAACCTTTTCAGCCTAGAATAAAACGTACAGTGCATAAAGCATACAATATTTAACCAATACATATAATATTTATTTATATACACATGTATACACACACAAATATGTATATGTATATATACATATAAATGTATATACACATATGTATACACATATATTAAGATATATAACTACATATACTCTATTATATGAGCTATTTGAGGCAATAAAGTACACAAGCTCACATATACCATCAATCACTTTGGTTAAAAATATTTGCAGAGCTATTTTGTGAGTCTTTACCCTCCAGAATTTTGGAAAGAAAAAACTACACAAAACATTCTACCTCTCAAACTACGGTCCATAATTGCAAAGAGTAATGCTACCTTGATTGGAGGAATTATTTATTTTGTTATTTATAAATAATCCCCGTCAATTCTTTTCAAAAACATCTATTTTACCCCCCTAATCCTTTCATTTGCAAAAACTCTTCCACGGGCTGTAAAACCTTCAGGAAACATTTTTGGGAAAAACTTATTTCGAACCTGATAATGTAGACCATTGGATTGAACAGGTGTAGCATTTTGAAAGAAAAGATTAGTCCCCGATATAGATAAATTTTTATTTCTCATTGCTCTTCAGAGGCTCGTAATTGTTTTGAAATTTTATTACTTACAATGATCAACAACGTACACATGATTTTGAGTATCTTTAATACCTCAATATAAATTAAGCTGTTTTACTGAAAAGTATAAAGAAGATAACCTTTTATGTGTACTAATCACATAAGTAATTGTAATATAATGATAACCCTATTATACGAAAGGAGCTCGACTAAGTTCGGAAGCAATTAAATGATGGATGAATTTAAATTAGACATTAAGATATCGCGTTAGGGAGCAGCTCAATGGATGCGATAATATGCACCGGCGGGTATTGTGAACTTCGTTACAAATGGGACTGCTTCTTGGCAAAAAGTACAAGATTTTCTGTTATGTAGTATATTGTGATAAAAATAATTTGATATTTCTGTTGTGGGTATTTTATCATATAACACATATATACCTTTGTCTTGTAACATTTTCATATGTCAAGCATCAGGGGTCGTGTTGATAATTTTTGCTCTTACATGGGTCTATCAATAAAAACCTTATCATAACGCATATGCTCATACCTCTCAGTCAGTGGAAATTTGCAGTTTGTGAGTGATTTTTGCATGGATGAATATTGCATACGAAAACAAAAACATACATTTAATTAATAAATATCGTTATATACAGTTGTTTTATGGAAAATCTTTTCGCGATATCATAATGTCTAATTTAAATTCATCCATCATTTAATTGCTTCCGAACTTAGTCGAGCTCCTTTCGTATATTAGGGTTATTATTATATTACAATTACTTATGTGATTAGTACACATAAAAGGTTATATTCTTTATAAATTCAGTAAAAACAGCTTAATTTATATTGAGGTATTAAAGATACTCATAATCATATGTACTTTGTTGATCATTGTAAGTAATAAAATTTCAAAACAATTACGAGCCTATGAAGAGCAATGGGAAATAAAAATTTATCTATATCGGGGACTAATCTTTTCTTTCAAAATGCTACACCTGTTCAATCCAAAGGTCTACATTATCAGGTTTCGAAATAAGTTTTTCCCAAAAATGTTTCCTGAAGGTTTTACAGCCCGTGAATGAGTTTTTGCAAATGAAAGGATTAGGGGGGTAAAATAGATTTTTTTGAAAAGAATTGACGGGGATTATTTATATATAACAATATAAATAATTTCCTTCAATCAAGGTACCATTACTCTGTGCAATTATGGACCGTAGTTTGAGATGTAGAATATTTTGTGTAGTTTTCTTTCCAAAATTCTGGAGGGATAACACTCACAAATTAGCTCTGCAAACATTTTTAACTAAGTGATTGATAGTATATGTGAGCTGGTGTACTTTATTTGCCTCAAATAGCTCATATAATAGAGTATATGTAGTTATATATATTTAATATATGTGTATATACATATGTGTATATACATGTATATGTATATATACATATACATATATTTGTGTGTATACATGTGTATATAAATAAACATTGTATGTATTGGTTACATATTGTATGTTTTTATGCACTGTACGTTTTATTCTAGGCTGAAAAGGTTTTTTCAGTTCGGTTAGTTAGCCATGACTTTACAGTTTTTTGATAAATTGTATTGTCAGCTAATTTTATTTCAGTTGGTGTTTAAAAATTATATTTCAATATAAAATAAATTATACTTTATATAGTTTTAATAAATTGTGCGTGGATTTGTGCGTTGCTTGGGTCTTAATTTCGGTACGTTTTGTTTGTGTGTAACTCGATATCTGAGTTAAATTTTCTGCGAAAAACATGTAAGTGTTTTACATTTATATATTTGTTGTATATTGTTTAATTTTTATATATTTTTAACTTAAATATTATAGGGCTTAGTCTTAATCTTCGAATGTTTACATTCCTAGGCAATTAATTTTATTAATTGATAGATGTATAAGTTGAAAAGCCAACTGATGAGTCCTTCTGGCAGAGGACGAAAAACGTTTCTTGGCGTGCCCTTGACCTTCACGGTAAAGTTAGCATTTTTTTCATACTTACTTTTTATTTATTTAATCTTTATTCTGTTTGTTGTTCTGTCTGCTTCTTTATTTTCGTTTTACATATAACTAAAAATTCCTTTTAAGCTTATATTTTCAAATGTTTATATTGGTATTAAGTTAATTAAAGATTATTTTTTAACCTTATTGCTAAGGGATTCCCTGGCGGTAAGGAGTCTGAGCATTGTCTAGGTATTCATAGAGATGCTATAAGTTTCGGTAATTTTTTGACATGATTGTTCCAAAAACAGCTGATGCATAATATATATATAACAACTCTTGTTATATTGGATCGGTTAGGGTGGCAAGGCATTACCCATTTGATGATCTTCTCAATACATATCTACACTATGTATGTCAGATTGTTAGTGAGAATAGTCCTTTGGGTGTGCATCGTAGCGTTTAACCGTGCTGTGCCAAACATAGGCTGATGCATATCTTTAGAAAATTAATTCTTTTGAATGCATAAAAAGCGATTTTTCGCTTAGTTCTTGTGTTTGTTAGTTAATAAAAATTCTCACAAATACCCAGACATATGTATACATTAATGCATGTGAATCTGTTTTGTTAGCATTTAATGGTTCTGTCCCTAAAAAAACTTGGAACATGTCATTAAATATTAGCAGCTTATCAGTGGTGACTAGCATTAATTTCTATATTTCTTCTGGTCAACATTTATAAGTTGTGAATCCGATTCCTTGTAGTAAAAGTGAAATCTTTTTGAAGATTGAGATGTGCCCCCTTATTGCAGTAAATCCATTAAATATATAGGGTTAAAAAGAGCAGAAAAAATGGTGAAATTTATATATAAAAAAATGTGTAATTGTTGTTAAAAATTGCTTGCATATGTAAATGGTTACATTTCGAAATAATATAAAAAATATTTTATATTGATTCAATAATTTACCATTTTTTTTAACTTCTTTAATTAATATCACTTGTTTTGATATATTGCACATGTAGATTGTGTTTATAGTGTTCTATGGTTGGACCAAGCCATGATTTTGTTCAGAGTTAATTGAACTGCTCTATGGATTCTTGGTATAACCAGTGTGTAGGTAAGCGTTCCATATTAAGATCATATCATATATTATTATAAACACATTGTAGGGTTCGTGTTTAAATGTTTGCTTTTATAATTTTTGTAATTGCTTATTTAAATTATTTTTCGGTTTTAAAACGCGGTGTGTTTTTATTAGTTTGTTATAAGGCCCTGCCTAATAATTTGCCGGCGCTTAAAAACGCCACTGGCCTATTTATTTATATTATTAGCCTGAGCAATTGAATGCTCAAAAGGCTTTGTATTAAAAGATAGCAGTTGAATGCTTGATACTTAATATTTATTTTTGAGGATTGCACCTCCTTAAAAAGCAAAATAACAGTATTTTGATAATGGTCAAATTGAGTTAAAAATGCTTAATATATAATAACTTAAAATAAATAAATAGAGCCTTAATTTTTACATAAATAAAAGTGTTATACTTTTTGAGTATAATCATAATATAGTGATGTGCTTAAAATTAGTGTGATAGTGCAGGCGGTTATAGGGTATTCTACACCCCCATCCTCAAGATAAAAATTATTTGATTTTATGAAAATAATTTTTTTTTTTTTTTTTTTCAAAATTTTTCTTATATTATACAATTCAAAAGATAAATGTGAGTTTAAAACTTACTTACAACTAGTTATACAATTCAATAATAGTATTATGTACTATATATGTGATACTTTTACATTGATTATTAAATTCATTAAATCCATTTTTTTAATAAATTATTATGATATTCTTTTATTTTTCCATTTACATCTATAATTGAATTTACTCCATTTTTATCGACTATTCTATATGGACCATGATAAGGTGGTTGATTTTTCTTTCTATTCATCTTTTTTATTATTACATTATCACCGATCTTTAAATTTAACGGGTTAAAATTTTCATTATTTCTTATTCGATTTTCTTTTGATATTTTTATTAATTCTTCAGTCTTTTTTAAAGAATATGCTAATCTTGCTTTTAGTTCTTGCGCATAGTTATCTGTATTGTAATATTTTGAATTTACTGAATTATCATTTGGAAGGTTCGCTAACCTGCCAAAAATGAGTTCAAATGGCGTGTAATTTGTATCAACATGAGGTGTAGTGTTGTAAGCAAATGTGAAGTATGGTATCCATTGATCCCATTCGTCACCTTTACAAAAATTTAATAAGTATTCATTTAATACTCTATGATTACGTTCTATCGAACCAAGTGTTTCATGATGGTATGGAGTACTAAAAATTTGTTTAATCTGTAATAAGTTGCATATCTCTGATAGTAATTCGTTGGTAAACTCTGTACCTCTATCTGACTTTAAAATTTTAAAATGACCATATATCAGAATTAAGTTTTCTATAATAGTTTTTGCGACTGTTTTCGCGTCTTTTGTCTCCATTGGACAAGCAATTATATACTTTGTTAATTCACATTGCATTGTGAGTATGTATCTGTAATTATTTGTTAAACGTAAAGGGCCTACTGTATCTATCGATACGACTTCGAAACTAGTTCCTGGCGTGTTTGTTATTGTAAGTTTTTCTTTTGTATGTTTTGTTTGTTTATTTATTTTGCATTTTTCGCAATTATTTATGAACTTCTTTATCATTTTACACATATTTTTCCATATGTATCTTTGCTTTATTTTTAAAATTGTTTTTCTAATCCCCATATGACCTCCGTGGGTCGAATTATGATATTCCTCTATAATCCTTTTCTGTTTTTCTATATCTTTTACTTTTTCCGGTTCTCTATAAATCAATATCTTTAAATTTTCTTTATCTCTTTTCAAACTATTATAAATCTTTTTGAATTTTTCTTTCTCTACCGTTTTAAATATTATATCATTCGCATTTAATGCTAATTCTTCTATTCCTAACTTATGCATTTTTGACGTCAGTTTCTCCAGAGTCAGCTGTGTGAACAAAGGATTATCGCTGCATCTTGCAATGACTTCATTATCTTCTATATATATTTGGGTTCCCTTAAAACCTTTTTCTGTTATAAATTTAAGCTTTCTTATTTTGTTTACATCCGATATTGATGTGCATTCCCAAGCAATTAGTTGATCAGACGTTTTGCTGGAAATACATTTTTTGTTTTTAAAATCCGAGTTTTTTGTATGGTTATTTTTATCCATACTCCTTGTTATTGCTAGTATTTGTTTACTTGCATGTTCCAATCTGGGTGGAATCATTTCTTTTTGTGTACATCTATTTAATGTTATTCGCGATAATGCGCTTTTATTGGCAGTGGATTGATCTGCTTTATATTTATTTAAATTATTTGATTCTTTGACAATAATGGGTAAAATGAATTCTTTTTCATTTATTATTAAAGTGAGTGTAAATGTTTCAAAATCTATTTTTGACATGAATTTTTCTAGAATATCTCGCCCTACGATTCCATCTGTTGCGATTGGAAAATCGTCTTCAACTATATGAAAATTATGCCGAATTTGCTCTGTTTCTACTTTCAAATCTAAATTGGTTGTACCAATGCATTCAATTTCCTCACTCGTTATACCTGTTAGTGTTGAAATATTTCTTGTATTAATATTATTTATATTATTGAATTTACAAATGGAGATATCAGCTCCTGTATCTACCAAAAATTTTAGATCTTTGTTCGTATTTTTACATTTTAAAATGATATAATTTGATAAATTTTTTGAAATTTTGTATACTAATTTTGGCCTCTGCGGGTACAATTCTCTGCTACCCGGCCTTAAATTTTTTCCCTGGTATTTTAAATTATTTTCAGTGTTTGAATATCTGTTTGAGTTACAATTCTGATTTTTGTTATTGTGATAATTGTTTTGATAATTATTATTTGGAAAATTATTGTTTCTATAAAAATTCCTTTTTGTATTATTGTTGTTATTAAAATTAGTATTTCTATTGTTATTATAGCGATTATTATTATTGTTGTAATTATTGCTTAAAAAATTATTGCTTTGAACGCCATAATTTTCATTCCTTTTTTTATTATAAGTATTATTATAACAATACTTATTATTATTATAGCAGTTATTATAATCATTATTGTAATTATTATTATAATAGTTATTATTATTATATTGATTTTGGTCATCATGGTACTTTCGATTATGTATACCAAATCGATTTCCTTTTCGAATATGAAAAATTACGTTGCTGTCTGTCTCTAGACTTCTTTCAACAGTCATGCATCTTTCTACTGCTTCGTTGAAAGTTTTTGGCGGATTTGCCAATAAAATATTCTGATATTCTCTATTTACGCCTTTTACAAAAATATTCAGAGACATACTCTCATTAACTTTATAAATTACATCTTTTTCTAATTGTTTTGGATTATTTAATGTTTTTATTTCGAAATAGCTTAACTGATCGGAAAGTTCCACTATTTTCTCTCTAAATTCTGATATAGTCAATCTATTTTGTTTAAGTGCACTGAATTCACTTAAAACTTGCTGTAAATTCTTTGGATTAGGGTAAGCTTTTTCCAACGAATTCTTCAGCTCTAAAAATGTTGCAGGCTTATTTGAGCGTCCAAGTATGCTTCGAACTTGGGCTGATAATTTAAAATTATAGACGTATTTTATATAAATAGGTCTATCTTCATCTTTAATAAGATCATGCAATAACTCTGATTGCGTTATAAAATCCGCTAATTGATCAAAACTACCCTTAAAAACTTGTAGGTTTTTACCTACTATATTTATATCAAAATTAGACATTCTTGCCAAATTTTATTTTTTCTAAATGTTGGAGAAATCTACATTTTCAAAATTTATTTCCAAAAAATTTTTTTTTTTTTTTTTTTTATAATCTTCTCTCATAATTTAGCTTATTTCTTAATTTTATTATTTCTTCATTTGAATTGACGAATTTTTATTTTAAAACTCAAGAATTTTCTTTATATTAAATTTTCTGAACTTTAATTTTTTAATTCTTAAAATTTTTTTAGTATATTTTTATGTGTTCACCACTGTATTTTCTATTATTATATATTTTTTATTAAATTTAAATTTTTCCAACAATAGAATGTAAATTTACCATAGTAATATTGTACTTTATCGATCCTGGCAGGATCTGCTCAAAAGGCTTTGTATTAAAAGATAGCAGTTGAATGCTTGATACTTAATATTTATTTTTGAGGATTGCACCTCCTTAAAAAGCAAAATAACAGTATTTTGATAATGGTCAAATTGAGTTAAAAATGCTTAATATATAATAACTTAAAATAAATAAATAGAGCCTTAATTTTTACATAAATAAAAGTGTTATACTTTTTGAGTATAATCATAACATAGTGATGTGCTTAAAATTAGTGTGATAGTGCAGGCGGTTATAGGGTATTCTACAACATTCTTGTATTTCAGTATTGCTGGTGTATTGTATACATTATGTTGTCTATGTGTGTAAGAGTTAATTTATACACTTGACAAAATATTGTGAAAATGCACTAGTTTTTAGTAATATTTAATGATATCATAAGTAATTTTTTGTCGCGTTAGATAGTTGGACATTCATTGGAAGATAGATGAGAAATTTTCATTATAGAATTAGGGGTGGGGAGGGGAATTGTTATAATACTATAGGTACTGATTTATGCTTATGACTGACAATAAAAACCATCACGAACATAATCAACTAACGCAAACAACAGGACTTAGTGCTGATCATATGTTTTGACTGAGATAATCATCAATATATATATATATATATTAATATAATATATTAATATATTGATGTTTATAATTTGTTCGAGTATGTATTTTTAACACTAAAAGTTACTGACATGACCGAAAAACTGCACTCTTGGCCACTTGGCAGGTATTTAAGTAATGTTCATAAGTAGGTTAGGTAAGTGTAAATTTACTATGTGTGATTGTTGATTTATTAACTATTGATTATCTTGATAATATTATTTTGTTTTATTTGACAGATATTCAATGGGATATTCAACTAATTATGGTGTTGTTTTAATCCACTCATATTGGTGTATTTGTACACAAAGTAGGGACAATTTGTTTACATTTTGGCTTAAAATATCCTCATGGAATCACCTGATGAGATAACTGGGGGATTTTTCGATGTCATTGAGATATTATTTGGTTTTTTAACTTTTATATTGTTCTTATTTAATTGACATAGATTTCCTATGTAAGATAACTAAGTTCAATTCTAGGAAATTGTCTCAGTTACGTCGGAGATCCGGTTAGTTATCATATGAAAACGGTATTATGGGTAACAGTCTTTTTTTCTCTATAGTGTGTTTGTTCAAGTTATGTAACATGATACATGGTAGACTTAAGATTGATCCCCAGGATACGGAATTTGTTATCATCTGGTTGTTTTTCCCAATTTTATTCTAAATTTGTTAGCGTAGCTAGTGTTCATTCTTTCAATTTGAATATTAGTTTTAGTTAATAATTCTTAAAAAACATATATTTTAGGAATTATTTTTTAGAGCTTTATGCCAAATAATTCATTAAGTAACAGGTTTGGTGGTGACCGTGGCATGCAAGTTAAGTGTGTGGCTTAGCATGCTCGGAGCCCGGGTTCGATCCCCAGCCGCGGCGAAAAGTCTTTTCAAATAAAAAATTTTTCTGATCGGTCACAACCTCTTTGCAGACAATGGCAAACCTCAGAGAGTAAATAATGCCATGTAAAGCTTCTTGAGAACATGAACTTTAGCCGTTCGGAGTCGGAAAACATGTAGGTCCAGTTATCGGTCAACTGTGTGCAAACATTTTATAACACACACAACACAATTGATCATAAGAAGCTCGGTCACTGTCCTTTCAAGAGCTGAAATGGCCAATTTGTTTTGTTTTTTTTTAACAGGTTTGCTACAACAATAAAGTTCCTTGCAGAACAACCTAGCAGACTAGACCATGGTTTCGTCGGACGCTACTCCGACTCATCAGTAGTCTCTGTGGTTCATGCAGTCCATTAACTTTGAACAGCTAATAAGTACAACTGCGGCAAAACCAAAATGAAATTACCCATGCAATTTTCACTTTATCAAAGCAGTGTTTTTCTACTCCTTTGCTAGTCGCAAAATTTCAAAAAAATTGACTGCATTGATTCTGCAAAGATTTTGTTGTTGCGCTTTTTGTTTACTTCCTTATCACGTGTCCATCTAGGTTCCAAAATTTTGTTGGTATTAAACCATAGAAGGCGTGAAGCAGATGTTTATTATATGCGCAAACATATAATTACTCATTATGTTTTCGTAGGTTTTAGGTTTAGTAAGTTTTCTTTATTATTTTTATTATATTTAAGCATTTAATTTTCGATTTGGCTCATATTCGAAATATATACAGCCATGGACACATAAATAGCACATAAGTTATGTTTTTAGCTTTTCGTTTGTACCTGGTAATGCATTCATAAACTAAAGTTATAATTTTTTGAGACTCCAGTGTGACGTTGTGTAACACCTCTCCTAAGGAGATGTTCGGTTACATACTTTTCTTTGCTCAGACCATCTGTTTTTGTATAGGCATGTACGATCTGCAGTGATCATATAAATAGCACACATGTTAGTTCGTGAATAGGAGTTAACAAAATCGGGTGTAAATAGAAATTTTAGTGATTTATTAGTTAATAAAGCCAATTCTGAATATAATGGGTAGTAGAAAACATTACACTCCGGAAAATCGATCAGTTATTCATGAACTTAGTTGATAAGGTAAAAAACCGGCCGAAATTAAAGATATTCTCAATATTTCGTAAAAAATGGTCTATAATGCACTCATGTTGGTTAAATCAAAAGGTTTAAATAATTTTAAGAATAAGCCACGCAATCCTAGATTGCGTAAAACCACCGTGTCTACTGATATAAGTCTACAGACTTATAGTTCGCAAAAGTAAGGCGGATCATTTCAAGTCAGCGAAACAAATTATGAGGTAAATAAATGAAAAAAAACCTTAATGTATCAAGAAAACTAGAATCTAGAGGATACATCAGCCGCTGAAAGCTTCTCTTATTAAAACAAAACATTAAATAATCGCTTAGCAATTGATAGGGCCCATGTTAATACAGACGACAAATTTTGGAAAAATGTGCTCTGGACTGACGAAACTAAATTAAATAGGTTTGGACCAGATGGAAAAATATTTGTTTAGTGCCCCACATGACGAGACTTGAATCCGAAGTACACAAAAACAATCATTAAAGCATAGAGGAATCGACCTAATGTTTTCTTTTTCTTTTTTTGGCCCGTGCTATACGCATGCACGACTCACATACCTAAAAATCTGTCCGGATAAACCGGAACAGACAAAATGCACCTACGTGCTAAAACACACTCCCAGTTGGCGCAGTACGAATTTCCACTAAGCACATTAATTGGCTTTTCAGCGGAACTTAAAAATTTTATAACAAAAACAACATCAAATAAATAGTACATTTTACATAAAACTCCAAAACAAAGAGACCAAAGTAACTATAGATAATATGAATATTAGTTAGTTTGCGGCCACTATGCAACCCAAGAACCTACGTGGAAAAGAGATTAAACTCTGAAACTCCAAACCAATTCAAAATATAACGCTGATATATACGTGTAAATATGTGTATATATATACGGGTCACTGTGTAATTTTGGAACACCGTACTTATGTTATTAATTGGATATGTCTTTGGGCCAACGCAGGCATAAAACTTGCATGGAAAAGAGATATCCTGTGGCACACCAAACCAAGTAATAAGCCAAGTGAAAAAGAATGAAAAATTTAAATTTTTTGATTAAATACAAACAAGTTTAAGCATACATATCATATTCGATGGTGTTTACTTCATAAAACTCAATAGTATAAAGGAAAAGCAGAACTGAAGCGATCTCAAATATACGGAGTTACTTCAGGCAACATATTTACAGAAAATCACAATATTAACAGCGTTTAATGTTCGAACCGAAATTTTAAAATGATTAATTATTTAAATGTAAAATCATTTTCCGTTTTAAGTCATCCACGAATCACATAAATAAATCAAGCTATAGGTATCGTTGAAATCACTACACATACATCGTAAAGGGTCATGAAGGGCAAAATTTGAAGTGCACTGACTCAATTTATAGAGCAGAAAAGTCTAGATCCTCTAGATTCTCTCATTGGGATGTTTAAGTTTAGAGATCAGAGGATATGTTGGGAGTCAATTTCACAACAAAGTAATTTATATAAGAAGGTGACATTAAGCATTATTCTTCTGCTTCTTAAGGAAGGCAGTAAAATTTTCTTTAGACGGGTTTCGTACGAAGGGGTTTCCTACGAAACGTGTCCTGTATATTTGGATTCCAACGATGATGGCGTAAAGCAAACAGTAAAAACTGTTTTTGAACCGATTCTATTGCATCAATGTGACCATTATATTGTGGGTTCCAAACTATGCTTGCATATTCAAGAATTGGTCTTACGAGAGATACTTACTTATACTTAGATCTCGCTCACAACCGTTGGTCGGTTTTGGCCTGGTCTAAGAATTTGGGCCAGCCTCTTTTGTCGTGCACTTGCTGGCGCCAGTTGGAAACTCCAAGCGTTGTCAGGTTATCCAATGCCTGGTCTTTCCAACGGAGATGCGGTCTTCCTCGTCTGCGTTGGCCACCGCTGGGTACCGAATCCAATAATTTTTTTCGCTGGAGCTTCGTCGTTCATTCTATCGACATGACCTGGCCGCTCTATTTTAATACGCTTGACTACATCGATGTCGGCATATAGCTCATACAGCTCGTGGTTCCATCGTATTTGGAACTCGGCATTGACGCAGATTGGACCATAGATCTGGCGAAGGATTTTTCTCTCGAATACTCCCATAGTCCTTTCATTAGAGCTGCTCAACGTCCAGGTTTGTGATGCGTATAGTAGGACGGTCAGTTTCGTTCGATTTCGAAGATGGTATGTGTCGATTTGTGTTTCGAGGGTCTTTTCCAAGATTTGTCGGAGCGTAAATATCTGGTCGATGGTGGACTTTCCAGGTCTGAAGCCACACTGATAAGGTCCAATCAATTGGTTGACGATGGGCTTCAGTCTTTGACACAATACGCTCGACAGGACATTATATGCGATATTTAGAGGTTCCAATCGGCTCCTGCGGCTTTGTTGTTTTTAAGCCGAGTTATAGCTGTTTAGACCTTGTTATAGTCGGGCAGCGGACCTTCAACGCTGTCATCAATAATTGAAATTTCCGGGATATCATCTGCACTGGCGGGATTGTTGGCAGCGTCGCCATTTAAAATACAAGAGAAGTGCTCCCTACATAGCATCAGTGTACTCTGGATATCTGTCACTAGATTCCCATTCTCATCCTTGCAGGAATAGGCTCCCGTCTTAAAACCATCGGCCAGGCGTCTTATTTTTTCAAAAAATTTTCGAGTCTCATCCTGTCGCCATGCATCGCGACAAGATAATGATCCGAGTCTATGTTTGCACCACAGATCGTGCGTACGTCTAGTACACTTGAAGAGTGCCTTCCGTCAATCAAAACGTGATCAATTTGGTTGCATGTTTTTTGATCAGAGTACAGCCAGATTGCCTTATGAATATTGAGATGCTTTAATATTGTGCTACTAACGACCATTCCAGGTGCATATCCTGGAATTAGGGTACGGACATGTCAGGTGCATATCCGTAAATCATTATCAGTTTTTCGTTTGCGGTTGACGTCATCAGATTTGGGGATCATTCTTTTATTTATTCTTAGACTTTTTTTTATTCTAAACGTTGATAAACCAACGTCTATCGGGCAATAGTTTTTTGACGTTTCCAGGAGATACAACGCGGAGGTTTGAGTCGACTTGAGACGATTTCGACATGGATTATGCTAGCCTCGCCAAGACGAGGCAGTCAGACACGTTGCCATGTGAAGATCGCCCCCTTACCTCCCAAAAAAGGGCTTTATAAAAACACAACCACTTAAATGAAAACTTAATTTATATGCTTTTGTTATAAAAACAATTAAAACCAGTGTTCTCTTTATTCTTGAGAAAATGTAGTGATGTAAAAAATGATATCATATAAAACAAATAGTGGTCGAAAAACAATTAATATTTAATGGGTCTGCAGATATCCGTAGCTAAAACTTGCTGTATCGGATTCGATGCCAATTAAGTACTGAACCCGATGCTACTACAAAATGCCTAGAAAATGCAACCTGGGCATTTTCCTGTTGCTTTTGAATATATTCAGTCAGTATGACTTTGGTCGTGCTCTGAGCAAGGGCAATATTGTGCGCGTAGTAAATTATAAGAATGTGCAATGTAATTTAAGATGTGAGCTAAATAAAAGTGGGTTTTTTTGTGTAAACCTTTTCCCCACTATAAAAAGTGTGTTTCATTTTGATAAGTGGTTTTATTGGTCCTTCGAGGGAGCGGGGCAACGGCTGCAAAACATTGGTCCGAGTCGAGCCGGATAGAAGAGCGCAGGAATAAGTTAAGTATGTAAATTACAACATGCAAAAACATGCATCAAAAGTGGCCTTCAAAATTTGAATTTTTGTCGGTTGAAATGAAGAAAAAATAGAGCGAGAACAGCGCGAGAAAAGAAAAAACAAAAAGCAAATAACACAGCCAGAATAAGAAAAAATGATAAAGTGCACATGCATAAAATAAAGAGCGAGAGTTAAAGCATTTCAAGCCAGCCTGGCTGGTGCAGCTAAGTGCAAGCGAGAGCGAGATATTTGAGCGACAACCGAAATAAGGGTTGAAATTCTGAGCTTGTTGCGCAGCGCGTCATTAGTGTTCTGAATTCGGCGAGTTCAAGTGTATATTTAGTGACGGAAAATATTTAAAATTACAACCAAAGACATTTTTTGTTTCAGCAGATTAATTACAATATTGGTTAAAATCAAGGTAATTTTAATGTGCTTGTGATATAAATTGTGCTGTGCGACAAAATAAGTGTGTGTGCGTCTGTGTGAAAAAGCGTTCAAGTTTGCTAGCAATGTGCGCTGCTTGTTTTCAACTGTAAAGTTGTGACGTCAGAGCATCGTTTGTCATACAAACGTGTTACATACGTGTGAGTATGTATGTGCAAAATAAGTGCAGAGACAAGTCGCTGCTTTCATATGAATTAGGAATGTGCGTTTTTTCAATGTTTGTATGAAAGTCGGCGCAAAAAATTGGAATTGCTGGCATGCGAAAGGCAACGCATTTTGTTGTTCCTTTGTCAGAAATATCTTTTTCTTTATATTTCCAAACATGCATGTTTAATTGTGCAAGGGAATGGGCAAGAAGGCGAATAAACGTTACGGCATTCGACCTAAAAACACAAAACAAAAAGAGCTACGATTAGAAAACGTTAAGGTTCGAGCAAATAAATGGGCAATGAATATCAACAAATAGATATATGAGGTATGATTAGAAACGAGCGTGGAAAGCATAAAATTTTAAAATAATATAAAATGGGCCAAGGTTTTATATGTAAAACATAAAAACGAATGAAATGAGCATATTGGTATGGAGCAATTTAGCTAAAGAGCGACTTGAATTTTCACAGAACGCAACACACAAGAGCTTGTTTTATCGAAAATTAAATGCAACAAAAATTTATTGATACTAAGATGATTTATTTTTGTTTAAGATGAGCAACAATAAGCTGAAGTCGATGGCTACCTCAATCAAGCGCCTTGCCGACTTGAGGCTAGCAGACACTTTTGCTGAGCTTGGGCTAGAAGATGTGCCGGCCAGGTTGGAGCAGCTTGACAGCCAGTTGGAGCGCTTCAACACTGTGCACGATGAGCTATTGTGTACAGAAGGTACTAATACTGAAGAGCTTGAGAGCGTTATGGTGGAAGCCGAGGAGCAATTCTCTGCTGCTAAGGCAGCCTTTAAAACAAAAATAAGAAAGCTGGAGCCAATTGTGGAGCAAGGTGTGATTTCACTACAAGTGAACATGCCAGCGCAGCAGAGCGATTTAAAAAATACAGCTGTGGTCAAAATAATAGCAGTGCTCTAAAATTCAGACATGCTTGAATAAATAATACTTGTCTAAAAAAGTAGGATCCGTAAAACCCAATATAATTTATATATGAGCTTTCAACGCTGATTCCAAATCTGTACTCAATTTTTACCGTTGTGGTAGGATTTTTAAGATACAGGGTGTTGTACACTTTTTACAATTGTCTTGTTTTATTAATCCAGAACAGGGGTTGAAATAACACTTATTTGAATTGTAATTTAATTCAGTAATTTTGCTTTCAGAAATCGTAGGGACGATTATAGTTTCGCTAAAACAAGAGATACAAAATTTGGCGATATTTCGTTTGATGATCTCTTAATTATAGCTCCGCTATACACATAACACGATAGTAGTTGATACACCGTTGAAACATTTCATATGTTTTCTAGAATACAAAATTTAATTTTTATCTTATGGTGTGTTGTTTAGATTCTTGATCAGGGATTGAATAAAAAAAAGAACAATATAAAAAGTTCAAAATTTAAGCAAAAAAATATGAACAAAAAAATTCTGTTCTCAAAATAAATATTGTTCAAAGAACAAAAAAACATTTTGTTCAAAAATAAAAATCAGTTTAAGAACAAAAAAATTTTTGAACAAAATATTTTGCTCATAGGCTAAAAAAAATCAAAATTATTTTATTGTTTAAAATCAAAACATACTTAAGTTCGCAAATTGAAAAGCAAAGAAAACGCAACTAGTTTGGTTCTCGTTCGTAGAGAAAATCATAAAATATATATTGGCAAATAAGGCTTCGGTATAAGAGTATCAAGAAGTAACTTTAACTTTGTTACTTTAAAAAAATCCTAAAATTGTGTCAGCTAAAATAAAAGACTTTTTCTTGCGTATTTGATTTTATTGCATATTTTTAAGATTTTAAGTGTTAAGCCTCACTAATAAAATATTTTCGAGATTTTTCTAAGATAATTTTGACCGATAGTCATTTATAACAAATTTTAACGCTGAAAAACTTCTTTCAACGCTTATCTGCGTGGTAGGAATTGATAAAATAATTGCTGCCAGTTTAGAAAAATGAGTGAATCCGCTTATATATCTTTGTTCATGCCAGTAATTAAGAACATTAGTGTTTAATTAATGAGCTGATTCAATTTAAATATTTTTTCTAAAATTTTAAAAATGCATAAAATCAAAATATCTCTAAGACAATGTGGATTCTTCAATTAATTTACGAAAAAATTCATACGCAACAACGACAAGATTGTATCTTGAATTTTTCTTTAGGAATTTGTTTGATTAAATTTTTGTATACGCATACATGTAAGACCGTTTTTTGGTTGATTCGGTTAAGAGGATTTTTCATATCTGGCATTTTTTGTTTTCTGTAGATGTGCACTTTTTTAAACAACAGTTTTTTGAACAAAATTCCTTAAGAAAAAATTTACGAAATTCAGAGTGTGATATGGTAAAGGGCACCCCTAGCCCCTTTTCTTCTTTAATAATTATTCATAACCGAACTGAAAATTTCCCAGGCAACATTAGTTTACCAATCGACGCAGCTTATTGTATATCCAATATATATATAAATAATAATAGTAATGACTGAATTTCCTTGAAACTAAATAAAATTACAATCAAAATTTTTCAAATGACCAAAAAAACTTGAACAAAATTTATATTGTTCAAAAAATAAATATCGTTCAAAGAGCAAAAAAATTTTAAACCAAAATTTTTTGTTCAAAATCAAAACAAAATTTTTGTATATATTTTTTTTTTGTTCTGTTCAAAAACAAAATATTTTTGAACAAAAAATTACAATTCAAATAAGTGTTATTTCAACCCCTGTTCTGGATTAATAAAACAAGACAATTGTAAAAAGTGTACAACACTCTGTATCTTAAAAATCCTACCACAACGGTAAAAATTGAGTACAGATTTGGAATCAGCGTTGAAAGCTCATATATAAATTATATTGGGTTTTACGGATCCTACTTTTTTAGACAAGTATTATTTATTCAAGCATGTCTGAATTTTAGAGCACTGCTATTATTTTGACCACAGCTGTATTTTTTAAATCGCTCTGCTGCGCTGGCATGTTCACTTGTAGTGAAATCGCACCTTGCTTCACAATTGGCTCCAGCTCTCTTATTTTTAATTTAAAGGCTGCCTTAGCAGCAAAGAATTGCTCCTCGGCTTCCACCATCACGCTCTCAAGCTCTTCAGTATTAGTACCTTCTGTACACAATAGCTTATCGTGCACAGTGTTGAAGCGCTCCAACTGGCTGTCAAGCCGCTCCAACCTGGCCGGCACATCTTCAAGCCCAAGCTCAGCAAAAGTGTCTGCTAGCCTCAAGTCGGCAAGGCGCTTGATTGACGTAGCCATCGACTTCAGCTTATTGTTGCTCATCTTAAACAAAAATAAATCATATTAGTATCAATAAATTTTTGTTGCATTTAATTTTCGATAAAACAAGCTCTTGTGTGTTGCGTTCTGTGAAAATTCAAGTCGCTCTTTAGCTAAATTGCTCCATACCAATATGCTCATTTCATTCGTTTTTATGTTTTACATATAAAACCTTGGCCCATTTTATATTATTTTAAAATTTTATGCTTTCCACGCTCGTTTCTAATCATACCTCATATATCTATTTGTTGATATTCATTGCCCATTTATTTGCTCTAACCTTAATTTTACTTGCTCTAATTTTGTATGCGTTTTCTTTGCTCATTTTTTAATCAAAGCCCAATTATCGATTTATCGATAATCATTGCCCATTCACTTGCTCTAATTTTATGTTTATTTTTGTCGCTCGTTTTCTAATCGTAGCTCTCTTGTTTCTTACTCGCCCGTTTTCTTACTCGCTCTTTATGTTTTGTTTCGTCGCTCGTTTTCTAATCGCTAAATTTATAGTTTCGATTATAGTTTCGCTAAAACAAAAGATGCAAAATTTGGCGATATTTCGTTTGATAATCTCTTAATTATAGCTCCTCTACAACACATAACACGATAGTAGTTGATATACCATTGGAACATTTCATATTTTCTCTAAAATACAAAATTTAATTTTTTATTTTATGGTGTGTTGTTTAGATTCTGAATTAATAAAACTAGACAAGTGTAAAAAGTGTAAAACACCCTGTATCTTAAAAATCCTACCACAACGGTAAAAATTGAGTACAGATTTGGAATCAGCGTTGAAAGCTCATATATAAATTATATTGGGTTTTCCGGATCCTTCTTTTTTAGACAAGTATTATTTATTCAAGCATGTCTGAATGTTAGAGCACTGCTATTATTTTGACCGCAACTGTACATGGGGCGAGTTTGACGGCAGCATCACCAAGTGGTTCACAACAACAAGCAGGTGTCACCAGCGTTTAAGTTTGCGTTTCTGCGCAAGTCGTTGACGCATAGAGGTGCACGTACTTTGGGCGAGTGGCAGCTCACTGATGACAACTTGAGCGACTGCCGGTGCTTACTGTAGCGCCAAGTGCAAATGAGCTGCAGCGCATGTCTAACGTGACGCACGAATCAATACGTCAGCTTAAGGCGCAAGGGCTGCCAACAGAGCATTGGGACATGTTTATCGTCCACATGCTACATGAGCGTTTGGACCCAGAAACAGGCAAGCAGTGGGAGCTGTAGCGCGAGAGCGAGACACCAAGGGCGGATGATATGTTGGCATTCTTGGATAAACAAGCCGCAGCGCTAGAAACGGGTGGTCGCAGACCAGTCAGAGCAGTAGAAACACCAAGAACTGTGCAAGAGTGAGTTCGTGATAAGTCAGCTAGTACCGCTAGATTATATAAGAGCGTGGGATCAGTACAAGAGCGGAAGCCTCTCATATGTAACGTGTGCGGAGATCGCCATCAGATAAACAGGTGCCCAGAATTTTTAGGCTTATCTTTACGGACACGGCAAAAGTGGGTTGAGCTCAGAAACCTATTTCCAAATTGCTTTATGCGAGGCCATGGGGTTTCTCAATGCTTCACGGTACCATGTGAGCGCTGCCCAGGCTCCGTTTAGCACAACAGTGTTTTATGTCCCAAGAGAGAGGTAGCAGTAAACCAAGCGATGCGGCATTTAACTTCAAATGAGGCGAGCGCATGCAGAGTCAAGAGCAAGACAAGAGAGAGCGAGGGCAAGAAGAAATGACTTGAGCAGATTCCTTATGCAAAACGAAGGCGGCTAGAGCAAAAAGGGCAGGAGCGAGTTTTAGTGCAGACAGTGCGGTAAAAAGATGAAATAGAAGTGCTAGAAGAAGAGTTGAACATTTTAAATAAAAAAGAGCAAATTTTGGATAAAAAAGAGAAACTTTTGTCAAGGAGCAAGAGCATTGTTAAAGCACAGGTTGATGAAAAATAAAATATTAATAAAAATGAGCCTGCTTATGTTCTAGGCCAAGAATCGTATTTAGAGCGTTGTTCTTTATTTGAAGATAAATTTTATATGTTATTACTTCCTACAGCTTTGGTAAATATTGAAGTGCAAGGTGAGAGATTTGGACCTGTTCGAGCGTTAAAAGATACTGGTGCTCAGCCAAATTTAATAAGTGCAGAGTTACAGCGTAAAAACAGGCTACCAGTATTGCCGAACCACCGTTGTATGGTAGCCGTAGGTGGCTCATCGGTAAATATAAAGCATCGGCTAGCAGCAAAGATTTTTCCGTGGCATGATTCGGAAAATTATATTACTGCAGAATTTTTAGTATTGCCAAAAGAAAGTGATTGGCGTCCAATCATTCCAGCAGAAGATATTCATATAGAGCAAAGAGCGAACCCATCTAAGGTTCCGTGGGCAGATCCTCAGTATTGGAAAGCAAGTGAAGTGAATATGCTTCTTGGTGTAGGTATAAGCGCAAAAATAATTAATTCTGTTATAGCAAAAGATGAAAAAGGAGCTATATATCTGAGCAGTAGTTTTGGTGTGCTTGTTTTTGGGGCACATAAGCGTTAAATAGAATCAACTGGAAATATGATTGTGTCATCAGCGGACTGTGTTGACAACAGTCGTTTAGATAAGTGGCTACAGAGATTGTGGTAATTAGATCAAGTGGGCGAGAGCGATAAAAAGCGGACGTCAGAAGAAGAAACTGTTGAGCAATATTTTATGAGCACTTTCTCAAGAAACGATCAAGGCAGATTCATTGTCAAGATTCCGATGCACTCTGATGTAAAATTTTTAGGAAGTTGAAGAGCCGCGGCCTTAAGTCGTTTCATGCACATCGAAAACAGATTAGAAAAAGATCATATACTGCGAGAAAAGTATATAGAATTTATGAGGGCTTATGAGGAGCTGGGGCATATGCAGTTAGCAACAAGATCACCAGAGCAAGACAAACAAGTCTATTACATCCCGCATCACTGTGTTATGAAAAAATTTCGTGTGGTTTTCGATGCCAGTTGTAAGACTGATCTGGGAATTACATTGAATCAAGTGCAATTGCTGGGCGAGAAATTACAAAGAGATTTGCATGATATAGTTATGCGATTCAGACGCCATAAGGTGGCGGAATGTGCAGATATTAGAATGATGTTTAGACAGGTGCAAGTTTCAGAAGAGCAGTGGGATTTACAAAGAATTTTTTGGCGAGAGTCCAAAAATGATCCATTAAAAGAATATTAGCTGACGGTGGTCACATATGGCATGACGTCATCAGCATACAATGCAGTGCGGGCATTAATTCAGTGTGCAAGAGAAGCTAAAGAAAAATTTCCGCAGGCATAGCATATCATAGAAAATGATTTTTATATGGATGATTGCGCAAGCGGCGCGGATTCAGAGCTCGAAGTACTAGGTTAACCAAGAGAAATAGATATTGTGCTTAAAGGTGCAGGGTTTGAGCTTCGTAAATGGAAATCTAACTCTGAACGAGCTGTGACAGCAATGAATTCAAAGAGCGAAGATGCAGTGGTTTTTGTTAATGAAGAGGGAGCCTCTGTTTTTGGTTTAAAATGGATGAAAAGAAAAGATAAATTTACCTTTGTCGTGAAAACTCCAGAGATAGATGGGGCAATAACTTAACGGAAAGTGGTTAGTTGTATCGCGCAGCTTTATGATCCAAATGGGTTTATCTCACCTGTCACCATCAAGGGAAAGATTCTCATTCAAGATCTATGGAAAATGAGCTTGGAATGGGATGAGCAATTACCCAAGGAGCTAGCCTTAAAATTTAAAGAGCTCTGGGCAGGTATAAAAGATTTAGAAAAATTTGAAATTGAGCGATGGATTGGTACGATTAGTGATGCCAAGGTGCAGCTGCATGGATTTGCAGATGCGTACACAGCAGCATACGGTGCAGTTATGTATGTGCGAACTTATTATGGGAAGGTCAGACAAAAGTCAATTTGCTTGTGTCAAAGGCACGTGTAGCACCATTAAAGACTTTAACTGTGCCAAGATTAGAGCTATCAGCTGCCAGGCTTTTAGCATTGTTGCTTTCTGATGTCGTCAAGAGCATGGATTGGAAATTAGTTGAATATAAACTTTGGTCAGATTCTCAGGTTGTGTTACACTGGATAAAGAAGCTTCCTTGTCATTTAAAGGTTTATGTGGCAAACCGAGTATCTGAGATACAGACAAATTCTGACATCAAAAGTTCGCGGTATGTGAACACTAAGGAAAATCCTGCGGATTTTCTTAGTAGAGGCTTAACGCCCAAAGAGTAAGAAAACAATCAGTTATGGTTGTATGGACCTGAGTGGTTAAACAAAGCCGAAGAGCATTGGCCAAGAGATATATTTGAGCAAGTCGAGAGTAAAGAAGTAATGAGCGAATTTAAGATTAATGTAACAAAAGTGAGTGGCAAGTTGTTACAGATACATGTGCCTGGTATGAATAATGTTATTCCGTTGGTGGAATTTGCGTCCACCCTGGAGAAAGCTGTGAACATATTGAGCTATGTACTGCGTTTTATTAGGAAAAGTAGAAGCGCAAGCTAGAAGAGGACGCTGTGAGAGATTCTACAGTGACAATGGCACTTCGTTTGTTGGTGCAGCGAAGGAGCTAAAAAGAGCAATTGAGCATTGGCATGCGAGCGAAGTGTTTGAACATTTGAGCATGAAGGGTACAGAATGGCGTTTTATGACTCCAGCAGCACCGCATCAAGGTGGTATTTACGAAGCTGCGGTAAAATCTATGAAATATCATTTTGTTCGTATAGTAGGGCAAAGAACATTAGTCTATGAGCAATTTGTTACATTATTGACACAAATTGAAGCTATTTTAAATTTCACATCTTTATATCCTTTGAGCGATGACCCCACAGATGTGCAAGCTCTCACCCCAGGGCATTTTTTGGTAGGAGAGCCGCTGGTTCTTCCATTACCTTTTGTAACAGATGAGCAACCGACTACAAAAGGAGCGAGACTATGGCGTGAGCGTCAAACAATGGTGAAGCATTTCTGGCATAGATGGAGAAAAGAATACTTAACAACACTGCAAGAGCGTAAGAAATGGAGACGTGAGAGAGAGTTGAGTTGTTTCCTCCAGCGCAATTGGGAACAGGTCGGATATGCGAGCTACTACCGAGCAAGGATGGGCTGGTGAGAAGTGTCGTTATACAGACAGCCACAAACCGATTAACTAGATCTGTTCAAAAGATTTGTCTTTTGCTGATTGAGCCAGAAGAGCCGTGAAAATAAGATTTTGTATTATGTCTTGTATTACAATATTTTGAGCTATGTATTTTTTATGCAATGTTGTTGTTTGTAAAAACCGTAGATTTTCGTGGGGAGTGTATCGGATTCGATGCCAATTAAGTACTGAACCTGATGCTACTACAAAATGCCTAGAAAATGCAACCTGGGCATTTTCCTGTTGCTTTTGAATATATTCAGTCAGTATGACTTTGGTCGTGCTCTGAGCAAGGGCAATATTGTGCGCGTAGTAAATTATAAGAATGTGCAATGTAATTTAAGATGTGAGCTAAATAAAAGTGGGTTTTTTTGTGTAAACCTTTTCCCACTATAAAAAGTGTGTTTCATTTTGATAAGTGGTTTTATTGGTCCTTCGAGGGAGCGGGGCAACGGCTCCAAAACACTTGCTCTTCACTATCAGGAAATGCTAAGTGGTTACAACAAAATTAAATGCAGACTTATGGACCCCTTATCGAGACCATTACCTTAACTAATTCGATACCATTAAACTTTGATTAAGACACAATAAAAAAATTGTTGTTTTTCCTAGTTAATTTATTTTATTCTATGATATAACAAACCAATTTAATAACTAAATATGCAGAAATGAGGACTTTTATTCTCATCCGCTTGCCATGAAATATTAAACATATAGGAAGAATATTCTGAGCACACCGATTTCATAAAAACTACACTGATTTCTTATAAAAATTAAAATAAAAATTTCTTCATAATTCCAATCACGTCAAAAGTATGCACAACGAGTAAAATGACTACTTTTTTTGGCCAAAACCTCAAATAGATAGAAAACTAAATTTTTATTGAAATTTGTGGCATTATATGTCAGAAAATTTAACTATTAGGAACTTTGACCTCGCCCCATTTCTTTAAAAATTAAATTTTAAACGAATTTTGTGATATTAGAAAAGCATTTATATTAATACGAAGTCTTAATTACTAAGGTATTCAAAGATATGGTAATTTAACTCAAAAAATGTATTTACAAAAATAGCTTAAAAAAAACTCTTATATTACATGAAAATTAACACGAAAATAATTATAAAATAATATAAATAATCCATTAGATGCTCATTCGTTACTTTCTTAAGCATAATAAGTTTTTAAGCATTATAGAATATATCAGACTAATGTAAATACTATTTTCATCTCCACTGCCATTGTCATCTAAATCTGAATGTATATCTATGTTAATAATCGTCTTTGAATCTTCAGGAGCTGATAAAGGTCTTCCTTCGGCAGCTTCACAGTATAAAAAGCACATCACTTCAGCTGGAAGCCCTAAACTTGGTCTTTGCTGTATGATCCGCTTTATACAATTTATGCCTCCATTTTGCAGCATCTTTACCAAAAACTCCCACTGGAAGCACTATATCTTCCATTATTTGATCTGATTTTTCATTGAAGGGTACACGACGATGGCCACCTTTTGATTGTAATATCGGTTTATTTAAGTCAAGTGGTTTTCTCCTATTAACCAATCATCAAATTTCACCTTGAACGTTTTTAAAGTTCTATCGGACTTTTCCCACTTTCTCCTTATATTTTTCTTTATATTTTCACATTTTTTCACTAAAATATGGTTTTGAGCTTCCATAACATTTGCTTGCTGTATTGTTGCTTTTATATCGTTAAATAGTGATGATTGCTTTGCTTTAGTTTTCCGTTCTGCATGTCATATATTAAATAAAGCTGAATTTTTCAGCTGGAACTTATCTTAAAAAAAAAAATTAGTGTTCAACGGCGGCAGATAAATGCAGATTTTTTAATTTTAATTTTTAATTTTATATGTTCCTTTATTCAAATAATAACATCTTATAGAGATGCTTATTGCTATTGCTATTGCTTAGCTTAGTTCTATGTTAATATTTTACATTATTCGATTTCTCGCATAAGTTTGTTATTATTCTTCGTTATATTAGGTAAATTAAAAGGAAAAATTGTAAACCTTTTTTTGTTTTTGTATAAAACTTAAAGCTATGACTTAGAAATATCTGCCTAGGATTTTATTATACAATATAAATGACTGCTACTTATGTTATCTCTGATTTTTGCTACACAGTTATAATAATTTTTTATTTATTTATTTATTTATTTATTTATTTCAGTCTATGAATATATATCATTCTTACAGACTATTTTTAACAAAAAACAAGTATAATTTAAACACTTAAAACTAACAAGATACTTTCACAAAAACAAAATAAGTGGAATACAATAAAAAGCATTATAAGATAATAGACAAAAAGTTTTTTAAACTATATTTTGGCAATGAAAGATCAAGAGAAAATTTAAGTGACAATTCATTAAAAAGAATTAAAGCTCTAGTAATTGGCTCGTTTCGAGCATAATTTGTACGAACTTGTTTAATAAAAAATACTTTGATATACCGCAACTGCCTTACAGGAATATTAAATTCAATTAACTGCAACAATCCCGGGCAATCAGTTTTAGAAGAGATTATATCATGAATAAATAATAAAGATTGAACATTTCTTCTCGATTCTAAGGATTTCAAACCCATAAGCAGACAACGCACATTATACGAGGGTAATGGAGTGAAGAGAGATCTCAACATTGCTCTAGTGGCAGTTTTCTGAACTCTTTCCAATCTCAAGGTATGGATCGCATAAGATGGATTCCAAATGATGGCAGCGTATTCAAGTCTAGACCTAACCAGACTATTATAAAAGGTTTTAAGCGTATGTGGATCACGAAATTTTAAGTATTCCTACGGATAAAAGCAAGAAGTGAGTAAACTTTTGGCAATAGAAAATTTAAGTGATCAACAAAGGAAAACTTGCAATCGAAAATCACACCAAGGTCTTTAACGATGAAGACTCTTTCTAGAGGAATTCCAGCTAATAAATAACACTGGTTTACAGCCAATATGTACTTTGAATGCCACTATCCTTTTCTCATGTAAAATCGGTCGCTAATTCCGAAAAAAAAAATTATTTTTTTTTTCAGTCACTCCGTTTTCGAGATATTGCCCACTGTAGGGTTTTCAACGAAAAAAAAAAGTTGGTTCCACTTAATTGCATATATCTCCAGAACCAACAACAGTAATCAAACAAATGATATATCAAATAAAAGCTAATAAAATTTCTTACAAACAATGCAAACATCATTTTTTGGTCGAGTTGTTAGTTTTGGCGGAATAAATTCAAATTTCGGGGATTTTTTTTATTTTTCAGAAAAATTTCCAAAAAAAGACAAAATAGTTGCAAATTTCGTTAAGAAATCAAAATATTTTATTACTTTTGATATTTTTTAATAAAAGCCCTTATTTTTCCAAAAAAAATAAGCTATTGTTGAAGAAAATCTATTGAGAAATGAAAAAGTTGTGTTTAATGGAACGAAATCACCCAAATTGTGTGATTATCAATTTATGCATTTGGACTTATTTTATTGCCATAAAAAAAAAAAAAAATGATAACTAAAGGTTTTTGTAATAAAATCATATATTCTTCATTTTTATTGTTCTTTTAATAATTTACATTATTTTTACATTATTTAAATTGTATATAATTATTATTAATAATTTTTATTGTTGCATTAAATCATTTGTATTAGAATTCTTGTTATGTCGTTAATTTAATTCGGGATCGGTTTCTCTGATGAGAAACCAACAATAGTCGCCCATCATTCCTTCGTCGCAAAATCCTTGGTACCGATTCTCAATTGCTTTCATCTGTTGGTGGAATCTTCTGGTATGCAACAATTCAACTTTTTGAGACCCGATGTTAAGGTGACATACTTCAAAAATCGTGAAAAACCGTTTGCTATACACTTTACAAAGAATGACAATATATGCTTTTGCATAGTCATTCCTGGCTTATTTAATACCTTCGGTCAGCCGTACATTCCCAAAGAGTGGCGTTTGTTTATTGATGGCTGTATTAAATATGAATAACACGACTGGAAAATATGTTCTGATATCAAAGTCGTTGGTACACCACGTCGTTGGTAAACCACTATTACAAAAAGGACTGGCCAGAAAGAATTAAGTCGAAAGTTGGAGCGAGCAACGTCAAAAACGTTCCACTCGTCAAAAAGAAAACATATTTCTCCCACCGCTGCACATCAAACTTGGACTTATGAAAAACTTTGTCAAAGCGTTAGACAAAGAAAGCGAAGCATACACATTTTTGAAAACGATTTTTCCAAATCTTTCTGATGCCAAGATAAAAGAAGGTGTCTTCGTTGGATCGCAAATAAAAAGGTGTTAAGCTATCTTCAATTCGCAGAACTATTGTCACCAGTTGAGGCAGCGGCGTGGGATTCTTTTAGGTCGACTGTTTCTAGCTTCCTCGGGAACAATTAAAGTGAATCTTACGAGAAAATAGTCAACGAGTTGCTCAAGAACTATAAAAAAATGGGCGTAAATATGTCTCTGAAAATTCACTTTC
>OY282640.1:91805586-91993086 GCA_958299015.1 Tetanocera ferruginea | reverse complement strand
ATTCACTTAAATGCTACTTCAAATGAGCATTTAGCAGTTTGCAACCCTAATTAGATATTCGAAAAACTACTACTCGCTACTTTTTTCTCATCTCTGACTTGAACTCGTTTCATTAGCTGTCAATTTTGTGTACTGTCAGATTTTTTTTGCTTAGGCTGTGTGCCAATCTGAAACTTTTAACTCGGATTGATACTCAGGGTATAGTATAAATTTTGACAAGAGGGAAGAGAATTTTTGACACAAGCGAAAATTAAAAAAAGTATTTCTTAGTTGCATTGAAGTTTAGAAAAATTAAAAGGAGGGTTGTGTTAAATATTTTAGCTACATTATTTTGACTTTTTTTCTGAAAAATTAGTATTGCTTGATGATGTTTCTGGATGCTGTTAATATTCAGAATATATTAATTTTTCATTAAAGCAATGTGCGGGCGGTGGTGTAGTGCTCAAAATGTAATGTATATAAGGATTTATAAATGTATATATAAAGTATAAATATACAGTATTTTGGATTTTGAAAATTTTACCTTCAGGTAAATTGCACACAAATGGGGAAATAAAATAAGAGCCACACATTATTAAACAAAGAGCCGCACATGCCTATTGATGGTTTACAGTATTTTTCCAGCAGGTCTTTTCTCAAATATAATTTTTTTGTTATTCGGTTAATCGAAAACTATACAGCCGTCCATACCTTTCCAACGATGTATTGATAACGAAGATTGTATAAGAAATAATAAAGTTATTTGAAGTTTTGTGAAAATAATCTAAAAAAAATACATAAAAACATTATTATCATTAATCCAATTGCAAATATTTTCAAATTTTTCATTCAGATTGAACGAACTTTTTCAGGCCTATAACTTGAGACAGTTTATTTGCTTACAACTATTACACTTGTTTATATAGGGGAGCGGGGGGCTAGTTGTAACACTTTTTGGAAAATATGATAGGAAAACGAAACTACACGATATATCGTGGTTTTAAAAACATGAGTTGAAAGGTTAAATATTTGACTATCCTTGCGTTAAAAAAAAGTTTTGGAATAGGAAGTATTTTTGTTAAAAATTGCAAGTGTTACATCTTACCCCGTGCATGGGGCTAGTTGTAATAGCCTTGGGGCATGTTGTAACAAGCAATAAAACTGAAGTTTTTGCTTTACTCATTTATTTTCAATTGATACAACTAAAAATATTCAAGTATTTAACAACATTAAGGCCTAGTTTCACCAACTTCTAGTTTCATATTTTTTGAAAATTTCTTAATCGTTGAACCTGGCCCGGCTTAGAGAAGTGGTTTCAGGTGTCCTTAGAGAAAGTTGTGAGTTTTGTTTTTTTAATGAATTTTTTTAACCAATCAGGTCCAGCCATATTATTTTAGTGCCATGAGGCTGGTATATTTGGTGAACAGCACATTGGTAGGTATGCCAACTCTTTCACCTCTATTAGAAGCAGTCCAAAAGAGATATTTGCACACGTCAGTAGGTACGAAGATATTTTATCTTCATCTTTATCTTTAAACACCACTCTGGGTTATTGTAGCCAACAAATGGCAATTCAATGTTATTTTTGTATGTATCCATGTAAAGAAGCTGGCACAAATTGAACAAGATTTTCTCACACTTGTCTTCTGATCTTTAACTGCAATAGCAGCCAACTCGAAAATTTCTTTACTTTAAGTTGCCCGATTAGACTTTCGTTTATAATTTCTCATTCTTCCAAAAAATTATTATTATTAAGACATAATAATTAAATAAACAAACACCGAATAGCCAGTTCAAATGTGTGGAGCAAGTTGTTACATGTTACAACTTACCCCACAAAATTGTTACAACTTTCCCCGCAGTTTAATTTTTGACAAACATTTAAATATATAAAAATCAACTTAATTTGAAGAAAAAAAAAAAAAAATGTCAGTAAACTGTTATAAAATATGCTCCGGTTAAAATTAAATAAGTTTCAAAAATCCTAAAGACGCTTTCAAAAAGCAAAAAATAGAAAGATATATATTTTATAATACCTGCTAGAAATAAAGCCCATGTTTGCGCCCACTCAATGTAAAGTCCGATGAGACACTAACGGATCTCGTTTGAAAGAGTACGTAATATTGGATGAAAAAAAAGAGAGACTTGTAAAAAAACCTTTCGTATTCTAGGCAAAAATAGCGTTTTACAACTTACCCCTGTTACAACTAGCCCCCCTCTCCCTTATACGGAAAACATGATTTTTGGAGGTTTTTGCAAAATGGTTTAGCTTACTGACGGATTTCGGTACAGCCAAAACATTTTGGGAATCACTATAAAATACATCAAGGTTAATTTTAGAATGGGTACAACTGGAACTTGTTTTTCAAAGCACGTGTTCAAATTTTGTAGGGTTAACTAAAAATTTGCAACTTCGGGTGTTGCAAGGTCAAGACTAAGTGAGATTTTTTCGGAGTGCGTGTTAAGTTTTAGGGTTTTTAGGTTCGGTGGAAAAAATTTTAGCACTGCTGCTGATTTTTTTTTAAATCAGTATATTTTATAAATGGAATAAAATGATATCAAAAACATGTTGCGAAAATATATGCAATGAAAATAATTATGAATAAATCGATGGTTAATCACACTAAACTGATAAGTGAAAAATTTTACATGTGCAGAAACGTCGATTTTGTTTTTACATTTCAGTACAAAATACAAATTAGAACTACAAATGTACTGAGCAGCATTCATTGGTAATGCATTTTCAACAAATTAACACAATATAGATATTATATTGACGACGACCTATTTTTGTCAAAAGACCAAATGGTTTTTTGTTTAATTTTTATACATGTTTACACAACTATTGCTTTAATAATCTTATTTTACGCAAAGCAATAGTATTTATTAAACATATATAGTTTTGAATAAAAAAAAGTATTAGAAAACGCAGCAGTTAACTTTTCATGCTTCATTTGGCACAGTTAAAATGACAATTCAATTTCAATAGACAGAAGTTTTGTTCAACGCAGAATTTTCCTTCCTACCACGAGTCAAAAGTTTCCGATTGGCACACAGCCTTATAAATGTTCGGCATGTTCGAATACTTGTCAATTTAAATTCGCATTTTACGCTTCTCCCTAATTTGAACACTTGACATTTGGTTGAATTTTCGAACTTCTAAATGCGCATTTAGAAATCAGTCTGAACGTACTATTAAGTTAAACAAGTACTCATTATAAATTGGAGGTTTGCTTTTGTAGTAATTTGAAGAACTTAAGTACAATTCATCTTGGACTAGGTAAGTTCTAAGATGAGAAGATACATTTTGTTTTTTTTTACTGAAGAATTTTAACGCATGATTTACAATTTCATTTTCAACTTGATTTATTTTACTTTTTTTGTATTGTACTTTACAATTCGGCTTCCGGTAAAGGCCTGTGCATGCTCTAAGAAATTTTTCTTTTCTAGAGAAATGCAGATAAAATAAACAAATTCCTGTTAAGAATCGATGCCTTTAACAAGTAATGTTTATAAGCATCTTTTTTTATGCTAGCATAAATGGATTTGTAGTATTTCACGCTCATATTTTAACGAAGAGGTGGTGACCATGGCGTGCAGGTTAAGTGTGTGGCTTAGCACGCTCGGAGCCCGAGTTCGATTACCAGTCGCGGCGAAAAGTTTTTTCAATAAAAAAATTTTTCTGATCGGTCACCACCTCTCTGCAGACAATGGCAAGCCTCAGAGAGTAAATAATGACATGTAAAGCTTCTCGAGAATATGAACATGAATTAGCCGTTCGGAGTCGGCATAAAACATGTAGGGCCAGTTCACGGTTAATTGTGTGCAAACATTTAATAACACACACAGCGCCATTGATCATAAAAAGCTCGGTCAAAGTCCTTCAAGGGCTGAAATGGCCAATTTGTTTGTTTGTTTGCTTAAAGATATAAAATTTTCGAAATCTGTTGCAATTAATAGTGTTATGACACTGGCTGGTTTTCAGATCTTTAAACAAGCAGGGGATAAAAGAGATAGCAATGGCTTGTCTGAATGGGATGCCACTAGAAAATTGTGTGGAAAATTCAACAGCTGTTGCGACAAAAATATAATATATTTTGTGTCAAAAATTTACAACTTGTCCGAATTATTTTAAAATAATCATGAGCTCTTGCAACGCAAATGTTTTTTATTTCAATTCAAAACATTTATAGGCAACCAATTGAAATGCAAAAACAGCATTAAAAGGTACAACGGCAAAAACGTAGAATGTCTGCTTTACAAAATATTTATCTTGTTCTTCCTTCTCCTGAAACAAGGTGTTCACAATGATTTTTTCGTGATTTTAAGCTGGTAGAAGCTGAAAAGTAAAAAGTTTTGTATTTTTTAGCGCTTGATTGTACATATAGCGAAGGCAGTCATATCAACGGAAAATTATAGTGAGCATTTGTCGTACTGCTCTTAACTTACAATTTAAGCGCTGAAAAATATTAAAACTAGCCAGTGTCATATAGGCTTAACTAATATTTTTGAATGCACTTTTTTACTTACACATTTTGCCGTATCTATTTTTTTTGAAGTTGTAAATATAGATAAATAAATATTTACTTTCAATTCTAATACACTCTTGCTGCTGATCAAAGACAAAGTAAACATCAGAGAGCAATCCCACGATCAATAGCAAACAGTTTAGCGATATACCGTTATAATGCAAAAACACGTAAAGGGTGGTTGAATTTTAAGGGCCGATGTTGAATGTGAACCACACGTAAACATAAAGTTTTTTCTGCATTTCATTTGACATTTCTGAATTTCAGTCTAATCCAATTTGAACCATGGAAATATACACAATCGAAGAAAATCATCTTCAGTGATGAGGCACATTTTCACCTCAGTGGATTCGTCAATGACCAGAATTGCCGCATGTGGGCGATTGATAATCCAAGAGTGATTGTCGAAAAACCAATGCACCCACAAAGAGTGACTGTTTGGTGCGGTTTATGGGCTGGCCGCATCATCGGGCCGTATTTTTTTCAAAATGAGGTCGGTCAGGCAGTTACTGTGAATGGTGTTCGCTATCGTGAGATGATAACGAACTTTTTATGGCCCGAATTGGTAGATATGGATGTGGACAATATGTGGTTTCAACAGGACGGTGCCACTTGCCACACAGCTAACGAAACCATGGCTCTTTTGCGCGACAAATTCAATGGCCGTGTTGTCTCACGTGATGGCGATGTCAAATGGCCGCTAAGGTCCTGTGATTTGACACCGTTGGACTTCTTTCTTTGGGTTTATTTGAAAGGAAAGGTGTACATCGATAAACCAGCAACAATTCAAGAGCTAAAAGATGAGATAATTCGGCACATAAACGGCATAGAACCTCAATTATGCCTCAGCGTCATCGAAAATTTGGACCATCGGATGGATGTGTGCCGCAGAGGTCGCGGCGGCTATTTGGCCGATATTTTGTTCCATACAAAATTGAACCATAACAATATTATCATAATAAAAAGAAATGACAATAATTTCCTAAATAATTTGTTTTATTCAAAATCAACATCGGACCTTAAAATTTAACCACCCTTTATAAACATGTGATATTTTGTGTTTGTAAATTAAGGTGGGTCATCAAAAAAAGTTTGCATTTATCGCCCCTTATTTGAAAGCTTATGTAAAAACGAACCCAAACGAAGATGAATCGAATACTAACGAACAAAACTTAAGTTGATCGAAGTCATTCCGAAGGGATACGAAGGCATACGATGATGAACCGAAGGCTAAAGTCCTAAAGCGAAGACGAACTTCACTGAAAGTTTGATTCGCTGTAAATTTTTTTCCTACAAATGAAATTTAATAGTTCCTTCACAACAGTTTTATGTTTTTTTATGAACTTTTATTATCTAAAAAAAAGTTTAAAGTTTTGGGGGCACTGAGGAAATACGACGAAAATTTGAAATATTTGGTCAAAGATGGATTCCTTTGTAAAAATGTTATCAGAACGGGTTATTGTACTAATTCTGATCTATTTACTTTTTTCAAGATCGGGTTAAAACTGGTGAAGTTATACAAAAAAGACCATTTTGGGTTCACCAAAAAAAAAATTGTTATTGTTCTGAAATCCTCTCAACATAAGCTTTCATATTAGGGGTGGTAAATGCAAACTTTTTTTCCCATATGGGGTGACCCATCTTAAATGTACATTGTAAAAAAAGTTAAAGTGTTGTCTTTTAGAGAACTTTCAAACGAAATGTAGTAATTTTACCCATAGTGGGTACATTCATTTTTTGTCAGATTAACTTTGCGTTGGATTGATTTATTCCAACACACATTGCAACCCAATCAACGTATTCTCAAGAGAGCGACAGAAGCGCGATGGTCGGCCAAAAATTATTTAAAGTTAGTAAAAGTTTTTCTTAATTTTTTTTTTTGTCGAGGTAAAAAGGCTGAAGTGATTTCGCGTCTTATCGTCGAAGAATCACTCCAAACAACACAGGTTAAGAAAGCGCTAGCGACAGTTGTGATACGAGAGCTATGCGATTTGAAAATATTCTCATGTTCAAAATCAAGTACGCCGTTCTCAATAAATTCGACAAAGTGAGTCGTGCTCTGCAGAAATCAGATTTGACTCTATATTTAGCGGCGCAACTTTATCAAAGCCTTGTCGACCATATTGAGGACCTGATGAATCAATTGGACGATTTTGGGAAGAAGCCAAATAGACTTATGACGCTACATTGGCATTGAGAACATCCATTACTTTTGAGAATATGGATCAAAAGAAAGACAACTGCAGTAGTTCCATTTTAACTACCGTGATTTGCTCTTTACTTACACATTTGAGGAAAACAATGGAATGCTACGTGAGATTTTTGGATGAAAATTTTGATTTTCTTACAAAGCTCAACAAATTGAGCACAAGCAAAATCTCAAAATCTCGAATCATTTTGCGTGAATGATGTTAATGGTGAACAATTGTTTCTGAGTGTGAATTGAGAAAACATTATTTTTTTCGGGAAGCTCCCGCGTCTCTCACACATCCTTGTTTTTTCAAATTTTCGAAAACAAATTGCAGCCCAATTATCCAGACGTCGAGATTTCCATGTTTTCTACGAATGCTTAGGATGAGAGATCCTTTTCAAAATTGATGTACATCAAATCTTCATTGCAAAACAAATTGTCTGAGACGAAGCTGAACGCTTTCGAGATGATGTCAATCGACAATGAGGTTTTAGAAAGTTTGAATGAACTTGTAACTGCTTAGATGATAAGAAAAACTTGTTTGTTAGACCTGTTGTGAAAAGAAAATAAGTGATCGCAACGCACAAATTTTAAAATTACTGTATCTTGGAACTCAGATGTGACCCAGAACTCAGACTACCTGCATTGCACTCCTAGAGGTGCCCACTTTCATAATTTTTTAGAATCATTCTAGAAGATTTTTGGTGGTCACACCGTGTTTTATTATTATTAGAGATGAAACGGATATCCGACAACAATTTACTATTCGGCCGGATACCGGAGAGTAACTTAGTATTTACACTCATTTATTGTATTTCAGTAAAAATTATTTTAATATAGAAAACACCAATAAATAACAATTAAACAGCTACACTCTCCCAAAATTATTGTTATAATTCAACAATTAAAATTGTTAATAAATTTAATGGTAAAATTTTCCCTTGATTTTGAGTTTTAATTTTTTCTTTTCAAAAATTTACAATTCTTATTAAAGAATTGTTAAATTTATTGTTGTTTTTCTTTATTGTTGAATTCAACAACTTAATTGCTTGTTGAAAAAATTTAAACTTCAATTCAAAAAACAAAAAACTTGAATTTTTTTGATATTTTTTAAAACTTCAATTCAGCAGAATATAAAATTTTGTATGCTGGTGCTTGCAAAAGAAACTATAATTAACGAAATAAAGGTAAATATAATAATTTTTCTTTATTTCATTAAGCTGAAATATTTAATGGTGTCTATTCATATTTCATGTTCGGTGCTTTGGTGTTTAACCATAATTTTGAATCAAAACGATTCTTTGGGGATTCTACAGACGTCACTCTATGACGCAATGTCAAGAATTTCCGTGCAGATGTTTCCTTAAAGTATTTTGATATGGATGAAGATCTTGATTATAAATTAAATTATAAATTATAAATTAAGGGTGCATATTATTTTTATAAGAAGATTTAATTTATTTTAATTCTATTTTATTAAAGCAGATTGTCCAACAGGTTTGTACACAGAACAGGTAGACGAAAGCAACGAAAGACTGAAGCGAAAACTGCTTTCAACCAGCAAAGTTTAATCAAAAACCTGAATAAAACAAAGATGCCTGCTAAAAATAATTGCAGAAATACAAATTTGTGAAATTTAATTAAATAAAATTCGTATTTTAAATGCAAGACTTTTTTTGACAGGAAAATTTAAATTTTTGGACATTTAAATTTTGACGTTTAATTTTTGACGCTTTATTTTTGACGTTTATTTTTTGACACTTCATTTTTGACGTTTAAACATTTTTGACATTATGTTTTGACATTTTTACATTCATAAATGACAAGTCAACCATCAAAAAGTAATTTCAAAAATTGTACAATTTCGATTGTTACTTCTAACCAGAAATCAACAATTGCTATTTTAACCAATATTATTGTCGTTTTCTTGTTAGAATTAACAATTTTTTTTGGAGAGAGTAGGTACTGATTATTGCGGTTTTTATATTCATGTGTAAGAGTTTTAACAAATTTACAAAGTGTCTTCCTTAAATCATGAAAAACATTCTAAAATACCCACTTTAAAGTAGAATAAAAGACAAATGAAAATGAAACCATTATAAAATTATCTTCGACTTGCCCGAAGTCAAAAAGCTCCGGTTGATGTTTATTCGAATTTATTTAGCTAATATTAATTAGATGACGTCACTTTGTATGGGGAATAGGCGTATTTTTTCCAATTATTCATATTTCAAACTCAAAGTACGTTTTATATATCAAGAAAACAAGAATTATGTATGAACTTTCATTTCAACACATTAATTTTTGTGTAAATTTTGAAGGATTGATATTTTGATGACGTCACTTTCTATGGGAAGTATTCACAAAATTTTATTAAATTTCAACTTCAGGGTATATGTTTCAAATGAAAGCATTATGACAAATGAACAAGCTTGGGGATGATGTTCCTAATTATTTGCTGTCGCTGGCAAGATTTTTGCAATAAGTGCTGCAAGGCAGTTGCGTTATATCAGGCCTAATTTGCGGGCAAATTTTATTCAATACGTGAATAAGAATTTATGTGGTGACCGTGGCATGCAGGTTAAGTGTGTGGCTTAGCATGCTCGGAGCCCGGGTTCGATCCCCAGCCGCGGCGAAAAGTTTTTTCAATAAAAAAATTTTTCTGATCGGTCACCACCTCTCTGCAGACAATGGCAAACCTCAGAGAGTAAATAATGCCATGTAAAGCTTCTTGAGAACATGAACTTTAGCCGTTCGGAGTCGGCATAAAACATGTAGGTCCAGTTCTCGGTCAATTGTGTGCAAACATTTAATAACACACACAACACAATTGATCATTAGAAGCTCGGTCAAAGTCCTTTCAAGGGCTGAAATGGCCAATTTGTTTTTTTTTTTTTTTTTTTTGAATAAGAATTTGCTCGCAAATGCAGAAAACAAAAACAAATAACACCGTATTAATAATGTATTAATAACAATTAATTTTATTTATAACTTACGTATTTTTCAAACAATTTGGGATGGCTCAGATGCTTTAAGTTCAGATTTTTCTAGATTTGACTTAATTTTACTTGCTGATGTTTTCGGACAAAATTCAAGAAGGAGGCCGCCATTAAAAGAGCCGAAAACACCTCCGAGCGCTCGTTCGGCTATCGAGAATCGATACTCGAACGAGTCGGTAAGTATGTAGTTGATCTCTTACTTTTTCTTGTGAGCATTTATCTACTACTATTCGTTATAGTGTTTAGGGTTGCGGCCTAAACATGCCGGCCCCCTTGCAGTACTACTGTAAGATAAATTTAAATAACTCTAAAATACCTTAAGCTAGTAAAAAAGGGTTGATTCGTTTATGTCTTAATAAAAACGGCGCAAGTGTGACTTATTTAAGTGGAGATAAATTCATTTTTATTGTTAAAACGTTATAAATTCAGTTTACAACCTTTATGTGTATTAAATATGTATAAAAAAGAATTAAAATAAATAAAAATTTATTACTGTAAATTTATGTTTTAAAGCGTTACTGGGCAACCGTGCCCGACACCAGCCAACCAAAAACGGAGTTCTGCGTCAGAACCCCCCAAACCACTCGGAAAAATTCCGGGTTGTATTATTTTTGGGTAGACGTCTACCCCTAGCACCATACCGACCGGAGACGAAACCAGAAAGTCTGGATCAGCAAGCATCAAATTCGAAAATTGTGCTCTAATAGATGTGGCTAAAGTTTCCCTGGGCGTGACTCGCGTAAAATGCCGTAACACCTTCGCTTGGGCTATCACCGATTGGTTGGACTCATAGTTTGCTCGGAGGGTCAGGGAGCAAACTTCTTGAGAGCCAACCATCCGTGATGGCAACCCAAGTTGGCGCACGAGACGCTGGGAGATGATGGACATCTCGGCACACGGGTCTATTAGAGCACGAACCCGATGCATGTGACCCCGATCGATCACCTTGACGACCGCCGTGGGGAGGAGCGAAGTCACCTGCTGCAGAACTGGCAGCGGTGATGGCGAGGGCAGGCGCTGAGCGCCACTATTTGAGCGGCGGTGAATGGGTCTTGTCCGTCCTTGACCTCGATTGCGATGCTCTTCTCGCTATGCACGAGACCGTCGACCAGAGCGCAGCGTTGTACGTGACGCTCTTGTGACATTGCCGTTCAACTTCGGTCGAAAGGCACGCAACTCTTCGGCGTTGCGAATGCACCGAGCCAATCGCGCTTCATCTTCTTCCTCAGGTGCCGGATCCCCCTCAACGCTCAATGCGACTTGTGGCAAACTAGGCCGGTCAGCGAAACTCCCCGCGGCGCCGGCCCGTACTGACGAGAAGCCTCAGACAAACAAGGCCTGGCTATGTCTTGCGGCTTGGGCAATGATGGCTTTTCTGCGTCTTTAGCCCGGCCGAGGTGCAATATGGTGTGATGCGTCCCATCACACTTGCCGCAACATCCATCACTGGCGCACTCGCTGGTCTTGTGGTTTGAGGAGAGGCACCGGGAGCAAAACTTAAACAACAGCACCAGCCGCAGCCGATCTGCAATGCTCCCGGCGACAAACGACTTACAGAAACATAATGGGTGCCGCCCCAAGCACACTCGGCACTTCAAGGCGACTTCAGCGGGCGTTTTTCCGACACTCGACATTATGGCTAGAAAATAAGAAGAGAAATTAAATAGGTTAATTCCCGTTGAACCGCAAACACACACACACAAATAAAACGGACGAAGACATCTAGCTACGACGTTGTTGGACGAGGACATCAATTTACGGAGGTGGTGGCAAAATAATCAATTTTACCACAGGCCGAGTAATAATACCGCGTTCAGTGCGCAGGTCGGCGACTCGGACACGATTGTAAGAGCCTATATAAACCTTAACCACTCTCCCTAATCGCCACTCAGTGGCCAAAAGGTTGTCCGCTTTTATGACCACCAAGTCGTCAATCTTCAAGTCTTCGCGGGGATGTTTCCACTTATAACGCTTCTGAAATTCCTTTAAATAATAATTTTTCCACATTTGGCAGAACCTTTGGTTCAATGCCTTTAACTTTTGCCAACGATTGATTATTGATATTGCACTTTCAGCAATGTCCGGTTCAATCGGAGCAAGCAAAGGCCCCCCTACTAAGAAATGCGCTGGAGTTAAAGGCGCTAGATCATTTGGATCGGACGACATTGGACTTAAAGGGCGTGAATTCAAACATGCTTCGATACGCGACAGCAATGTTGAGAGCTCTTCGAATGTGTATTTCATGTCCGACGCTACTTTTCGAAAGTGTAACTTAAAACTTTTGACACCAGCTTCCCACAGACCTCCCATATGGGGAGCACCTGCTGGAATAAAATGCCAAGTTAAGTGTTGATGTGCAAATTTAGACACCACTTTCTCTTTGGAATCATTCAAAAAAGCTTTAAAATCTTCTTTAAACGCACGAGAAGCACCAATAAAGTTGGTTCCGTTGTCCGAATACATTTTTTCAGGACATCCTCTGCGTGAAGCGAATCTCGAAAACGCTGCCAGAAAAGTGACAGTGCTGAGATCACTGGTAGCTTCTAAATGAATAGCTTTCGTAGCGAAGCAGACAAACACACATATATAGCCTTTAGTTATGAGACACGCTCGTCCCGTATAATTTTTAATGTCGTATGGCCCTGTGAAATCCACTCCAGTAGACGCGAACGGGCGAGATAATTTTGTTCGCTCTGGAGGTAGTGATGCCATCATTTGGGTCTGTAACCGTTTGCGGTCGATAACACAGAGTTTACAATTGTGAATTATCGATTTTATCATATTTTTTACTCTGGGAATCCAGTATTGCATTCGAATAAGTCGCAACACAAGCTGGTTCCCACCATGAATGGAAATTTCATGGGTGAACTTCATGAGCAACTTAGAGAATTGACAGTCGTACGGTAAAATTACCGGATGACGCTCATCATAAGAGATGTGTTCTGTCTCCGACAAACGTCCGCCAACTCTAAGCACCTTATGGCTGTCTAAAAAAGGATTTAAATTTAGAATCGAGCTCTTCGAGTCGATCAAAGTCTTATTTGATAGATGGGTATACTCAGATAGGTATCCCATTTTTTGGCTCTCAATAACGAGTCTTCTAGTGGCTTCTTTAATCTCTTGCTATGATATTTCAACAGCTCGATGACAGAAACTACTTTTATGAAAAATCGTAATATGTACGAGAGAACTCGCAAGGCTCGAGGCAATGACGAAAAACGCTCTAAGATATCGATATTTTTCGCACAAGCTATATGAGCTTTTATCGATTTTGCTTCCATCGTTGTTTCATACTCGTCACCTCGATTTGGCCACGCGATGGGCTCCTGTAGCAGCCATCCAGGTCCATGCCACGACAGCGAAGTATCCTTTAAATGTTGCAGCTCCACTCCTCTGCTGGCCAGATCCGCTGGATTATCTTCCGAATCCACATGGCTCCAGTTCTTGATCCCCACTTTATCGCACTTTATCGCTGATTTTTTCACGCGAATGTAAACTGCGGTTCCATATGCCTTCTCAGAGGCATCACAAAATCCGTGGAACTGCACATCGCCTTTAGGCGAGAAATTAACCCAACGAGGAATTCGTACGCTGCTGATGTCGGAGTTATTTTGAAGAAATGACTGCCAACGTTGCAAGGTAATAGGGATCAACTGATCATCCCATCCGATGCCATCTAGCCAAACTTGCTGCACTAGAATTTGGCGATGACCACGACCGGAGCCAACCATCCCGCAGGATCAAAAAGTTTTGCTATCGCAGACAGCACTTCCCTTTTAGAGAAGCTACCCTCTTGATCTAGCGGTCGCGCATGAAAATAAAAATGGTCGGACCGAGCGTTCCATCGAATGCCTAACGTCTTAACGTTGCTCGTATCTTCCAACTGCAGAAAATCATCGCGTAAGCGATGAGCTTTGGGAATTCCTTGAAGAACATCATCAGAGTTGGACGTCCATTTGCGCAGGACAAAACCTGCTGATTCCGCAGCTTTTTCAAGTTCAATTCGAGCTTGAACTGCTGACTTGACGTCATGACCTCCCGCCAGTGCGTCATCTACGTACATATGGTTACGCAAAATTTTTGACGCTAGCGGTAAACTAGGCTCGACATCATCAGCCAACTGTGAAAGGGTCCGAAGTGCTAAAAACGGAGCACGGTTGACGCCAAAAGTTACAGTGTTGAGCTGAAAATCTTGGAGTTCATTTTCTGATGACGCGCGGAAAATTATGCGCTGGAATTGTTGGTGCTCTTTCTTTACCAGTATTTGGCGATACATCTTTTCAATGTCGCCATTGAAAATATACCGGAAGAACCGCCACTTCAGTATAAGCAAAGTCAAATCACTTTGCAAAACTGGCCCCGCATGCAGAACATCATTAAGGCTAACGCCATTTGATGTAGGGCTTGAGGCATTGAAAACCACGCGAACCTTTGTAGTCGTGCTATCAGGCTTCACGACGGCGTGATGAGGAAGGTAGTAACCCTGAGACGGTCTCTGAGTTACACTTGCTGTCACTTCACTCATGTGGCCGAGCTCCAAATATTCTGCTAAGACTCCATCATATTCCTTCTTGGAGGCCACATTTTTAGCTAGCCTCACCTCGTTGCGAAGAAACTGACGAACTGCAATGTAGCGTGAATCTCCTAGTCGGGTTGTCTGGGGAAAGTTTTCCTTAAAAGGCAAACTCACCACATATCGCCCATCAGGATTACGCTCGGTCGTTTGAACATAATAATCTTCACAAAATTTGTCGGTGAGACTATGCACAACCTTTTGCGTTACCTCCTCAAGTTCCCAAAACGAAGCTAACTGCCGGTCAAGTGAAACTTCACTAAAATACGACACGACAGAAGAGGAGGGAGAATTTTGAGACATGGTTGGAGCGGAGCCGGTTAAAATCCAGCCGAAAATAGTTTCTTGAGCAATAAGTGACCCAAGAACATTCCGACGGATACCATAAAGAAGTATTTGTGATTTTCGATAGAATGAGCGCGTTTGTAGTAAGGCGAATGGTAGGATCAATAGGTGATCCTATGACTAAAGTGCAAGCTTTTTGTACTCTAGCCGAAACGACATTATTAAGTCCAGAGACTTGAGCGGACACGCGTTGAGTAGGCAGCTGAATAAGTCGCTGCAACCTCTCAGAAATAAAAGAGCCCTCTGAGCCAGAATCAATAAGTGCTCTGGCTGTGAAACAAGATCCTCGGTGGCAGATATTAATCATTGCGGTACCAAGCAAGATTCCTTTGCTGGTTGAGGCAAAGCACGCTTTATAATTACCGCGAGCGCTTGCAGATGATTGCGATGGCGCTGCGACTTCGGTAGTGGACTGTATAGTAGCCGTGCTTGGACCTCCCGCATTTGAATTGCCACTTGCTTCTCTAAAATCTCTGTGGAGCAACGGAATGATGTCGTTGCCCACATGTGGAGCAGTTGTAGCCACTTTTGCAATTTTTTGAAACGTGGCTGGTTGACAGACAGTTGAGACAACAATGCAAGCGTCTTGCCGCCGATGATCTGTCATTCACGTTCATTGCCAAAAACTTCGGACAGAACTTCAATGCATGTTGCTGGTTTTTACACAGCTTGCAATTGTTATTCGTCACTTTTACCTGGTATGTGTAGACTTTCTTCACATTTGGTGAAGGTGCGCTCGGTTTTTGTACTTTTGGTACCGCGCCTCTGAAGTCACACACTGTTTCTAAAGTCTGAAAACGACTTGTAAGAAACTTGTCAAGGTCAGCCCATTTGGGGATTTCTGTCTTGTTCTCGATTGATTGCTCCCATAAGGAGAGCGTTGTTTCTGGCAATTTTGTGGAACACAAATATGTAAAAATAGCATCCCAGTTGCTAATGTCTACTTTGTGTATAGTGAGAGCCGAGATACAATTATTTATATCTCTCTGTAATTTTTTGATGCCACTTCCACATTCAGTTGCAACAGCTGGCAGGTTAAATAAAACCTTTAGTTGACTGTTAACTAAAATCCGCTTATTTTCATAGCGGTCAGGCAAGTTTTGCCAGGCTGTTGCAAACCCTTCATGCGTGAGGGGAGATTTTTGAACAATCTCTTTTGCCTCTCCTCGGGTTTTCTGATTTAAATGAAATAATTTTTTGACGGGTGTTAGCCGACTATTTGAAATGTAAATAGCGGAAAACATATCCCGGAAGGACGGCCATGTTATATAATCTCCATGAAATACCTCAGTATCGCATGGTGGTAAGTTGATATGGTGCCCTGACATTGGCATATCAAAGCTCGAAATATCCACTTCATTGGTTTTTCTTCGCCATTGACAGCTTATCGCTCAGTTCGTTTATCTTAGATAGACAGCGAACATATGTGAATATTTCGCTATGTATGGAATTGATTTCGATGCAAATAAGTTGCTGGAGCGCTGGACGGACACAAAATGGTGAGCCTATGTGTATAAAATTCTGATGCAATACGTGCTCACAGAATTTTATACGCAGGAAATAAAAAACACAGAAATATTGTAAGTAAAAATCACAATGATATAATTGGTATTTTGTATTTTAGAGTTTATTCTTAATTGCTTACTTTTTACAGGATTTTATAATATTCCGAAGGAACAATTTATATGTGCTGCCTGGATGATATGTAAAATCAGAAAAAAATCTTCGTTCGGAAAAAAAACGAAGAAGCAGCGATTCGCTTGAAGTAAGCGATTTTACATCAAGAGGCTTACATCAGTCGATATGGCAGTGCACACAAAAAAGGTAGTAGCACATTTGTTTAACTTAAGTACTTAATTAAGTACTTAGAAATATTATTACTTAAGTAGTTAGTTAAGTAGTTAGAAATATTATTAATTAGGATTTGGCATAAACATACCGGCCCCCTTGCAGTATTACTGTAAAGTTCAAAAAAACAATATTATATATGATGTATTAATAAGTAAAATTTAAATCCATTAAATAAATCTTAAATATACAATAAAGATAAAAAAGTGTGTTGATTTTTTCTTCTTTCTTTGTCTCAGTGCAATTAAATTTGGTTTAAATTCATGTGTATTATGTGTTTTATGTATTATGTTTATAATGTAAAAATTATCTGCTACAGGTGCCAGACAGAACCCATCCAAATATGGTGTTTTGCGTGACGATGCCTCCCAAAACGCTGGGTATAATACCCGGTTGTATTATACGCGGGTACACGTCTACCCCTAATACTATGCTCACTGGGGCCGCTTTATAGAAATGAGGGTCAGCTAGCACCAAGTTAGAAAAATTGGCCCTGATAGACGCGTCCAGTGTTGAACTAGGAGTTGTCCGCGATAAGTTGCGTTTAACCCTAGCCTGTGTCGTAATCGACAAGGCGCTTTCGTGTAAGGTACGCAGAGTTATGGAACACAACTCCGACGATCCACACCTTATCTTGGGCAACCCCAACTGGCGCACTAACTGGTCGGACACTTCAGACATGCTCGCACTCTGGTCTATCAGGGCCCTAACCGGGTTTAACCGCCCATTCGCCTGTACCTTTACGACCGCCGTAGGTAGAAGCGGTATAATCTGTTGGAAGCAGGGTATAGAGGGCGAAGACTGGCTTCTAAAACCGCTATGTGAGCGATTCTGAGGGGCGGGTTTTTTGGCTTGACGTCGGTGGTGCTGCTGCTTGGCTCGTCGTTGACGTTTGGAAGAGCGCCGGGTTGACGCTTGTGCTCCGAGGGGGGGCGGAAAGAGCGTGAATTTTCCGCATGCTGAGCTGCTGAAGCCATAGTGGTATCAATATCCATCCTTTCTTCGCCATCAGGTGCCAATCTCCTCTCATCGCTTGCTGGTTGAGACAAACGAGGTCTAGCAGCGACCTCACTTTCGGCGGTCGTAAAATCGCGACGGGGAGACCGAGGCAAACGAGGCCTGGCTACGTCACGAGAGGAGTTGCGTTTCGATACTTTAAATTTATCACGACGGGAAGACCGAGACAAACGAGGCCTGGCTACGTCGTGAGAGGAGGAGCGTCTCAAATTTTTGGCGGCGTCACGACAGGAAGTTCGAGACAAACTAGGTCTGACTGTGTCGGAGCTTTCTGTTAGCGATTCGGACAAACGAGGTCCTTCGCGTGATCGCGACCCCAGATGGAGCAAAGTATTGTGCTCTCCTTGGCAGTAGCGGCAGGAGCCGTCACTAGCGCATTCGTTGGTCCGGTGATTTGGGGAGAGGCACTTCGAGCAGTACCGGAAGAGCAACACCATTCGCAGGCGCCCAGCGATATTTTCGCGCAAAAATTCCGGGCAGGATCGAAGAGCATGCTGAGCTCTGCACACTAGGCATCTCGATGGTTTGGCCGACATTAGAGACATTTCTGAAAGATGTAAATTATTTAGTTCCCTAATTTCGGAAAAGGACGAAAAGGACAACACACTTCTACTTTTCACGTTGTGGTAAGAGAATTAACTTAACCACCGGTCTACTAATGACCCCTCGTTCCGTTCGTAAATCGGCAACGCGTACGCGACCGTCGTTTCCTAAATAGGTTTTTATGACTCTTCCTAATCGCCATTCATTCGCCGCAAGATTGTCTGCTTTGATAACAACTAAGTCGTCAATTTGTAAATTCTCACTTGGATTTTTCCACTTATGTCTCCTTTGCAGTTCCTTTAGGTAGTCTGATTTCCAGATTCGGCAGAACTTCTGGTTCAATGCCTTTAACTTTTGCCAACGATTGATAATTGACATAGGACTCTCAGATATGTTTGGTTCAATAGGTGAAAGCAAAGGTCCGCCAACCAAAAAATGCGCTGGAGTTAAAGGCGCAAGATCATGAGGATCGGTTGACATGGGGCTTATAGGGCGCGAATTTAAACATGCTTCAATACGCGAAAGCATTGTCGAAAGTTCTTCAAACGTATACTTCATGTCTGATGCGATTTTGCGAAAATGTAACTTGAAACTTTTTACACCCGCTTCCCACAGGCCTCCCATATGGGGAGCACCAGCTGGAATAAAATGCCAAGACAAGTTTTGGTGTGCAAACTTTGACACCACATTTTCCTTTGTTTCATTAAGAAAGGCTTTAAAATCTTCTTTGAAGACTCGTGAGGCACCAACAAAGTTGGTTCCGTTATCAGAGTACATTTTCTCAGGACATCCTCTTCGCGAAACAAAACGAGAAAATGCCGCTAAGAAAGTGACCGTACTCAAGTCACTGGTTGCCTCCAAGTGAATGGTCGAAAAACAGACAAAGACACAAATATAGCCTTTCGTGACACGCTCTGCCCGTATAATTTTTGATGTCGTATGGACCCGTAAAGTCCACACCAGTGCACGCAAAAGGTCGTGTTAGGGAAGTTCGCTCAGGTGGCAAGGATGCCATTAGCTGCGTTTGCAGACGCTTTCGGTCGATCACACATACTTTACAGTTGTGTATTATAGACTTAATCATGTTTTTTACCTTAGGAATCCAATATTGCATCCGAATAAGTCGTAACACAAGTTGGTTCCTCCATGAATGGAAATTTCATGGGTAAACTGCACAAGTAGTTTTGAAAAGTGACAGTCATACGGTAAAATAATGGGATGCCGCTCGTTGTAGGTTATATGCTCAGACCCAGCCAACCTTCCACCTACTCTTAGGATGTCTTGGCTGTCTAAAAATGGGTTAAGCGTTAAAATTGAGCTTTTGGCATCAACTAAAATCTTTTTTTGTAAATTTTGGTATTCTGAAGAATAGCCCAATTTCTGGCACCATAACATGAGCCTTTTCGTCGTGTCTTTAATTTCTTGCGGAGTTATAGCAACCGACTGGAAAACGAAATTATTTCGCTGCGTCTTATGTGTCATTCGAAAGAATCGTAACACGTACGATATAACCCGCAAAGCACGAGGTAGTGAAGAGAAACGACTTAAAATTTCCGTATTCTCGGCACAAGCCATATGGGCTTGAACTGGTTTGCATTCCACCGTTGTATCGAACTCGTGTTCTTTGGTTGGCCATAAAGATGGATCCTGCTTCAACCACGCTGGTCCCTGCCACCACAAAGTGCTGTCTTTCAAACTTTGTGGGTCTGTTCCTCTGCTGGCAAGATCCGCTGGATTATCCTGGGAGTCCACATGGCTCCAGTTTCCAGTATTAATCTTTTCTTTGATTTTTGTGATACGGGTGGCCACGAACGTCGTCCAAGTGCAAGGTTGTTTACGCAGCCACGCCAACACTATCGTCGAATCAGTCCAAAGAAACAACTGGTGGTTGTACGCTTCCAACTTCGACAAAAAAGCATCCACCATTTCAGCTAAAATCACAGCTCCACACAACTCTAGCCTCGGTAGAGACACCGTTTTAACTGGCGCTACCTTAGTTTTGGCCACGAGCAGGTGGGTGTCGACCTGGTGGTTATGTCTGACTCTTACGTATAGCGCTGAACCATATGCCTTTTCAGACGCATCACAAAAACCGTGAAACTGGATATCGGCATCAGGAGAAAAATTAACCCAACGTGGAATCTGAATACTGCCGATGTGAGAATAAGTCTGCACAAAAGACTGCCACCGTTGGAGTGTTGAAGGCACTAATTGCTCATCCCAGTCGATCCCATCTAACCAAACTTGTTGCATCAAGATCTTTGCTACAACAACTACTGGGGCCAGCCATCCTGCAGGGTCAAAAAGTTTTGCTATCGTAGAGAGCACTTCCCTTTTAGAAAAGCTTCCCCATTGGTCGAGTGGACGGACATCAAAATAAAAACTGTCTAAGCGTGCATTCCAGCGGATGCCTAACGTCTTCACTTGACTGCTGTCTTCGAATTGCAGGAAGTCTTCATTGAGCAAATGCCCCTTTGGAATCCCTCGAAGAACTTCTTCAGAATTCGCCGTCCACTTACGCAAGCAAAAACCGGCAGATTCTACAGCCTTTTCAAGCTCCTTCCGTGCTTGAATTGAGGACGCTAGGCTATGACCCCCAGCCAAAGCATCATCTACGTACATATGGTTACGCAGTATGCTTGACGCCAGCGGAAAAGTAGTCTCCACATCATCTGCAAGCTGGAGAAGTGTCCGAATCGCTAAGAATGGAGCACAATTGACTCCAAAGGTCACAGTCTTTAACTGGAATTCTTGAAGCGGATTCTGCGACGACTCTCTGAAGATGATGCGCTGATAAGGCTGCTCCATTAAAAACAAACCTAAAAAAGCGCCACTTAAGAATGAGCACCGTTAAGTCGCTTTGAAGCACTGGTCCCGCGTAGAGAACATCGTTCAGGCTAACTCCATTTGATGACGGACACGATGCGTTGAATACCCCTCGTACCTTCGTAGTGGTGCTATCGGGTTTCATCACGGCATGATGAGGTAGAAAATAAGATGACGCTTGTTCCTTTTCAAAATTGCCAGGAACCTTTTGCATATGGCCGAGGTTCAAGTATTCCCTAAGAACCTTGTCATATTCCATTTTTGCTGTAGGATTTTTCATAAGTCTGGCCTCATTTCGAAGAAATTGACGCACTGCGATAGCGCGAGTCGCCCAAACAAATTTCTTCAGGATAACTTTGCTTAAATGGCAAAGTCACCATATATCGGCCATCTGAATTTCGTCGTGTGGTCTTTACGAAGTTTTCTTCGCAAAATCTTTCTGCGTCTGTTAAAAACATCTTTTGTGGCACCTCCTCGAGTTCCCAAAATGACGCTATCTGGCGATCAAGGGAAACTTCACTGAAGTAGGACACCATAGACGAGGACGCAGACTGACCATCACATGGAACAGATCCGGTTAGGATCCATCCAAAGATGGTCTCTTGGGCAATAAGTGAACCCAAAACATTACGGCGGATACCATCTAGTAAGACTTGCGAATACAAATCTCCACCTATTAGAACATCTACCTGTTCGCTGCAGAAAAATCTCTTATCCGCTAAAACGAGCTCCGGAAAAGATTGTTGAAGCAATGGATCCACGGAACAAGTAGGAAGATTTCCGGTGATCTTTGATAAGATAAGGGCATCTGCAGAGATTTGTATCGTTGGATCAATAGGTGATCCAAGAACAAACTTGCATGCCTTTTGCACCTTTGCAGAGACTACATTGTTGAGGCCAGAGACCTGGGCGCTCACGCGGCGAGTAGGTAACTGAATAAGTTTCTGCAGCCTTTCAGATATAAAGGACCCTTCTGAGCCAGAGTCAATAAGTGCTCTGGCTGTGAAGTATGAATCCTTATGGCAGATGTTAACCATCGCTGTGCCCAGTAAAATACGTTTACTGCTGGAGGCAAAGCACGATTGGATATTCCCTTGAGCGCTTGCAGATGTTTGCGGTTGCTCTGGGCATTGGTGAGTGGACTGTACTGTTTTACTTGTACTTTGACCTCCCCCTCCAGGCTGAATATTTGAGCTTGACTGGGTCCTATGCAACAGCGTATGGTGTCGTTGCGAACATGTGGAACAGCTGTAAGTGCTCCTACAATCCTTACAGACATGGCTACTTGAAAGGCAGTTAATGCAGTAGTGTAAGCGCCTCACTGTTGACGACCGTTCATTAACATTCATCGACAAGAATTTTTGACAAAGTCTTAATGAATGCTGCTGGCCTTTGCACAACTTGCATTTAGTATTTGTTACCTTTGCCTGATAGGTGCTGATCTTTTTTTGTTGTTGAGGTGGCGCACTTGCTTTAGAAGTTTTTGGTATAGCACCTCTGAAATCAGACACCGTCTCTAGCGTTTGAAAACGACTAGTGAGGAATTTGTCAAGGTCCGTCCACTTAGGAATTTCTGCCTTGTCCTCAATTGATTGCTCCCATAAGGAGAGCGTGTTCTCAGGCAATTTTGTGGAGCACAAATATGTGAATATTGCATCCCAGTTGCTTATATCAACTTTATGCATTGTAAGTGCCGAAATGCAATTATTAATGTCTCTCTGAAGCTGTTTTATATCGCTTCCGGACTCACTGACCACCGCTGGAAGATTGAATAAAACTTTCAATTGACTATTAACAAGAATACGTTTATTCTCGTAACGGTCTTTCAAATTCTCCCACGCTGTCGCAAAACCTTCATGAGTCAAGGGGGATTTCTGGACAATCTCCTTGGCTTCACCGCGAGTTTTCTGATTTAAATGAAACAGTTTCTCAACGGGCGTCAGACGATTATTAGAAATATAAATCGCTGAAAACATGTCACGAAAGGACGGCCACGTTAAATAGTCTCCATAAAAGAGTTCAGTGTCGCAGGGTGGCAGGCTGATATTATGGCCAGACAAATGGGCCTCATTTGAAGAAGGAGTCGGAAACCCCTTCACCCTTCTGGTGGCGGACAACTGATCGGACTTTCGGTCATTTTTGATAGACAGCGGACAAAGGCTTGATAGCAGGTTCGATATCTAACTTTTACTACACTTACATTTTCGTCATCGTCATTGTTGGACGCTGTCAATTTGAGAATGCATGATTCATAAGAGGCTTTCACACTCGCCCAAATTGATTTTAATTCATCCTCTTGAATTTTGAGCGAAAAAACCGTGTGCTCATTTTGAGGAATTTCATTAAAATCTGCCTCCATGTCAATAATTTGATCAGTTTGACGCATAAAAGATTTTAATTTTGCCATTATATAAAGCTTTATCTAGGCTGTTATAAAAATCGATGAAAAAGAAAAAAAACCACAAAAACTTTCCAAAAAAAAGTTGAAAAAGTTTAAAACCAACTTCTTGAGATAGACGACGGAGTCGAAAATACTATCTCAGAAATGTAGAACAAAAACTAAAGGAACGAGAGAGAAAGAAAAAACTTCAAAAGTTATAAACAATCAAAAATATTGCGTTATAAGGATTAGAAATAAATCTTTTAAATATTGGTTAAATATGTTAACCACGAATGCGAAAAGAGATACACCAGTGGTAGATTCGATCACACTGGTCGAGTTGACGTTTGTAAAAATTTTTTTTTTTTTTTTTTTTTTTTTTAATCCAAGCTTCAAAATTTCTAAAAAGTTTTTTTTTTTTTTTGTATGTACAAACAATTGACGACGTGGTTTTATTTTTATGTAACTTGACGTAAAATGTCAAAAAATTACACAAAACACCGCCAAAGTTTGAATTAAAAAGTCACTTTGACGTTTTTTAATAATAAAAATATTTATTTATTTTCCAAAACTTTACTAATCAAAAGTTATTAAAAATTACTTTAACTGATTTAAAATTACTTTGAATGGCGATTATTACGTAAAAATACAAATTTACGCAAAATGTCAAGACATGTAAACTTATGTCAAGACAAAAAAAAATCGAACGTGTGAGAGTGCCCACTATTAACATATGTTGTATTCCGATAGTAAGGCAGCCCTGTTTGGAAGGCTGTTTCTGGCCAAAGTGTAAATAATAATAATTAGGGAATTCACAGTTTGCTTCTAAAGTTAACACCTGGCAACTTTAGAAAGATATTTCAATCGAACTGTGAGCACCTCTTTTTGTGTTTTGGAGCTAAATTGCAAAAATAGTTTTCAAAAATTGAAATTTGTTCAAAAACATGCCTCGAATGAACGGAAACGAAGAATTATGGAAAAATGTACTTACTTCTTCGACGATCCATTCTTCTTCCATTATTTGCAACAAAATTAAATCAGCTGATTAGTGACACCACATTAACACAAAAGAAAGACATGAGTAGAAGTGAGATAACTTTAGCAACAAGTGGTATCTCAAGTTTGTACGTAAAACACAAACAATCAAAGTTAACACGTGCTAAAATGTTCTAAAGTTAATAGACGGCAAAGTTAACAGAGCAGATAATACAGAACTGTGAGCACCCTAAATGAAAAAAAAGTACAACCGTACGCGAATAAAAAACAAGTTTAGTTCTTTATTAGATATATAAATAATTAAAAATTAATAATGGTGAATAAATTCACGATGAATACAAACTTGAAAAAAGTGTTTGTGCTTAATGTTGTTGTGTCGGTATGTGTTTTCTTAGTTTTCGTAGTGCGTATAGCAATATTTTTGCTTATTAAAACTACTCGCATATTAAAATTTGTCGACGGACGGACGGCAAAGTTTGATTATTTTGCCTGTTGTGCTTTGCACTAAAAAAAAAACAATTGCCAACGTAGGTTACGTGATAATTGTAATAATATAAAACAAATCGTTTCTAATTAAAAAAAAACGTAAGACGAATTGTACAAATTGTACAACGCGAGTGGCACAATATAAATTAAATTCTCTGAAAAGAATGCGCGGTATGTTATTTTTTGTTTTTTGTATCGGACGGACGGACGGCAAAATTCAAGCACTCGGAACTTGAGTTTTTATAATTTTAACTTCTGTGTTAAGATTTAATAAATAAAAATCGCTATGAATTAAAGAAAAAGTTTATTTTATTAAATGTGTAATACACCGAGCGCTAATAATAAAATTTGTTATTGTTACAAAAAAAACAAAAACTCGCGAAGTTTTACGAATGCCTAATATGGCCGCCGCGATTTTTATTTTAATTTTCTATGATTAAACAAAATTTTAATTTTCAATGATTAATTTCCTTTTATTTATTTTGGCGTTTTTTGCTTTAAAATTTTTTGCGCAAAAATTACACAACACAAGCACTGAGACGTAAGTATTGAAGAAATTCAACGCACCTATTTTTTTTTCTTTTTCGCTGGAAGCAGGTAGGTTTTTGATGATATGCAGATTTAAATATTCTTCAATGTGGATCTTCTCGTTTTTAAATTTCCTTTCAGGCTATCCTTTCAGGCTCGATTGGACCATGAATATTTCGCTATGTATGGAATTGATTTCGATGCAAATAAGTTGCTGGAGCGCTGGACGGACACAAAATGGTGAGCCTATGTGTATAAAATTCTGGTGCAATACGTGCTCACAGAATTTTATACGCAGGAAATAAAAACACAGAAATATTGTAAGTAAAAATCACAATGATATAATTGGTATTTTGTATTTTAGAGTTTATTCTTAATTGCTTACTTTTTACAGGATTTTATAATATTCCGAAGGAACAATTTATATGTGCTGCCTGGATGATATGTAAAATCAGAAAAAAATCTTCGTTCGGAAAAAAAACGAAGAAGCAGCGATTCGCTTGAAGTAAGCGATTTTACATCAAGAGGCTTACATCAGTCGATATGGCAGTGTACACAAAAAAGGTAGTAGCACATTTGTTTAACTTAAGTACTTAATTAAGTAGTTAGAAATATTATTACTTAAGTAGTTAGTTAAGTAGTTAGAAATATTATTAATTAGGGTTTAGGCATAAACAATATGTTTGATAACATGTGCGATACTTTACTTTGACTAAGGTGACGTTTTCATCATCGTCACCACTCGCTGCCACTAATTTCAGCAAACAAGCATCATATGAAGTCTTCAGATTAGTCCATTGAGACTTCAATTCATCCTCTTGAATCCTTAGAGCGTAAATTGTATGCTCTTCGTGAGGAATGCCATCGAAATCTCTCTCCATATCAAAAATGGTGTCAGCATTTCTCATGAACGACGTTAGTTTCGCCATTGCTGTTTTAAAAATTTTGGTTGGCGCTGAGAAGTGGAAAACAACCAGTAAAAATAGCAACAAATGTTTTCTAATACGTAGAAATTTTTTACTAAAAGGTTAGCATGAGCTAAAAATTTGCTTAAATGCCAATAAAATCGATAATAGTAAATATTTTTAATAGATTTTAATTTTGTTTCTAATATGTAGAAACTGCACGAATTTTCAAAAATAATTCGGCACAAAATTTTTCTAATTTGTAGAAAACTATTGCAATCAGCAGAAAATTATTTTTTTGTAAAAAAAAATCTTAAAAATTTTAAAGAAGACAAAAAAATTTTTTTGATTTGTAAAAAAAATATATTTTTTTTTTTATCTTTGTTTTGTTTTGGAACTTCACAGCAAATAAATAAGTGGACAAACAAAACACAAAATTTTAATTTTTTCTCTTTGTTATGAGAAAAAGTCGCTTTTATTTTCAAAAACTAATATATAAAAAATTTTATTACAAAAGCTAATATTAATTTTACTCTCAAATACGAATTTTATTTTAAGAGTTAACAATTTTCTCTTTAAAAATAACAAAAATAAAAAAATTTTTAAAAAATCCCACAGAAAGCGCGAAAAATCCTTGAAAATTGGTGCTGCTGGTGTTCACTCCTTGACTTGGGATTAAAAATGTCCGAATTTAACAATATTTTGTTAAATCTATCCAAAGAGAGCCAAGAACGGCAATCGCAATACGTGCGATAAAAATAAATATTTTTTTTGTCGAAGTAACAATTTTTCGAAGCTGCTACGTCGTCTTCAAGTTCGTTGTTAACCTGTCGCGTTGTTTACGTTTAGGTTCTTTCTTCTAGTTTTCCTTTTTTTTTTTTGCTTAGAAGTCTTGTTAACACTTGTAATTAAATAACAATACGTTCACTTTGCGCGAGTTATTAAAATATATATGAAGCAAAAAAAAACGCCTCATAAAACGCGCGTGTATGTGTGTGTTTTTGCTGCACAAATGAGAAAATAAAAACTAGCAAAAAAAATGACCAGTTTTTTTTTTTCTCAGCAGCACTTACCGACGGACAATTTGTTTTGGTTTGTATTTTATTATTATTTTTTTTTTTAAAACGCGATTAAATAAAACGCGATTAAAGAAAAATTATCAATAGGCAAGTTTTCTAATTTGTAGAAAATTCTTGCTCTTATTGACAATTTACTTTAAGCACCGTGCGGACGGACAATTGTGTGGCACACGCGTGTGAAGCAACAAAACTCGAAAAAGCCGACGGCAAAAATACAATGTATGTATTGTGATATGTTATAATAATATTCAATTAAAAATATCAATAATAATAAAATTATTCAAAATACAGTGTGTTTGTATTTTAATGCACAAATTTAGTGCTAAAAATTAAATTAATACAAGCACACTGTATATCAGCTATTTTGATTAAAATAAATAAAAATATTCCACCAGTTTTCTAATAAGTAGAAAAAGCTGATGCTAAAGCGAGAAAAAAAACTCTGCAAAAAGTGCAGAATGCGCGGACGGACACTTTATTTTTTTTTTGTAAACTAAAATTCTTGCTAATTTAATTTTAGCAAGGGGTTGTTTTTGTTCGTGTGTAAGTGTGTGTGAGTGCGCTTTTGTTAAAAAAAATTGTGCGCTTTCGTTTTTTTTGTTTTATTAATGTTTTATATTTTTTAGCTTATGAAAAAGATTCTTTAATATTAGTTTTTTTTTCTCTTTTTTTTTTTTTCTTTTTTATAATTTTCGCACAAAACAACCGCGCACTTTTACACACTTTATTTGAGTTTAAATTAAATTTTCTCACACTTGGTCACATGCAATATAATATTATTAAGACCATAAAAAATCAACTCACCTTTTTTATCTGGTGTTGCTTGTGGATTGATCTTTGCTATATTTTTGTAGATTGTTGTTCTCTGCAGGCTGACTCCTTGACGGATCGGTTGGACCATGAACAAGCTTGGGGATGATGTTCCTAATTATTTGCTGTCGCTGGCAAGATTTTTGGCTGCAATAAGTGCTGCAAGGCAGTTGCGTTATATCAGGCCTAATTTGCGGGCAAATTTTATTCAATACGTGAATAAGAATTTGCTCGCAAATGCAGAAAACAAAAACAAATAACACCGTATTAATAATATATTAATAACAATTAATTTTATTTATAACTTACGTATTTTTCAAACAATTTGGGATGGCTCAGATGCTTTAAGTTCAGGTTTTTCTAGATTTGACTTAATTTTACTTGCTGATGTTTTCGGACAAAATTCAAGAAGGAGGCCGCCATTAAAAGAGCCGAAAACACCTCCGAGCGCTCGTTCGGCTATCGAGAATCGATACTCGAACGAGTCGGTAAGTATGTAGTTGATCTCTTACTTTTTCTTGTGAGCATCAATCTACTACTATTCGTTATAGTGTTTAGGGTTGCGGCCTAAACACAAATCTCAAGTCATGAAAATTATTTCATTACGGACTTTAAAGAGATTTGCAGTAAGGCTTCAGCTCAAACACGTGTTTTGAACTACACGTGCTTACGAAAGTTCGAACTCCGTGTAGTTCGTATTTTGAAACACGAACCTCAACTTCACGTGTATTTAATTCAGGGACTACACGTGGCTTTTGTATTCACGTGGATATTATTCACGTAAAAAAAAACCAGAAAAAGCGGGATATTTTGAAAACGGAGCAACATAGGCCAAAATTCACCACTTTGTACGCGTTTCTAAAGGGGCTTACATTTACGAAACGGAGCTTACATGTTTCGAAGGGAGATGATATTATCGAGCCGCGTAGATAGAGGGGTCGCACTATACCAAAACATTGCACCAACATTATTTAAAAAAACCAGAAAAAGTGGGATATTTCGAAAACAGAGCAACATAGGCCAAAAATCACCACTTATAACGCGTTTCTAAAGGGGCTTACATTAACGAAACGCGTAGATAGAAGGGTAGCACTATACCAATATATTCCACCAAAGCTATTAACAACAAAACAGATAAAGCAGGATATCTCGACAACGGAGCGAGATAGGCCAAAAATAACCACCTTTTACGAATTTCTTAGGGGGATGAAATTATTATTATTATTTTATAAAAACGGGATAGGCAAAAAAAACCACATTTTACCTAAAGTTCAAAAAACTGAAAAGTTCGGCTCATGCCTAAGGTAAGTGAATACTATTCACGTGAACCACGTGAATACGAACCTCACGTGTAGTTCGTGAATAAAATACACGTGTAGTTGAAGTTCGTGTTTCAGTTGATTTTTTTAAAAAGACGTGAACACGTGTAACACGAGCTCACGTGAAACTGAAAGCTATAATTTGCAGTTGTAATGTCTTTATCTTAATTTTTTAGAAAAAAGCTTAAATATCACATTTCATTACGATTGCTAAGCGAAATAACGGCTGAAATCGTGTCGAAAGACGAATGAACAGACAGACAGACGGGCATGGCTTAATAGACTCATGGTCGTAATATAAATGTCCTGACAAAATAATGTTTTTAATTAATGTTTGTATTTAATATTTTTTATTACACTGCCGCTACACGCCGATACCCGCTTTACGCGTGGAGTATAAGAAATATTTAATAAAAACCTTTGGAAATCGTAGAAGTAGATTATGGTAAACGAGTCGGTACAGCAGATAATCAGACTTTTCTTATTTCTGGTAATGCCAATAAATCAAAAAACGTTGTTTATACTGAAGTATTCAATTACTGAAATGAAAATATCTTCACTTTATTATAGTTTTACTATTTATTATAATTTGCTTCCAAATACAAATAATATGCAAATATTTTAAGGTTTTTTACTATTGCAATTTTTTTAAGACTTTAACAAGGGTATTATTGATAAAGAGAAAATGTCCGTGGCGACGACTCGAACCACTGTGGCCTGCTAGTTTTGTATATTTGTTGTGATATTGAACTGTCAAAAACACTCTTCGTCTCGCTCACATAATTCAATAAACATGCCGCATCACACGTACACTGTATGTGAGAAGAACACCATTTCCTTATATTTAACTTCTTTGATATTTACTCCATATATCCTTAATATACACAGATATGAAATGTAGATATTGAAAATTGCTTTTATTCTTGAAAAAGTCTGTTCTTTTTAACTGAATATTGTGAGGGTGGTTTTCTCAAAGGCTGAGGTAAGCTCAGCCAATCCAGGCTCAGACAAAGGATCCACTAACCTTTATCAAAAAAAAGACGCTGTTTTGATATTAAATACAATTCAGTTTGTTTTTCAATTTAAAAAGTCATTTTTTTCCAGATCGGACAATTTTTGCGACTCCCAGCGCTGCAACCACGAGGCCCCGTTTTTTTCTCTCCCGCCAGTTTGGAGCTCTATAAAACCATGTTGGAGTGAAAAATATATTTTTTTTTAATTTTTTTTTGTAATTTGTTCAATTCTCTACAATAAAATTTTGGAAAAATGTTTGTTTTTGACTGAGTTCTGAATTTTTAAAAAAGGTCTTTTTTCTCTGCCGCGAATGTAATGTCCCACCATAAATAACAAAAATGTTATTAAAAAATGGGAGGAACTTGACTTATTCTTAACCAACAGATACCGAACCTTAGAGACGGTTTCTGATATCCGTTTTTCTTCTCTTCAACGTTCCTCCGTTCCAAATTTTGTTAAAAATCGAACTCTCGAAATTCCCTCTTGAATAGTATTTTGTGCATACTACGAAAACAAGCGATAATGGTCGATATATATTGTTTCACTTAATGAAAACACTTAACGAAACTTAACGAAAACAAGCGATAATGGTCGATATATATTGTTTCACTTCCATTTAAAGAAGATTTTCCCGAGAAATTGAAACTTGGCCATTCGCGTTCCATTGCTAGTGCTCGCGTTCTAGAAACGAATTGCTAGAAACGAATCAAGTCTTTGCAAAACTCCTAAGCTGAAAAGTCAATAGGATGATGTCGTTCGCGAATATTTTAATTAAGGTCACAGGAAAACGAGTTTCCATTCCGACTTTTGATTATTATCCATCGAACTACTACCTACTCATCGTGCAGTTTTAAGGCCCGATAGTGCTACTACGAAAGTTCACGTAGTATTTAATGCTTCCAGTCCTTCCACAAATAGAGTCAGTTTAAATGACGCACTCCATATTGTTCCAATTTTGCAATCCGATTTCACTATTTTAGTATTGATATGGCGGTTTTTTCAGTGTGCTTTTAATGCAAACATTGAGAAAATGTATCGTCAGATATTAGTAAATCCTGACCAGACTCCATTCCAACGAATCTTGTTCCGTGCTTCTCCAAATGACGAAATTCAAGATTATGAGTTGAAGACGGTAACCTTTGGAGTCAATTGTGCCCCATACTTAGCCATCCGCACGCTAATACAATTGGCAGACGATGTTGAAAAAAATCATTGCCACTAGCCAGTCACATTTAACGCTTATGTATGTATGTTGATGATGCGCTTGCTGGCTGCCATGAAATTTTTACTGCTTTGAACGCACGTGACGAACTTATAACTACTTTGAGTTCAGCCGGTTTTTCTTTACAAAAGTGGACCTCTTACTCTAAAGCAATACTTAAAGATTTACCCAAAGAACATCTTCTTAATAACGCTTTACTTGAGCTAGATGACAGTAGCAATGCAAAATCTTAGGTGTGAGATGGAATGCGCTTTCTGACACCTTTTACTTTTGCACGAAACCATTACCACTTTTTACTTTTGCACGAAACCATTAGTCCAAAAATCTTCCTTTACCAAGCGTGAAGTTCTATCACAGATTGCTCAACTCTTTGATCCTGCGGGATGGTTAGCTCCATGTATCGTGTTAGCCAAAATCTTTATGTAACAACTTATGCTAACCAAAATTGATTGGGATGAAAACTTACCACCATTTTTTCTTCAATCATGGAGAAAATTCATCGAAAACTATCCTCATTATCCTACGTTTGTATAAATCCAAAGACCGGTCCTATTTCTAAAAATTTACTTATGTCAAAAACTAAAGCAGCACCAATCAAAACTATTTTATTTCCCCGGTTAGAGCTCTGTGGTGCTGTGCTACTTGCTGAAATGTTCGATAATTTGATATCTCATAGCATTTTCTTTTCTCAAAAATTTTCTGCATTTTTTCTGCCCTCATTGAGTATGTTGCATTTTTTTCGTTCTTTTCTCAAATAAAATTCTGACCTCTGAAATTAAATCATTTCAGTTCATTTCTCGAAAATTTTGACCTAAAAAGTAAAAAAATGCAGAATTTTTGCCCTCTCTACTTCGACGGTTCAAAAAATTCTGACCGCAAATGCAACCAACCAACTGAATAAACAAAATAAATGACATGTGTGGAAAATAGTTAACTTTACCATTGACAATTCAGTACAGATTGAGCTCTTTTACGAAAAACGTCAAAATTGTGTAAATCAATTTTTTTTCTGGCGGGAAAACATTTTTCAATTTGAAGTGGTAGCTGGAAAACAAAAGTGTTTAGGTTGTGAGTGCCGGCTTTATTAACTTGTGCTGAGTGGGGGATGGAACCAACATATAATTGAAATCAATTAAAGACTGGCATGAATCAATTTAAAGCTAACATGCTCATAAGCTGCCTGACGACAATCACACACACATACTCTCATACATAGTGCTAAGCTCGGAAAGTTTAATGAAAAGTGTACACTGCATTCGTTTTCCTGAAGTCCTGTTGAGGCTGCTGCTTGTTGTTTCGACACTGCGTTTGTCCAATGGATACAGCACATTAAAAGGAGTGTATGAATGTGTTTCGCCAGCAGCATTGTAGAGGTACATAAAAAATTATTTATAGCTGCACCAGGAGCTGCAGATGGAATAGCATATTTTAAATGGAAATATTTTTATTTGTTTGTTAATTCTTAATGTAATAAAGTAATTAATAAAAATCAAGATTTTTATTTATTGGTTAAATTTGGAAGAACTAGGAGCATTGCTCTTGTCTGATGAACGAATCAATGCCGAATGTATGCGCTTAAATGAATGGATACACAAATCAATAAACAATTGTTAAATTAATTTGTAAAAGCTGAGGTAATTGTTAGTTTATTTAAGCAACTTCAAAATTCTTTCAAAAAACTCCTAAATAAATTTGTACGAAATATCAAAACAAAATATTTTATTGGTGTTCATTTTTTCATTTTTAAAAATAAATGCAAATACGATTCAATAAAATTACTAAAAACTAACACGAATGAGGTTGAAGTTTCTCAAAAGTAAACAAAAGGGTAGCCAACGCAACAACTTTGAAAAAAATTTTGCCTTTTTTATGATCTATTCTCAGCCAAGAACAGGTCAAAATTTTGTGGATTCAGGTCAAAATGTAGAAAATTTTGCATTTTCAGAGGGCAGAATTTTTCGTTGAGAAAATAAAACGCTATCAGTTAGAGATGCAAAACTACAAATCTTTCTTTTGGACCGACTCGACAATTGTTTTGGCATGGCTTCAAAAACCACCATGTCAATGGTAAACTTTTGTTGCATATCGTGTTTCATGAATCATCGAAACTATCGGTTCATCTAATTGGTTTCATGTTGACTCGCTCCGCAACCCAGCGGATATAGCGAGCCGTGGAGTTTTGATACAAGATCTTGTTGGTAATGATTTGTGGTGGCAAGGCCAAGGGACGAGCAATTGCTTACATTTTTAGATTTTTAAATCACACTCATCCAACTCATAAAACTAATTTTTACACGAAATTAAGTCCAGAATGTTAAAACCATTATCCAAACCAGTGCAAATTACTTTTGGAAAAACTCCTATTCGAACAACCAGTAATTTTCTCAATCTCAATTCTTTTATCGATAATGATGGAATTCTGAGAGTTGGCGGCAGGCTTGTCAACTCACCTGCGCTATCATACAATGAGAGGCATCCAATCATAATCCCGTACAATTGCCCACTCGCCCGACTTATAGTATCCTTTACCCACGAAATTTCACTACACGGAGGGAATCAACTCGTTATGCGATTGATTCGCCTTGAATTCTGGATTCCCAGAGTAAAATCTAATTAAGGGTGTGATACATAAATTTAAGACATGTTTATACAAACAAAAGTTGCAAACGCAACTTATGGGTGTTCTTCCACCTGAACGCACTGTTTGTACTCGCCGGTTCACACACACTGGTCTTGATTTTGCAGAGCCGTTTGATATAAAAAACTACACAGGAAAAGCGTGTCTTATTACAAATGGATACGTGTGTGTGTTTGTTTGCTTCGCAACAAAGGCTATATACTTAGAAGCAACTAGTACTTTGACAACTGCAGCATTACTCGCTGCTTTCAATCGTTTTATAACCAGAAGAGGTTGCCCCCTTGACCTCTATTTGGACAACGGAATGACTTTTATGGGTGCTTCAAAAGTTCTAATGCGCGATTTCATTCAAGCTTCTCGTACTGCCGTGACATCTGTTATGATGTATCAAAACCTATACTGGCATTTTATTCTGCCTGGAGCTCCGCATATGGTTGCTCTATGGGAAGCTGGTGTCAAGTCTTTTAAAATGCATCTTCGAAAAGTTACAGGTTATCTCCGCTTTACCTTTGAAGAATTTTCGACACTCGAAGCATGCCTCAATTCTCGTCCAATTTCTCCAATGTCTACGAATCCAACAGATACTGCTGCTCTTACACCCGGGAATTTCCTAATCCGCACTTCTATCTTGGCCCCCATTGAACCTGCAATTCCTGAAGCACCAATCTCAATAATAAATCGATGGCAGCGGCTCAAAGCTCTTCATCAACACTTTTGCACTCGCTGGAAAAATGAATATCTCAAAGAGCTACACAATAGAAACAAATGGAAAATTCCACAAACTAACCTCGAAGTTAATTAGTTGGTCGTTATTAGAAACGAAAACCTTCCTCTAAACGAATAACGTCTCGGTCGCGTTACTAAAGTTTATTCGGGGAACGACAATAGAATTTGGGTGGCCGATATCCTAACTGAGCGTGGTTCCATCACTCGGCCAATTATAAAAATCGTTCTTCTTCCTCCCAATTAACGCTTTCCTTCCAAACCGTAAACCTTATTTTTTAGCACTTCTCTTCCCCTTTTCTTTCAGCTTAAAATTGCCAAAGGTTAATATCCAATCCATAAGCATTGGCAGCTGTACCACCGAAGAGACTACTAAAGTAGTTTCTCAACGCCGCACTGCGTTTAAGCATCGTACGTTTAAATGTCGTGTTTGTTCCGGGTTTCATCCACTCCGTAGTTGGATCCATACTTCGAAGGTCGAAGGTCGATTAAAAAAATTCGAACTAACATAAACAAACGCCGCGATACGGGCGTTTAAGACGGTTGTTTAAGAATTTCTATTGAATAAGAGTGATGTGGTAAAGTGGAAACGACAAATTTCTTAACTTATTTTTGTTTTATGTTTTATTTATTTTTTTATTTTTTTTATTTTTGTTTTATTATTTTAAATTGTTTATAAAAATAAAATTCAAGTTTTACAAACTTTAAAATTCTTGCATTTAAATCATATAATATTATCGAACTGATATTCAGGAATCTGAATATAATTGAGGAACGCCTTTTTTGAAGAATAAAAGACTTGAGTTATTGCAAAACATATTTAATATTTCAAAGCTAAGATAAGATTTTTAAAAACCTTTATCTCTATCTCCTCATATGGCCATTAAGTGGAATATAAGGTGGGTACGTCGAATACATGGAGTTTTGCTCTGCCGCCCTGATAGCTCCCGAGTCTTGGTATTGTGCTGGCATATTCATCACACCCATCCAGAGCTGCCAGGTGGCGGAATTTTCCCCGTTTTTCAGGATTTTTCGTTCAAATGGGGATGGCGGGGAAAACATTGATATAAACGGGGAAAATAAAAATACAACGTAAAGTACCTTACTTTAAATTTTAGAGTTACCTTGCGTAAGAGCAAAATGTGTCATTTCTTATGTCATCTTGTAGACAATTCCTTATAGCCGCTTACGAAGAAATTTGGGAAAGGTTTGACTTAACGAATGATAGTTTTAAAGCTATGTGCTTTAATTTACCCAATCTGTTAAAAAAAACATTGTCATTTTGTCCCCTTGTCCTCTTGTTTTCCACACGTTTCCATGTTAAAAAAAAAAAAAATTAGTTTCGTTTAGCTATTGCATTCCCCAAAGCGACATGTGCTGAAAGGGCTTTTTTCGTTGTTTATTCTCAGCACTTATTTTGGAGACAATTAGAAAAACCAACTAGTTTATTTCTAGTGAAATTGGAGTCAGCTTGGAACCCGTGCATAAGACACTCAGCATAGAACAGTTTGAATTTATTTTTATATTCTTAGTTTTTCTTGTCAGCAGGCACTAACAAAATCAAAAAAAAAAAAAATTCTCAAAAACGTGGGGCCCGTTTTTTTGTTATTTAGATTCCGAACTTCTTTTTTTTTTTTTTTTTTTTTTTTTTTTTGGATTCGCCAAGGGAGTGTGAAATCTCATGAATACGTATAGCCCGTACTATACGCATGCACGACTTACATTCTACAACACTCCGGATTAACCGGAAAGATAGAATGCACCTACGTATTAAAACACACAACCAGTTGGCGAAGTATGAATTTCCACTAAGCACATTAATTGGCTTTTCAGCGAAACTTAAAAATTTTATACAGAAACACGAAATTATTAAGAATTTATGAATTTGAAAAAGTAAACAACATCGAACTTTACAATAAAACTCTAAAACAAAGAGACCAAAGTAACTATAAATAATATGAATATTAGTAAGTTTGCGGCAACTATCCAACCCAAGATCCTACGTGGAAAAGAGAGAAAACTCTTAAACACCAAACCAATTCCAATTATAACGGAGATATATACGTGTAAATATGTACAAACATATATGTGTATATATATACGGGTCACTTTGTAATTTTGGAACACCGTGCTAATGTTATTAATTGGATATGTATTTGGGCCAATGCAGGCATAAACTTGCATGGAAAAGAGATAAACTCTTGCGCACCAAACTAAGTAACTAATAAGTCAACTGAATAAGAAAAATTTTAAAATTTTTTGATTAAAAGCAAACAAGTTAAAGCATACATATCGTATTCGATGGTGTTTACTTCATCAAACGCAATATTATAAAGGAAAAACAACTGAAACGGTCTCGAATATATGGAATAACTTCAGCCAACATTTTAACAGAATATAACAATATTATTAACCGAGTTAATGTTTGAAACAAAATTCTAAAATGTATCAATTATTTAAATGTAAAATCAATTTCCGTTTCAAGGCATACACTGAATCACAAAAATTAATTAAGCTGTAGCTATTGTTGAAATCACTACACATACATCGTAAAGGGTCATGAAGGGCAAAATTTGAAGTGCACTGGCTCAACTTAAAAAGCACAAAATGTCTAGATCCTCTTCTTGGGATGTTAAAGTTAAGAGATGAGAGAATATATTGGGAGTCAATTTCACCACAAAGTAATTTATATAGGAAGGTGACATTAAGCACCATCCTTCTGCTTCTCAGGGAAGGCAGTAAAATTTGTTTAAGGCGGGTTTCATACGAAGGAAGAATAATATCTGGGTTCCAACGATGATGACGTAAAGCAAAAAGTAAAAACTGTTTTTGAAGCGATTCTATTGCATCAATGTGGACGAGATATTGAGGGTTCCATACTACGGAAGCATATTCAAGAATAGGTCTTACGAGAGATATATATAGTAATATTTTACCGGAGGGAAGATAGCAACGCATGCATATTCGAATTCGAAAGTGTGGCTGAAAAACCGACCCATTGGGTGAAGATAGCGTCGGATTTTTTCGAACTCAGCCACGGTTTTTAAATTCACCACAATACAACACAGCAATTTCGAACACACTGCTTGCTGAAGCCAATGTTTGCAATTATTTCTTTTAACTTATATATAATCGGTATGCAAGTGCTGCTGCACACTCTTAATGCTTAGGTTTTTATTCATTGCTTTACAGCACTTAAAATTGTTAAATAAAAAAAAAAATATGCAAAAAAATCAAGAACAATTTCACCAAATAATTTTAAAACTTTTTACTCAGTGAAATATTTTTCAATATTTTAGTACATAGGTATTGCTTTTGAAAAAAATATTTCAACACTTTTCTAACTCATCTTATAATAGTTCAGCAACGATTTTGAACTCACTTCGTTCAATCCAGTGTTAAAGTATTGAAAAACAAACCAAACTCATACCATAGCAGAATAGTTAAACAAATATGTAGGTATTTAAGCGCATTTAAAGTTAATTAATTAACGATTCTAACAAATAACCGTGAATTCAATTTTATAAAACAAACATTGATAAAAAATATTGACCACAAATATTTAAAGATGGTATTTTCGTCAGAAAAACTTTTTGAAAAGTATAAATATGAGTATTAGTTAAGTTCCTTTCGCATCAAAATAATCAAGATTATTATTTTGTAATATGCAAAGCAAAAACAAAATTAATAATCCAATAACAATTTGGATTATTTTTGTTATCATTTTAATACACTTTACCTGTATGGTCAGGCGATATTAGCTGTGTGCAAACGTGTGTAACACTTAGAAATAAACAAGTAGGGTGAAGAAAAGTATATATATTCTTGATCACCGTCACCTGATTCGATTTAGTCCTGCCCACCTGTCCGTACGTCCGTCCGTCTGTCTGTCTGTGTTTGTAAATACAGGATAAGAAGGAGTTGAGATACATTTAATTAAAGAAAAAAGTGCAAGCAAAACAAAGTTTCTATTTACAATTATATTCTGTGCTATTTATAAAATTTTGCAATTAATAATTTTTAATTAATTAAATACTGCAATTATAATGCCAGTGGATGGAAAATGTAAATACGGATGTACCTTTCCGCGGTGTGGCAGTCGCAAATCTTCGCAGTTTGCAGGAATAAACTGATTACTTGTGCCAACAAAGGACATCAGCAAAGGACTTGTGACAACAAAGGACATCGTTCATAAGCATCATATACTTTCTTAAATATTAATTTTGTACGTGAGATTACATGATTTTATGCTGTGCCTCTTATTAATTCTTGCCGTTTATTTATTTTTTTGTCAACATTTTTAAGCTGAACATCAGCTGTTTTTCTTAAATGAAATGGCAACTGTCACTTTTCACGGCAAAATAAATGGTCGGTTCAATTAAATTGCCGTGAAAACAATGTTGCTAGATGCATGTTGCAGAATATAGTACTAGATTTTCCGCAGCGAAGCATAGTACAGCTTTGAAGAAAAAGTTGTGAAATGTTCACGCTTGTTTCACAGCTGTCATTTTTTGTATGGAAATTGGAGTGGAATTTCGCGTGAAGCCGAACAGAGTACTATGCTTTAATTACATAAGCCTAGCTACAGAACCCTAGCAACGTAAGCCTAGCCACAAGTGTCTAGCCACAAAAGACTAGCCACAAAAGCCTGGCCACAAAAGACTACCTGCACAATTCCAGAAACTAAGACTAAGGAACGTAAGCCTACCCACAAAAACCTACCAACGCAAGCCCAGCCAAAAGCCTAGCCACAAACGACAAGCCACACAATTCCAGCATCTATACAGGCGAAAATTTGAGTTTAAATTTAAAACCCTGAAAACTCTCTTTGAATTTATGACTCGTTTTTTAAACCTAAAAGTTTATTTTTAAAAATTTTCCAGTCTTACCTTCGAAAAATTAACGAATTTAAATGTTTGGGTTTCAAAAAGTTAACCCTAAAAGTTTAAAAATGTTTGTATTGTGAAAATTAAGCCCAGAAAGTTTATTATTTAAGCCGAAAGTTTATTTTTTAAAACTATCAAGTGTTAAAAATTAATCTAAGAAGTTTTAAAATGTATGTTTTGTGAAATTTAAACCAAACAGTGTATTATTAAAACCGAAAGTTTATTTTTGCAATAATTTAAAACTTAAGGGTTAAATAATAAACCCACTAAACTTCTTGTGACTTGCGACATTTAAGGCCAAAAGGGTTATGATTTAGACTTTAAGTTTAATTTTAAAACTGTAGAGTTTATAAAGCAAACCCATAAAAGTTATGTATACATATTTTTTTATATATATATAAATCCTGAAGGTTTATTATTTATACTTAAGGTTTACTTTCAAAATCATAGCATATAGAACACTGTACAATTGCGAACAACAGAAAAAGCAATAGTTTAGCCCGGGGTTAAAACTCGCGACTCTAATGCGATGGTTACCGCAGTCCGCGGCTTGATGCTAGGATGTGACAAAAAAAAATGTTGCTCAATTCAATTTTTACATTAATTAAATAATCAATAATATAAGATAATTATATAAAAATAAGAACAAAAAAAACGGTTTTGCTGAGGATCGAACCTGGGCCACTCCATTCATCAAATCAAATCGATAAAATCAACTGCTTAACCAACTGAGCCACGGAATATAAATTTTTTGCCTGTGCTAATTGTGTATTTAAATATGAAAATGACTGCATTGACAAGCAGACGCATAATATTTAGTTTAGCATTTGAGCACTTTCGTTTATGGTCAAAATCTTGTGTGTGGTGAATTTTTGGTTAAATGTTTTCGAACTTCGAAACGTGTGGATGGGCGTGCGTTGCTATCTTCACTACGGTACTTCTTTTAACTTTCGCAAAATATTCGATAAAAATAGTTAAGTGGTAAATGGTAAATATACAGTTAAAACTATTAATTACTATACAATAATTAAATAAGTTATATCGTACAAACCCGTGTTTCAACTAAGTCTAATAATAGGGCTTTAAATGACCACTTTTGTACTGTATCAAAACGGACCAGTTTAAAACCATTCATAATGCAACTAGCACAGTTATAGGGAAAAAGGAATGTTTGTAGGGACAATTGTCTTTTCCTATGACATCAACCCGTAAAAAGCGTCAGCTCGTTCAATGCAAAACGGTAATGTAGTGGGACCAGTACTAGCCTTTTTAGTACTAGTACCAGTTCAGTACTATTGTTAGGTCCATTTTTCTGCAGGCTTTAAACAAAACAAAAATAAAGAACTCTCTTTATCAAAGCTCTTTATTCGGAACTCTCCACACTAAATCTTTGATGAAATTTCAAAAAGTTTTGAAATTAAAATAAATACTGAATGTTTAAGTTTTCATTATATAATGTATATATTTCAAATAAATTTATACAATTTTTGCAATGATTGTTAGGTTGATCTCAGACCCTTTGGGTTCTATCACGAATATCGACAATACATCGCTTATAATTATTGTATGTATTTTATGGATACGTACGTATTTGATCTAAGTATTTAGTTTTGTTATAATGAAATGAAATAATTTAATTTTATAACATTAATAAAATAATTCTTCTTTCTAAATTTAAAAACGGGGAAAAACACGGGGAAACTCAAAATAAAAAACGGGGAAAATTATTTTTGTGTATGCAAAAATGGGGATTTATTTTTGCTGACACCTGGCAGCACTGCACCCATCTGTACAGGAAGTTGAGTATTAGAAAAACCTACAGAAGCAGCGCTTTTCGCAGCTAAATAGCCTGCAGCAGCGGCAGCCGATTGTTGTGAGGACATTCTATATGAATTCATAGCTCCATAGGGTGACACCAAATTCGAACTGATGGAAACATTTGCCCGATTAGATGTGGAATTTGTTGCCACTGTTGATACTGATACATGTTGAGCTGCTGTCTGAGAAGAATTCCTTTGAGTTCGAGTATTATTCTGGGCTACTGAATTTATTGATGGAGGTATATTAACACTACTCGAGTAAAACTTGTGATATGGAATTGGTGATGATTGAGAATGCATTATATTCGGAGGAGTTTCCATATTTCTATTTTGGTTCACCAAGAGGTGTGGTGGTGTTGCCATATTAGGATGCGAGTGTGGTGGCGATGTCAAAACTGTTTGTGCCACTGGCATTGCATTGCATGTCGTAACCTCTAACCCATTTGTAAGTTGCTGAAGTTTTGAGAGACTACAAAGATTTCCAGTATGCATGGATGGCGCAGCAGAAGCTACCATTATAGAGTTCGAAGTTGACACATTTCCTTGAATATTCGAAGTACGGTTTCCACTTTCCACATTTGCAGAATTTGATGTGCTTGTTCCACAACTTGTAGTTATATTTGACGAATTTGAAGAAGTTTGGGGGCTACTTGCAGTTTGCGTGCTGTGAGAAATATGGCCATTCTGTGTTAACAAGCTACTTTGCAAGTAATAATTATTTACAGCACACGAAGATTGTGATGGCCCTAAGCGTTGTTGGGGACTGGACATCTGGTGCTGAGTAATAGAACTATTAGGTAATCGGTGTTGAATAACTGTTGGCAAAGATACATCAAACGTATTTTGATTATAATTTTGTCCCATTTGCGGAATCGAGATGTAGTCCGTGTGATGAACACTTTGATTACTTCCATTCTGTGGTATCGATCCCGTAAATTGTTGCAGATTATGAATATTATGTATATGTTTCTGTTGCAATTGAATTTGATTTATATTTCGAATTGACGGTGTAGAAGAAGTTATTGTCTCCGATGTATTAGTTATATCCGAAGAAGTGTTTTTATGTTGTTGGGCTGTAGATGTATTTGCATTCAGACTACTTTTTGGAGTAGATGATCGTTGCGCTGAATTAGAGTTATTATTGTCACAATTCTGAAAAGAGATAAATTCAAACAAATGAGTATTATTAAATGCTTAAAATTATATGTTAATAAAAAGTAAGAAAAAAAGCATCAAAAATATAACTGTTGAGAGCAAAATTATTAAATTTACCCTTAAGGCCAAGTTATGCGTAAGCATAAAAAAGTTACAGAGAGAAGTCAACGAAAAGTATACAAAAGTTCAAAAACACACTTTTCCATACTTAATTAAAAAAAAAGTAAGCATGAAAACAATTTCAATATAAATCGATTCGAAAGAAATGACAAATAAAAAATAATTTGTTTTTGTAGAAAAGGATTGCCAACTAAGCATACAAAAAAATATCGTCTTGAAGTTTGAAAATTCATCCATGCTTTATGATTGAAAATAGAGGACAATTTCAATACGAACCGCGGTTACTAAATTAATCCTATCTAAAACTTATATTTTTGCTGATTTTAAATATAATTTCGATACATAAGTGGTTGAAATAAAAATATAAATTATTTATTAAACAGTTTGCAACCCTTTTCTGCTTAGCAATATACGGTGTCGAGCGCTCTCTTTCAAGTTTTGAAAAGTAAACGAAAATTGTGATACTGAACGAAAAATTGCTTACGCAGAATTTGGGCGACTCCATATATAGCTGAGCAAGTACGTTCTTTTGCTCTCTAACTTTTGTTTGCTTACGCATAACTTGGTTCTGCCCTTATCCTTTAACTGTACTGACTAATGTTGTATTCCGCATCATTCTCCTGCACACTTTGTGCACCCCGTCCTCACACCACTTCCAAAGAAGTCCAGCAATTAACAGATGTTGAACAAAAATAATAAACAGCAAGTAAAGAAAGTCTAAAGTCGGTCTAGGCCGTTTATGGACGGATTACGCCCAATTTGAAAACACCTTAGTTTTAGTATAAAATACATGCATACCAAATTTGATATCTCTAAGACAAACATAAGATTATTTATGGAGTTTTATAGGTTGTATAGGTTCATTTTTTTTTAAATCATCTTTATTTTGTTATAAAAAACATACGTACCAAATTTTACTTCTGTAGGTTGAACAGATGCTTATTTATTGAGTTTTCTATTTTTGGGTTATCAGTCATCCTTATGTTGATACAAAACACATGCGATTAATTATGAGCTTAATTATGCAGTTTTCAATTTTTGCGTTGTATGGGAGGTAGGCGAGTCGGTGGGCGGATTCCAAAAATATTCAATAGTGCAGATCCTTGGATCCATGTGACAATATGTATAGAGTTTCATTCAATTATCTCAACTCATTCTACTTATTATGTGTTTACAGACAACATACAGATGGACGGACGGACATGGATAGCTCGACTCACGAGGTGACGCTGATCAGGAATATATATACTTTTCTATACCGGACTCGCTTATTTCTATGAGTAACAAACGTTTGCACAAAGTTAATATACCCTGAACTTTCAGGTTTAGGGTATGCAAATACAACGTACGACCGAGACCCATTTAAGTACGGTGACTCAAATTGACGGCATTCAGAAAAAAAGAAAGACTGACCTTATTTAAGGCGTTAGGCCACTGTAGTGGCTTGAAAAATATGCATACTTTGAACTTTTTTTCAGAAATACTATGCAATAAATCAAAATTCCAAAAATGGGAAAACTTATATTTATATATATGATATTCCAAGTTTCAAGTGAATCGGTTGAAAATTGTCTGAGTTATGTTTTCCGCAAACTAAAAAAATCAACTCAAACAGTTTTGAGATAAACTCGTTTGAAGTTTTGAGTAGTGGAAGTGCCGACCAGGCGGTCTTATAATAAAATTATAATAATAATAAAAAATTATAATAAATCTTATAATTAAAATCAAGTACTTAGACATTTTTCCCGGCTATCATCTTTTGAGACATCATTTTTGAGGTCATAACGGACCATTTAAGAAAAAAATTATCGATTTTACGAAAGTTCTAGAGTGGCCTAACGCCTTAAGCGAACTAAACCAAAACTACCAAAATAATCACAGTCAATGGGTTGTTTTAGATTGTTTCGTGTTTCCAACTTCAACGTGGCAGTGTTGTTTTTTGGTACATTTTGTGCTCGAAAATCTATAACTTTTAAACGGCTTCATATTTTCCATGCCGTTTTTTTAATTTAGTAACTAATTAATAGGGGGCTTTTAAAATATATAAAATAGTTGAAGTTAAAATATATGTGTATATTTCAAAACTCGTTGAAATGTCAATGTTTAGTTTTTCTGAAGGCATGTATAATACGAACGACCGTATCACCTTGTATGGCAGAAAAATAAACCTATTTCTGACCCCGCCTCAATCGTTAGATATTTGAAAGACATTTTCGAAAAAATACTTTTTTTTTAAATGGTCCATTTTTTAATGGCATTTTTGATTTTTTCGTTATATCTTGGGTGTTTCTTGTTCGATCTGGAAAAATTATATATCTGTGTGTTTGTTGATGTTACGCAAATATTTTCTGTTTTTTTTTACCGCAAATGTTTTTTGTTCGACTGATTACACAATCGATGTTCGTTCCTACTATATTATCCTGCTCAAAAAAACTCAAAAAATTAAAGCTTATAAAAAATCATTATAACCATGGGAACAAGTGAAATCGAAAAAATGGATTTTAGGATCACTACAGACTACAGCACTCTTCGGGATTCAAGGTGGCTGTAGTGCTCGCAACTGTCAAGTTTCGCGAAAGTGTGCCCCAATCGATTTTTGTCATTGACTGCTGTGGCTTCGAGGATTCTTTGTTCGAAAAGACGACTTTTTCAGCATGTCATTTATCATTCTTCGATTGTGGGTTCTCTCGACACAAAATTTATCAATTTCTCTAAAAAGGAAGAAATAAAAACTTTTTAACAAAAAACAAACCTACTTCAAAATCGCTACAAAGTAAAAATTATTTTAAATTACTTTTCCTATTAATTGTGGTAAAATTTGATAATTTATTTATATACATTATTATATTGGAAATCTTATTACATTAAGTATCCTAAATTTGTTTTATTTTTATCAGAAATATATTAATTATTTATGCGTTTGACTTTTGAATTATGCTTAAGAAACAACACACAACAACCAAATTTCGTTTTGTTGTTAATTTTGTTTTGTCAAAGTCGCGCTTACGGAAATGCATTTTGTTTAAATTAAGTATTTTGTGCACGTTTCAACCCTGTAAACGTAACGAAAATAATGAAAAATATGTGAGATATGTGTTTTGTGAATTGATTTATTACAAAAAGTCGATTTAAAAAAATTTCGAGTTGTGACTGTATTTAGTGTGCGATATGTGACTTAGAAACACTTATACAAAGTACATAAATAGATAAATCATTTATTTAAATAAAAAAAATAAGAAAATATAATATTAATAATGTGGCTATATATTTACACATGTAAGGCAAACCACACTTTTCTGTGACTGCTCGTTACATACGGGTTTCTAACAAATACCACAGAAGTAAGCGTGTGCCAGCAAATTAATTCACAATAAATTCACAGAGTCACTACGTAACAGTTAATGTTATTTTTGTATATTTTGTCCAATAATAAAAACAACTAACTTATTTTGCTTAAAATAAGTTTTGAAACATTTATATTGGTTTAAAATTGAATAGTGACCCAAAGACACAGCGTGACATGAATAGGGTAAAGCTAATTAAAACTCGATATTATTGATCACTGAAAAAGACCGATAAACTTTTTGATATGAAGTGACCGCTACAGTCACCTTGAATCCCGAAAAGATTTTGAAATTTTAAAATAAGATTTGATTATGTGTTTATATATATAAAAATTTCCAAAGTATTTTTCTTTGCATAAAATCGGTCGGTACCATGTTCCCATGGGTATAATGATTTTTTGTAAGCTTTAGTTTTTTGGATTTTTTGAAAAAAAGAAACAAAGAAGAAACAAATAAGAAACAAAGTTTTATGTGATTTAATGTATTATTGTTCGATGAGACTTATTTTTCTAATGTATTCAAAATTTAAATTATTTTAAAACTTATATAAGCACATTATTTTTGGTTGGATGGATTTCCTGTCCTAAAAACACCAAAATATTACGGAAAAACAGTTCTGCATTAGATAATCACGGACGATTTAAAAGGACACCTTGTGCTTGGTTTATTGTCATACTAAAAAATGTTCGTAAAGGAATTGAAATCGCTTAAACTGGAACGGTAAATCTGAGGGGATCAAAGGATTTCGAGGCATTAAAACATTTTCTCCTTTGCTGGACCAGACAGAATAATACCTTTGAACAAATTTTTTATTAATTTGGTAACACGTAACCGAATTCCATTGCATAAAAATTCGAAATTAAGTCATATTTTCTTTTCAGCGCAATGCTCAAGCATGAAGTAAACTTTATGCCATTATCCAACTGTCAGAACTGTTGAAGCAAAGGTACCAGCTTTCATGTTACCGAAGTTGCACCCGAATATTCGTGCACAATTGTACAACTTGCACTTTATGCCAAAACAATGATTTCTTAAAGAAGCTTTTTTAAAATTGCCCGAAATCGCTAAAAAAAAACAATATTATCCGAGAATTACATCATAAAATGAACGAATATCTCTTTTGTTAAGGAGATTAATTCGTTTTTTTACTATCGATTTACATATGTAAGTTCTGTTACTATACAATAAGGTGGGTCACCAAAAAAATTTACATTTACCGCCCCTAATGTGAAAGCTTTTTTTTTGGTGAACCCAAAATCTGCCCCAAATGGTCTTTTTTGTGTATCTTCACCAGTTTTAACCCGATCTTGAAAAAAAAGTATGTCGTTGAATAGGTCTCAATTATTACAATAACCCGTTCTGATAACATTTTTACCTGGGAATCCATCTTTGACCAAATATTTCAATTTTTCGTCGTATTTCCTCAGTGCCCCAAAAACTTTAAACTTTTTTTTAAATAATAAAAGTTAATAAAAAATCATTAAACTTTTGTGAAGGAACTATTAAATATCATTCGGAGGAAAAAAAGTTACATCGAATCAAAATTTCAGTGAAGTTCGCCTTCGCTTTTGGACTTTAGCCTTCGGTTCATCTTCGTATAGCTTCGAATCCCTTCGGAATGACTTCGATCAACTTCGGTTTTGTTCGTTATTATTCGGTTCATCTTCATTTGGGTTCGTTCTTCATGCCAAATTTCTTTAAAATCGGTACAGTCGTTCAGGTGTCATTAAGCCATATATATTTTATTACTTTAAGCGCCCTCATCGAAAGTTTTTAAAACTTCTAAAAGTCTATCTTATATTCCTAGGTCAGAAAAATCTTCGAACTGTAGAGACTCGTTAACATTATATACTTTATTACTTTATTAACTTTATTACGTGAGAAATTGTTTGAAATTGTTTTAAGTTTTATTTTAAGTTCAATAATTTATTTTTGTCATAAAAAATTTTCATTCGATATTTGATTTTCATTTAAAACAATTGTTCTTTAAGTTTTTGAATAAATAAATAAAAATAAATAAAAGTCTGATTGACTTTATTGGCGATCCTGCGGACAAATAAATACCCATCGACTACATGAAAAATCAATTACGGACTCAACACCAACTACAACTTCAAATTATAAACAAACAACAATCAATAAAAAATATATTACACGTTTGGACTTTTGAATATTTTATACGTTTGGATTTTTGAATTCTGAATTCTTTAGCACATGGACAACTTTTTTTGATGTACAACAATCAAATCCGATAACCAAACACCAGTGATCAAGATCTGGATTCTTTGAAAAACTGAACTAGTTCAGATCATTCAACACCTTTTACACTCAAGTGGCACCAATACTAAACTGAAGATCTTCAATCAATTCCTCAATCGATTAAGTATTTATGCAGTATATTTTCATTTATCATATATAAATATTTGTATTAAGTTATTTTTTAATTGATTCCTAATGTCACGCTACCCTAAAAGGAACCGTAGTTTATCACAAAGTAATCCAACCGAAATGAATACAAATATTAATAACCATTCTTCTTCACACCCAACAATATCACCTCATAACCTAATTCCACCGATATCAAATTCAATAGATTTACCCACACCGCCAAAAACTTATCACAATAATATTATGTCCACACAAACATCACAATTTATTGGCACAACTCGAATTAAGTTACCTCAATTCTAGGATTCATGCCCGGAACCGTGGTTTGCCGCATGTGAAGTTCTTTTTACACTTCACAACCTTTCAGATGACACACTCAAATTTCAAAACATAATAACTGCACTTTCTCAAGACATTTTCACAAAAGTATTAGATATTATTCAAAATCCACCCGCATACAATAAATACATTTATTTAAAATCAAAACTTCTTGAAAGATGTTCTCTTAGTGAAGACACTAAATTAGAAATATAACTTTCAGATACTCAGATGGGGGATCGCGAGCCATCCGAATTCTACCGCGATTTATTACGTTATAAAAGTTCAGTCTTAGTTATAAGTTTTGATTTACTTTATAAACTTTGGTTGAAGAAATTACCTCAACAGATACAAATTCATTTAATTTCAACAACTCTTACGACCATTAATGATAAATTAAATTTAGCAGATAAGATTTATGAAATGATAAAAAACGATTCAATTTCTTCAGTCAATGCATTTTCAAATCACTCTCCTATTGAGAAAACTCTTCAAAATTTGGTTGATCTTACTTAATCTTTGTGTCAGAGTATTCAAAAATTATCTCTCAAAACACAGAATGACGAAACACGATCTAGGCCAAGAGAAAGATCATCATCAGGAGATAGAAAAACATCATCAAATACAAGACAAAAACTATCAAAAAACTTTTCTAATTCTTTATACTTTTTGTTGGTATCATTCTTTATTCGGTGATAACGCCACTAAATCTTTGAAACCTTGTTGATTTTATAAAATCGATAAGAAATATAACTCTTCAAATTTAAACTTAATTATCCTATTATGACGACGACTGATGATGGGATGTCAACTCAAACAACAAGTCGTCTTTTCATTTTCGATAATCAAAATAAATGCAATTTTCTAATAGACACAGGAGCAACTGTTTCTATTATTCCTGCATCCAAATTCAAAATATTTAAGCATGAATCTAATTCTTTTCTTTTAGCAGCTAATGGTTCGAATATTGAAACTTTTGGTACAAAACTCCTTAAATTAGATATCGGTTTAAAAAAAGGAATTTGAATTCCCTTTTATTTTGACAGATATTCCTCATCCCATTATAGGAATAAATTTTCTCGAAAAATTCGGACTTATTATAGATGTTAAAAAAAAGAGAAATTATAGATTCATTCACAAATTTATCTGTCAAAGCTTTGCCAAATACAAATGACGTTTACACTCTAAAAATTTCAAATTCATCACACAAATTTTAAAATCTCCTATACCAGTTTCCATCATTAATCTCTGAACCTGATTATAATAAAATTTCAAAACATTGTACTGTTCATAGAATGTTTCGAAACCCCGTCGACTTGATCCAATTAAACTCAAAGTCGCGAAATCAGAGTTCGAATATCTTGTTAAAGTTGGAATATGTCGACCATCAAATTCTCCTTTAGCATCGCCGTTACATTTAGTAGCCAAAAAAGAACCAAATGACTGGACGTTAGCTAACACCTTGTGGTGACTTTAGGAGGCTAAACTGTGTTACTATTCCTGACCGTTATCCTCTTCCACACATTCACGATTTAAGTATCGAGCTGCGTTATAAGAAAATATTTTCAAAAATAGATCTAGTTCGAGCATACCACCAAATCCCTGTAGCAGAAGAAGACATTCACAAAACAGCAATAACGACACCATTTGGTATGTTCGAGTTTGTACGAATGCCTTTTGGTCTTCTTAATAGCGCACAAACCTTTCAAAGGTTTATAAACGAAGTTTTCTTTGGTTTGGATTTGGTTTTTGTATATGTTTATGACATTCTCATAGCGAGTGAAAATGAAGCCAAACATTACGAACATCTTAAAACTATTTTTACACGTCTTGACAATTATGGATTAAATATTAAGCCAAGTAAATGTCAATTTGGTGTTTCATCCCTTGATTTTTTAAGTTATGAAATTTCAAAAGATGGCATCCAACCATCAAAAGAACGAATCGAAGTCATTTCTAATTATGAAAAACCAATAACAATAACTAAATTGCAAAAATTCATTGGAATGGTAAATTATTACCATAGAAACATACCAATGATCGCAAAATTTTTAAGTCCTATACATGAAATTATAACAAACACTTCAAAGACAAAAACAAAGGAACTCAAATGGTCGAAGCAGTGGCGTACCGAGAGGCTAAGCCGCCCGGTGCGGATTCCAAATTTGCCGCCCCTCTCATATGCAATAAAAAAAAAACATCTTTGATATTAATATAGGGTTTTGTATACATAGTTTTCACTTTAGAATGTGATCTCTCATTGTTCTCAATTATATAAAAAAGTATACATATATATCATCAACCTATTGCTAATACGACGCACGTTGGGAAAAAAATGGAGCAAAACGCACGCATGAGTCTATTTTTGCTCTCATTACTATATTTACTAAAATATAAAGCTGATATATATTGACACCTGAACAAGTATTTTTTAAGGAGTATCCTGGCATAATATTGCCAATTTTTTTTTTGTAAAATGCAAAATTTTGTCATTGCATACACTCTACACTTAAACAGTTGAAAATAATATTTATTTATAATAAATAAAGTGGTGAACAAATAATATAAAAGGCAGTAGGGGAGAGTCGTCCTAGTTGTCTCAAGTACTAGTTGTCACAACGCCGATATCTTTTGATTCAACACGTTATCTAGTTGAATATCAACGCCATCTATACGCTACTGCATGTCTAGCATCCCAAAAAAGTTTAAAAGCCGTTAGTTTTGTTTTGCAAAAATTAAAAGAGATTTAAGAAACTAAGTTGGATTTGGGCATTTTTATTTTTTTTTAAAATTTGTGTTTGACAAATAGAAGTGTGTTATATTCATTTTAAATAAATTTCCAATACAATTAATATTATATTTTGCAAATACTTATGAATTTTTAGATAAAACTTTATATTTAAACTTACAGAACATCGTTTACATTTTTTTGCAAAATGGTACAGGTTGTCACAGCGCTTGCGGGGCTTGTTGTCACATATAATTTTATATAACCATTTTGAAAGTATTCTTTGTTTTATTTGAATTTAAGGAATAATGCCAAGAAATCGCAAACGACTTACAAACCCAGGTCGGACATCTTCAGATATCATGATGCAAACCGAATACAGCTAGTATTCAAGTGTCAAATCCAATAACAATTGTCGTCAATGTATAAAATGCAAACGTTGTGCACATAATGCTTGAAAGTGATACTTTGATACATTGCTGCTTAAATTGTGCTTCGGAGTGCGGCAGCGATGACGATTAAGAAGTGTGACAACGGGGACTACACATTGGGACAACTTACCCCACGGGTGGGGTAACTTGTCACAGACGAGTTGAATTTTTTATCAAGAAAATTTTTTGATTTATTTTTAAATAATATACGTTATTCATATCAGGATTGAAGAATAAAATATTGAATTTATGTTTAAAAGTTTTGCCATTATTGCTTGATTTGTGGGAGTTACAGCGGTTCATTCAAATTTTGTGACAACTAGTACCACTCTCCCCTGCAATCAAAAAAAAAAAAAACCTAGAATTACAAAGATATCGTAACACTTAACGATTTTTAGAATCTGAAGGTCCTTTCACACTCAAAAAAAGAATCAATCTATATATATTAAAACTGATGCACGTATGTGTGTGTTAGTTAAAGACTCCGAAACTGTTTCACCAATTGATATGAGTTTTTCAAGGTAGCTGTCGCAAGGTCTTGAAAGTGTTGCTGTGAAGTTTGGAAAGAATCGATGCAACAGGCGTAGCAACTCCTATGTAACCCAATTTGCAATACCGCTTAGCTTTGAAATTACAGGTCGTACAATCTCATAATTAGGAACTTAATCACACGTGCCGCTCCATTGCTAACATTTTGTAAGCTTTATACAAGAGGCGTGTCACTTTTTGATCAGCTCAAATTTTAGGTATAAATTTAGAACTATAGGAATGTACACTAAAGTGAGTCGGCCTCCATACAAACAAAAAGTTTGAAAAAACCACCCCCTATTTTAAAGTCGACCTCGAGAGGATTTCGAAAACAAAAAAAAAATTTTTTGGGACCACCGGAAAAACAGCCAAAATGGTATTTTTTGCAGAACTTAAGCATTACATGTCAGATCTTAAAAAATTGTATGTCCTTTGACTGGCAAAAGTGAGCAAGCAGTGGTCAGAGGGGCGTGTCACCGCCCAAACAATAAAAATTTTCATATAAAAAAGCTTTGGAACAAAATGTCGGATGATAACAAAACTCAGTATGGAGTAAATAATTGATCAAGTTTTTATGCTGGAAAACTGGAACGAACATTAGAAAACTGGGCGTGGCTTCGCCCATGTAAGTCAAATTTATGAAACAGATTATCTATGAAAGTAATATAAGATCACTCATATATATGATAATTGCCAAAGATCTCTAAACAGTGCAACAGTTTTTAAACTTTTTAGTGCTGATGCTTAATTTCAACATAAAATTAAGAATTCTGTATAGCTTTATTGGTTAAATCTATATTATTTAAAATTATTAATTAAATTATTCAATTATTATTAAAATTATTTACTGTTGAAGAAGCAAAAAAACTAACTTCAAATGTATTTAAATATGTATTCAAGCATTAAAAGCGTTAAAAATTAAAAAAGACAAAAATGTAGTTTTTATCAATCTACCTTAAACGTTAATAATCGCTATAATGCCAAATGTTGACTCACGTCATATTAGAATTAGGCCAACGATAAAAAAAGTTTATTCTTAAATGACACCGGAAAAGAAATTAATACAAATACATTTTTTTTTTTAATTTAATATTTTATTAAATTGTTATTTTTCTTGCTTTTTATTAGCAAAATCGTTAATTACATTGTCAAAGTCTATTTCATTGCTTAACTTGTATTCTATAGAAATTGTTAGTTAGAAAGATGCGTAAAAGTATAACAATGTTTGAAACTGCGTTTTCTAGACTTAATTTAAAAATAAATTGTTAAAAATCAAGTGTTTCATACAAAAATCAGTTTTTTTGTGTGCAATAGAAACAGAATTCTGAAGTATTTTTCTCTCAACGAGAAACTCTTCCTTGTCAATATCTTCGTGACAGAGTTCATTCAGTTTGCATTCCAACTTATCATTCAGGAGAATCAAAGGAGTAAGAATTGAGTATTCTTCAGCAAGTGCATGAAGCTGCTGAAACCTTGTGGTCGTTTCTCAAAATGAAATCTCCAAAATTTATAAATAAATTCTTACATTAGAAAATTACCGAAATCAGTAAGACCACACCTAACTCCTCTCCAAAGTGATTTTATTAAAACAGTAAAATCCTTTCAGAAATCACAAAAAATTATAATAGACACAACTTCAAATTATACGCTTAGTCTTAATTTTTAATATGCACTCTGAACTTACAATTCGCCATAATCAAACGAAAATTCCACCACTGGGTATTTCCACTGATAACTTAAAGCACTCAAAAACTCGAAAAATTTCAAGTTACTCGAAAACACCAGTTATTTAATACGAGTTTCAAGTCGTAGCCGAGTTACTCGAAAATTCAACTACTCGCACATGCCTAAATATTATGTCTGTTTTTATTTCTTCGGCAACTTATTTCGAGTCTATATTTATAAGATTTTATATTTTGGTTGTGCTCAATACGAAGCTCATAAATATAGTTATATTTACAGTGGTGGCTAAATTTATTCAGTAAGTTTAGTTATTTTTTTTTGTTTGTACACCTTAAAATGATAAATATTTATTTTGTAAAAGGCTTAATTTAGTTTCATTGCCGCCCCTAAAATAATGCCGCCCGGGGCGGACCGCCCCCCTCGCCCCCCCCACGGTACGCGGCTGGGTCGAAGGAAGCAGAACTCTCTTTTGACATAATCAAAAACAAATTTACAGAGAAAACTCTGTTAACACATTTTGACGAAAATGCTCCACTTTCAATTGCAGTAGATGCATCAAATATTGCAATTGGAGCTGTCTTACAACAAAATATCAATAATAATGCTGAACCGCTAGCATACCATTCAAAAAAATTAACTTCAACTGAAATGAAATACTCAACATTTGACAAAGAACTGTTAGCTATCTATTTTGCTATTAAACATTTTAAACATTTTTTAGAAGGACGAAAATTCATAGTGTATTCTGATCACAAGCCTTTAACTTATGCTCTTAATCCGAAGACCGAAAGATCTCCTCGACAAACAAGGACGTTTAGAGTATATAGCACAATTTACCAATGATATTCGCTATAAAGCAGGCAAAAATAATATAGTAGCTGATACTTTATCACGTTTACCTGAAATTGAAGAAATTTTGGAAAGAAATATTAATTTCGAAACAATTTTCAATGAATAACAAAATGATTCCGAACTTCAAAATCTTATTTCTGTCCCAAATTCTAAAGTAAATCTTAAACTTATTCATATTCCAATCTTAAATATCAGAATTTGGTGTGATGTTTCTAATTCTCAATCACGACCGTATGTTCCAATGTCGATGAGAACAATAATATTTAACAAATTGCACGGACATGCACATCCTGGAACACGCCCAACCAGAAAATTATTAATAAAAACATATTTTTGGCCAAATATGAGAACTGATATTAATAATTGGGTTCAAAGTTGTATGGAATGTCAAAAAGCCAAAATTAATATATAACAAAATCCCCTGTACAAAAAATTGAAATACCACCTGGTAGATTCGAACATATTCACATGAATTTGGTGGGACCTCTTCCTGTTTCACGTGGATTCCGGTATCTGTTAACCATTGTGGATAGATACACACGATGGCCAGAAGCATTTCCTTTACAAGATATATCTACAAAACAATTGCAACAACTTCTGCGAATCTTCAAGATTTGGAGTTCCTTTAGATATAACTGTAGACCAAGAGACTCAATTTACATCAAAATTATTTACAGAACTCACCAAACTATTAGGATCTCCCAAAATTCACACATCTGCTTATTATCCACAAGCCAACGGAATGGTTGAAAAATTCCATCGTCAACTCAAATCCGCAATCATTGCTTGTAAAAACACAAGAAATTGGACAGAGCAATTACCTTCAATTTTATAAGGTTTGCGTACTGCTGTTAAGGAAGACTTGAAGTGCTCCCCATCTGAGTTAGTTTATGGTCAAACTCTTAGAGTACCAGGTGAATTAGTAATAAGAAACGATCATAAGAAAGAAACCGACAGTACTCTAAAAGCTTTTAGAGAACATTTTTCAGAAACAAGAAGTAAAATAGTACATCATAGTAATTCCTCACGATCATATGTTCCTAATGAACTAAAATCATGGAAATTTGTATTTGTCAAAGTCATCCGTAAAGCTGGATTGGAGGCACCTTACGAAAGTCCATTTCTTGTAGTTTCAAGAAGTGACAAAGTTTTTAAAATTAAATATGGTAATAAAATAAGATCTGCGTCAATAGATTTACTTAAACTTGCAAACATTAACAAAAAAAACATTAATACAACATTTATACAACAACCAGAAAAGAAGAAACAAGTAACATTTAATATTGTTTAGATTCTTTGAGAATTATTTCAAACTATGTTCGTTTCATTGGAGGGGGAGCTGTGTAGAGACTCGTTAACATTATAATACTTTATTACTTTATAACTTGATTAACTTTATTACTTGAGAAATTATTTGGAATTGTATAATTTATTTTTGTCATACAAAATTTTCATTCGATACTCGATTTTCAATTAAAACAATTGTTCTATAAGTTTTTGAATAAATAAAAAAAATAAATAAAAGTCCGATTGACTTTAGTAGAATTTCATCAAAATCGCTCCAGTCGTTTAGCCAGAAACATATTAGGTGTGTTTCCGTACTCGATTGTAGTAACTTGCAAGCTGCTAGAACGTGTTTCCGTACTTTTTCTAGCTCAAAAGAGAGAAGAAGAACAAGCACAAAATCACTCTCTCGAGCTCGAAACTAGCTCGAAGTGTGCTGGAAGAATTTCTTCCAGCATTATAAGAACAAGCATGAAGAAGAAGAAGCAAACTTCAAATTGACATTTTTAATGTGTTTTATGTTTATGTTGTGCGGTTGAAAATAAATTTACAAATAGTAAAATTCAATTCATAACAATAAATACATTTTAAAATGAAAAATGTAATGAATAGACAAATCTTAATTTGCATTGTTTACGTTTGATAGGCAATCAGCTGTTTTTGTGTTTGAAACTAGCTAGAAGTTGTTTCCGTACTTTTGACAATTCTTTAAAATTTCGTTTTACTCTCTGAGCTTGAACTTTACTCGACATTGTGTACGGAAACACACCTATTATTAAATAAAAAACAATGCAACAATCAAAGCAGTAACTAAAGGAAAAGGCACACAACCTTACACACAAGCGAACAAAATATTTTCAGTACTAAAAACAAACTAACTGATATTCCTAAAAAATGCGTTTCGTGAAAAGTAACACAAAGTTAACAAAACTACCGTCTAATCGCGATGTTATTGAGTATCTTCTCCCAGCTAGACACGTAACTGTTAGCTAACGCGTTATTTGTCAAGAGTGCTGATGTGATTCGCATCAGTCCCATATAAAATTTTCCATACAAAAGCCATTATATTTGTTCTAGCGGTGGGAAAAATCTGATGAGTTTTTGCCTATCTGTGTGATATGGCATCTCTGTTTGCCACATATGTTTTAACCATATAAAAAATGTGTCGCACCAATAACAAAATCAGCTGTTTAAATCAATTCAAGCAGTAATAAAATTATTTGAAAACACATTTTAATTGAAAACACATCCTAGTTTTTATTATTTAAGACTATATAATTTGATTTTTTTAACCGAAGCAGGAAAAAATGCATTACAAATTCTATGTATCAATTAATAGTGTTAACACATCAATTACCTTTGTTGCACGTGAGGTATGTGCATAAGCTTCTGACTTAGCAAGATGCTGCACGAACTGCTTCAAAATCCTGCAATAAAAAGCAATTATTAAAAACAATTGCTTGATATTAATATTATAATGATAATTGATAATTGATATTATTATTATCACGATATTCAACCGGAGCGCGTTTGTAAACTTGGATTGAACATAATCTAACTGCCCATCTTGACTGTTCTTCATACAACATTTTCTGTATTTTTTTGTGCCAATGACATGGATCCTTTTTGAGTGGCTTTAGAACAAAATAACGATAAAAATTTAGCAGTTAAAGGTTATTTATTTTTGGATAACTTACACTTTTTAGAATCTGCCACAATTTTGCAATGAAATTAAAAAAATAACTAAAGACGACAATAACAGCAAGGCAAACATGCATGTATAACTTTCCTTGTTTAACATAAAATGGTAACGTAGGAATGTATTAGTGAACACGAAATTATCTTTCGTTGTGTTTGTATAGTTGTTAGAGCTGTCTAGCTGGGCTGTTTCTTCAGCTTGAAGGTACCGAAAGTAGGGATGCCCAAAATACATCGATGTATTGGTTCGATGCATCAACAAACTCGGATGTTTTTTTCACAAAACTTCGATGTCGATGCATCGATGTTTTTTTATTTCGATGTGTTAAAGTTTTCGATGCATCGATGTATTTTTTCGATGCATCGATGTATTTTTGCAATTAGGGTATTCACAAGGTGTGCATAAGACGTTGTATCACGTCTTATTGTGTTATTGTCCTAAAATTTTACAATGGTTTAAAATTTCTGACGTTTCCTTCCATAAAAAAACGTGCTAAAATATTACAACACTGTTTATTAACCTATGTTTATTGTGGTGTCGTAAATAAACAGTTGTTCTTTGCTTGCATTCATTCCTTGTGCTTGATTTAATTTAATTAAATTAAAAACATGCAGCGTTTTTTTTTTAACTTAAGTCAGCCATTATTATGTCCAATATATGCTTTTCGCATAAACCAACTATTATTTTATATTTTTCACTTTATTTTGGCATTGTGATGACAAATAATTATTTTTGCTTGTTTTGCATCAGCTAATTGGGAGTTGAAATAACACACTGAACTTAAAACGGGGTTGTTCACATCAATCATATTTTTTCATGTTAACAATTTAAGACATATGACTTTAAGAGACCTTGTGAATACCCTAAATGTATTGAAAATTTGTTTGTTTTCGGCTTCATACAATACGCTATTAGGCCACCCCAAACGATATGACAAGTCGGATGGACCTGTCATGTCTACGCACATGTAGTACCGTTCGTGTGCTTAAAATGAAGTCGGATAGACATGTCCGATGAAAGACAAATATTTTTGACTTTTTGCTCGGTCCATCCGACATGTAGCATCGTTTGTGTGCGTGTCTATCCAACTTGGTGCATTTTTTCATTCGATAACAATTTTTGAGCGAAGCACATCTCGCGCATAAAATAACACACATAATAAATGTTGAATTTTTAATAGAATTCGTTAATAAATAAAGATATCTCACGGAGACTTGAAAGTTTAAAGAGAAAAGAATAAAAATAATGCAAATATATAAATTTTAGCGCTACAAATTAATAAGTGCGCTCGATGTGTACTGCATGAAATCTATAAAATAATGAAGTCCATCCGACATGTCCGACCGTGTAGGACCATAGACAAAAAGTTCCGTTATTTGGTGGAACTACTTGTCCGATGGACATGTAGTATCGTTTGGGGTGGCCTATTAACATACTTATTAAGTGTAGTATACTCGAGGTGTGTTTATTGTGCGCATTGAAAAAAGGAATATATTTTGCAAACTTGCGTTTGCATTCGCTGTCAAACGTTTCTCATATTTCTTTGTTCTCAAGTTTCTTTGCTCTGTAATTTCTTGTAAGCTTGCTAAAAAGTTCGCTGGAAACCTACTGAAACTAGAAGTATTCTATATGATGAATTGTCAATTTATTTAAGAGGTCCCGTAGGGCGCTTTAACGAAAAACCTTTGGAGATATGGAAGGACTTGAAATCTCAGTTCCAAGTTCTGTATAAATTGGCATTCAAATATTTATCAGTTATAGCAACTTCAGTGCCCTCTGAGAGACTTTTTTCCAAAGCTGCTCAAACTTTCAATCAAAAAAGGAACAGTCTAAAGGGAAAACGCCTTCATAAATTGTTATTTTTGCAAAACCTTGAACGTTGCCACTAGGATCTTGAATTCCAAAGATATACATTTTCATATTCATGAAATTCTTTATAAATAAATCAAACAAAAAACTTTCGATTCTTGTTTTTCTTTCTTTTTTTTTAAGCAAGGAAAAAAAGTAGAAACATTGATGCTTTTTGTCGATGTATCGATGTTTTTAGGTGAAACATCGAAAAAAAATGTATCGATGTTTTCATGCCATGTGATATATCGAAATGTATCGATGTATAATTTCGATGCATCGTATCGAGCATGATACAAGAACTCAGGTAGACTTATTAGAGTTGAGTTCCTAGAAATCAACCTGCCATTGCTGTCAAGCTCAGCATCAATATTGCCACATCTTGAATTTTGTGGGGAAAATATTTTTTTGGAATTTTTTTATGGGACAAAAGGGATAAAAACTAATATAATAATATACAAAGCAACTTTATTTTTTGTTTGATAATAAACGCAACTTAATTTTAAAATTCACGTCATTCAAAATGTTGATAAATTTTCATATGCACACGCTTTTATTTTCATATGCACCACAGTTCTATGCAACTTAATAATAAAGGAGCTAAAAAAAACAGAAGACAGTCAACTATAAAAGTAAAATCAAAAAGGTTTTTATAACAATATTTTCACTAATTTATTATTTCTCATTATTTTTTATTTTTTTTTTATATTCTGATATTTTTACTTAGATTTTTATTACAAACTGAACTAACAAGGAACTTAATTTGTTCGCAACAGCTTAACTCATTTCTTTTATAACGTCTTTCTGATTCGTTTCTCTATATTCATTCTTAATTCTATTATAATTTTTAACTCTTTTTATTATTAAGATCTACATAAACATATTTACTGGAAAGTTGGATTTTGGCTTAAAGATATGGCAGTATCGTATTTTGACAGCATAGGTATGCCAATTTTTGCTGTCATTCTAATAAGCCTACCTGAGTCCTTATATCATGGTATCGAGAAAAACATCGACGTAATTTTTCCATGAGCATCCCTAACCGAAAGTGTCGCCAAGCATAGAAACCTTTTATATTAAAGCACGGTTCACTTAAAATCTGGACGCAATAAATTGTTTATAACTTCTAAACGAAAATATTTACGAACAAATTATTGCACTGTTTTAAAGGTTGAACATGTTTTATTTAAGGCATAAAAAAAAATTAAAGATTTATTTTTATAGACAAAATTTCGCAGGTTTATTTTGATAGGTGCCATTACATTTTGCACATCATTTCTTGTCACTTTTGCAGCAAACCGAATCCACTTAATAATAATTTCTTTATAATTTTTCGTTGGATGAGCAATCCTCTTTAGTTTTGCCTTCACATTTGCCCAGTATTTTTCGATCGGTCGAAATTGGGGACAATTCGGTGGATTGATTTATTTTGGTACAAATGATACCTTGTTTCTTTGATACCATTGCATCACTTCCCTGAAATAATGGCAGGACGCCAAGTCAGGCCAAAAAAATGGGGGTGAAGTTTTATGTCTTATAAATAGCATAAGACGTTTTTCCAGACATTCTTTTTGATATCGCGGTGACGAATTTGTTGAATTCGTAACAAAAACAAGCCTTTCCAACCAATAACTACATATTACCTGCCAAATCATTACTTATTAGAATATTTGTCCAGCATGGTGTACTTATATTTTGCTGCAACGTGTCCTCGTTTTTTTGAAGTGTTACATATTTGACCAGGGTACTGCTTTATTTATTTTATTTATTTATTTGCTAAGCCTTAGGCTTTCTAGCACTATATTAAATTAAAAATACTAAATTTCAATACTATTGTATAAAGCAAAATAAAATGAGGATTAGTGAATTATCAAAAGAATCAAGTTTGACGTACATTTCATCGCCCATTATATCACAATTTTAAAATTTTGTTAAATAATTTGTAAGGGGGTTTTCTCAAAGGCTGAGGTATGACTCAGCCGCTCCAGGATCAAACGAAGGACCCTCGAACCTCCGTTAAATATAAAGACTTGTTGGTTTTACTATTTCAAGTACAATCAGTTTTATTGAATAATCTCTATGATTAATTATGTATATATATGCATATATATTTTGTACTAAGTCTTTCAAATATACAACAACAATCATTCGTGGGTATCAAGTTATAATTTTCCAACAATTGCTCTCTCTGACTCTGCCTCGGTGATTACTGGTTCTGGTGCGGTAATATTCGGGATTCGGTGCTTCGGTAAATATCGGTGATTTGCGTTCGTGGCGAGTTTTATGCGGCTTGGCTTAGACAGAGCTCGACAGAGTGCGTTGGGTTTGGAAAATATACCGTAGAATTATTATATACAAAAGTAGAATACATACATCTTTTGCGGCATTAAATTATACAATGTAAATTTTATGTAGTATATATATATATTTCTCAAATTGTATAAATAACCTATATACATATTTTAATAATAAAAACTAAAAATATATCATATGCTTAACTTATATAATTCCTAATGGGTAGTTAATACGACCAGCTAAGTGTTCGGGAAGATCACCGACCGAAGCCGATGCTAATACGACAAGCTAAGTATTCGGAGGGATATCCGACTGACCGAAGCCGCGGTGAAGTCCAACCGAGTGCAACAAGCTAAGTATTCGGAGGGATATCCGATCGACTGAAGCCGACGGTGAAGTCCAACCGAGTGCAACAAACACAACTATAAAGTATTCGGGAGGATATCCGACTGACCGAAGCCGCGGTGAAGTCCAACCGAGTGCAACAAGCTAAGTATTCGGAGGGATATCCGACTGACCGAAGCCGCGGTGAAGTCCAACCGAGTGCAACAAGCTAAGTATTCGGAGGGATATCCGATCGACCGAAGCCGACGGTGAAGTCCAACCGAGTGCAACAAACACAACTATAAAGTATTTGGGAGGATATCCGACTGACCGAAGCCGCGGTGAAATCCAACCGAGTGCAACAAACACAACTATAAAGTATTCGGGAGGATATCCGACTGACCGAAGCCGCGGTGAAGTCCAACCGAGTGCAACATACGGAATCTAACTACAATGTATAAAACGAGCAACCCGCCTCTCGGTGTTTTACTCAAAAAATTAGTTTACTCGTTGCCAAGTATGAGACGGACAAGACACTACGCCTTCGAGCCGTGCCTACTGTCGACACAGTTGGCTCGTCTTATAAAGTTTATTTACAAAACGTGTTGTGAATTATATTGCATGTTATACAAATTCTGCTCATAGCTGATGGTTGCCCTAACATGCGTTGGCGGTGTGTCTGACTGGCTGTGAAGTTGTTTTTGCTGCACACTATGCTGGCTGGTTTGCTATGCGTTGGCTGTGTGTGTTTAACTTGTTGTGGTGTTGTTGTTGTTATATATACTATGCTGGTAGGTATTCGTTGTGTTCAACAAGTAGATTTTGTAACGCCGTTACAATTCCCCCTCCACTTCGCGGAGTGATACATCACGGCATGAAATGATAAGGAGAAAACAACAAAAGAAAATTTAATAAATGTGAAAAGGAAAAAAAAATAAAGTTGTGGGCGGTTTAAGGTATGTGTGTTTTTTTTTTTTTCCAATACAATATATAAAACATTCCATTTCAATAATATAAGATAATATTTAATTAATAAATTAATAAAAAGAAAAGAAAAATAGCACATTTCATGATGTAGTAAAATAAAATAAAATAAAAAATAACCAAATATATATAATTCTATAAGGCCTTGCCAGTGGTTGAAATTATTTTCGTCTGCCCGTGGCAACTGAGTCGAACTCGGCCATCGGCCAGTCGCAAAACTGTAACGCGTTGCTGTCGTCGACGGTGAATCACCCAACGCTCTCGTTTTCTGGCTTGTCCCGTCTGTGGCGGCCCCACAGTGATGCCCGCAAATGGATCGGCTTGCGGTGGCTGGGTTGGCAGCGGCTGGGTTGGTGATGACTGAGTTGGCGGAGGCTGGGTTGGCGATGGCTGATTTGGTGGAGGCTTCCTGATGGCAGCCAGTCGGTGCGGGAGGGACTGGTCGGCTTTATTGTTGCTGTCTATCGGTGCAGCTGGGCTCTGTACCGGCTGGGTGGTGGTTGGGTTACATTGAGAGGGAGCCCGCGATGCTGCTGCTCTGGATATCGGTGCTAGGGGGGCCATCTCGACGTCCCCACTGCAGCTTGTGACCTCTGGCACGTCAGGGCTTCCGCCTGTGTGACAGGGCATCAGTGATGGGGGGGGGAACGGTTGCTGAATTGGATTAATCCGTGCGCGATCTCCCTTTTCGGGAGTTTTGTCACCGACAGAATTTCGGCCTTTGGTCTGACACGTCGGCACGCTTCTGGTGGTGGTCGGTAGGGTTCCACACGTTTTGGCATTGCCGTTTGTCGCAAGTGGAATGCGATGCGACCCGGTGGTATTGGGTTGGTGCGCTTACGTTGCATGCTAGTGTGTTCTGCAGTAGTGCACGGCTCAGTGATAGTGGCAAATTTCTGTTTTTGATCATCCAGATAAGTGACTAGCTGTCGATTTTGTTCGGCTGTTAAGTTGTCTCGGGTAACCAGAGAGTGTAAGCTGGAATGTTCGGTAATCTGATTACTCTCTTTTACAGCTAGCTCTTCTCCATCTATTAACATCTTCATTCCTCGGCGTTGGAGATAGTCCATCCCCAAGATCATCGGTTCTGCTAGAGATGAGAGAGCGGATACAAGAATAAACGTGCTCTTCTGATGGAAGTTGACGTGAAGAGGATAGATTTCCTCACAGTTGACTGTAGAATTGTCCGCTAGCTAAATTTTTCGGTTGTGTGGTCGTGGTTGCACTCCTTGCTCTATTAAATACTTATTTATGGTGTCGTCGATATACGAAAGGGTTGATCCAGTGTCGATTAATGCTTTTATCGGTCTCCCTTTTATTGTAACCGTGATGTAGTAGCGGCCATCGGTTACTTCTTCGGGTGGAGACGAGATTGGGCTTACACATGGACAATCACGTGATAATGTGCCGTCTTGACCACAGCGTGAACAAAACTTTCGAGCTCTGCTTCGGCATTGATACCGTCGGTGACCTCGCTTTTTGCACCTCCAACAGTGGGAACCTGTGTTGTAGGGTGCTGCTTCTCGAAGATAATGGGTAGCCGGTCGACTTCCTTTGGCTTCGTCCCGTTTGAGAACCTCAAATTCCTCGGCAAGATCCATTAGCTCGTCGAGAGTACGAAAATCGCTTCGTCGAGCATAGAGCTTATATTCAACCCGAAGACCATCATAAATTCGGTCAGTGTGGTCCAGAGTTTTCAGCTGAGGATGTTGTCGTATAAGGGTTTGCATAGCCAATACATAATCTTTCGCTTTCTCGCGATGCATCTGCTTCCGATGGTATATGGTGTCTTCTAGGTGGCTTAAAAACCTCTTCGGTAAAAAGAAACGCTCGGCCTCGGTGCGAAATGCATGCCAAGTGGTAATCGCTGGTCGTTTGACACGATACCACTGTAATGCTCTCCCATCTAGTATTTCTAAAAGCGTTGGCAGCAATTGATTTTGATGTATATGGTAGCATTCAGCCAACTCCTCTATTCTTTCCATAAAATCTAGGAGATTTTCGCCACCATCGTAATGAATATTCCATCGTCGTACAATGTTCATTACTTCGGCATCGGAACTGTGTTTATGGTCAGTTCGTGTATATTCAGGTATTGACACTGTAGCTCGGCTGGTGCTGAAGTCGTCGTCCACCATTAGTTTTTCTTCGGATTCTAGTTCGGCTTCCAGGGCTCGGAATATATTCTCGGTTGATGCTTTCATTCGTTTTGTCTTAATAAAATTACTCAATTGCCTTCTTAACTCTTCCACGGTACAGCCTGCGATTGGAAGGCCTATCTTTTGGCATTCAATGATGAGTCTTTCCTTTTTCAGCAAATAAATCCAGCCGAGTGAATCCGACGTTAAGTGTTTGCTGTTCTCCATGATGATGTTGCTGTTGTGTATGGCACCTGCTCCGCTGTCGTTGGTGGTTTGATTCGGATTTCCACAGTCGTCTTTAGAGACAGGTCCCTGCTCGGGCACCATTTGTAAGGGGGTTTTCTCAAAGGCTGAGGTATGACTCAGCCGCTCCAGGATCAAACGAAGGACCCTCGAACCTCCGTTAAATAAAAAGACTTGTTGGTTTTACTATTTCAAGTACAATCAGTTTTATTGAATAATCTCTATGATTAATTATGTATATATATGCATATATATTTTGTACTAAGTCTTTCAAATACACAACAACAATCATTCGTGGGTATCAAGTTATAATTTTCCAACAATTGCTCTCTCTGACTCTGCCTCGGTGATTACTGGTTCTGGTGCGGTAATATTCGGGATTCGGTGCTTCGGTAAATATCGGTGATTTGCGTTCGTGGCGAGTTTTATGCGGCTTGGCTTAGACAGAGTGCGTTGGGTTTGGAAAATATACCGTAGAATTATTATATACAAAAGTAGAATACATACATCTTTTGCGGCATTAAATTATACAATGTAAATTTTATGTAGTATATATATATATTTCTCAAATTGTATAAATAACCTATATACATATTTTAATAATAAAAACTAAAAATATATCATATGCTTAACTTATATAATTCCTAATGGGTAGTTAATACGACCAGCTAAGTGTTCGGGAAGATCACCGACCGAAGCCGATGCTAATACGACAAGCTAAGTATTCGGAGGGATATCCGACTGACCGAAGCCGCGGTGAAGTCCAACCGAGTGCAACAAGCTAAGTATTCGGAGGGATATCCGATCGACTGAAGCCGACGGTGAAGTCCAACCGAGTGCAACAAACACAACTATAAAGTATTCGGGAGGATATCCGACTGACCGAAGCCGCGGTGAAGTCCAACCGAGTGCAACAAGCTAAGTATTCGGAGGGATATCCGATCGACCGAAGCCGATGGTGAAGTCCAACCGAGTGCAACAAACACAACTATAAAGTATTCGGGAGGATATCCGACTGATCGAAGCCGCGGTGAAATCCAACCGAGTGCAACAAACACAACTATAAAGTATTCGGGAGGATATCCGACTGACCGAAGCCGCGGTGAAGTCCAACCGAGTGCAACATACGGAATCTAACTACAATGTATAAAACGAGCAACCCGCCTCTCGGTGTTTTACTCAAAAAATTAGTTTACTCGTTGCCAAGTATGAGACGGACAAGACACTACGCCTTCGAGCCGTGCCTACTGTCGACACAGTTGGCTCGTCTTATATAGTTTATTTACAAAACGTGTTGTGAATTATATTGCATGTTATACAAATTCTGCTCATAGCTGATGGTTGCCCTAACATGCGTTGGCGGTGTGTCTGACTGGCTGTGATGTTGTTTTTGCTGCACACTATGCTGGCTGGTTTGCTATGCGTTGGCTGTGTGTGTTTAACTTGTTGTGGTGTTGTTGTTGTTATATATACTATGCTGGTAGGTATTCGTTGTGTTCAACAAGTAGATTTTGTAACGCCGTTACAAATTGTATAGCCGACGTGCTCTCTGCTTACGAACTAAATTTTGCTTTTCGGACCGATTAGGGTATTTTATTGCATGGTACGACTTATACCGAGCCTTTAACCGCATTCACCTCGCAGTGCTCTTGCTTTTGTTGTATTTTTTTTTTGCCCGACAAGCATCAGAAAGTCCTGAATTATTTTCGATTGATATCAAAATTTTTTTGTGGTAGATTCGTTTCTAGTTCCAAATTTTCCACACTATTTTTTTTGCATTTTCAATAGTTAATCGGTCATTTAATCGTTTTACAACACTACATACCGTTGATTTTGCCATTTTAAATTTTTTCGCAATTTTCGAACCGGACCATGAGGGATATGTGCGTTACGTGTGCAAAATCGTCCAACGTTGTTGAAGTTCCATCGCGAACTGAGCAGTGACCAGACTTCGTACGAAACAATAATTTATATGCAATAACGGCACATTCATAAAGAGTGCATATATACAAGCATAGTAGAATAAATAAGGTAAACTCGCTAGAAGAGAGCGTACTGCCGTTAATGTCAAAACGAAGTTGACAATTCATATAAAATCCTAAAGCATTCTCAAAACAATGAGAAAGCAAGAAAAAAAATTCCAATTGAAAAAATCAAAAACTTTTTTTATTTAAAACTAGCTGATGTTGCCCGGTGTTGCTCGGGATTGTTCCTCGAGCACAGGAAAAAGGCGATTTTTAAAACTGCTCCGATTTTAACATTTTTTAAATTATGAATTTAATCTTTTAAATTATCGTTTTTTTGGGGTTTTTCCCCCTAAATTCGTCGTAAGTGTGTAGTCAACTTTCCGTAACACAGTACCTGAAAAATATTAAATCTTCCAGGTCTTGCTCCGACGTCTGAACGACGTCTTGCGTTAATCTTTGCAATTTTTTATAGCCTATGTTTTATTTTGGGTGCAGTTAAACCTTCTCACCAAATCTAATTAAAATCGGTCCAGGCATTTAGGAGCTATTATGAAGTGCCATGCCCACAGACTTCCGTCCACTTTTTTACATCTTTTTACACCGCCCCCTATCATTTTCTTCTCTATGAAACGTACTCGGTGTCCAAATTTCAGCTCAATCGGATGAACGGTGCGCGAGCCTATACGGAACAAACAGACAAACAGACAGACAAACATTTGATTTTATATATAAGAGAAGACGACACAAAATGCAAATTGGAATAATTCAAATTGTATTTCCTTACACAGGGCCGAACTAAGCTGGAGGCCAGTGAGGCCACTGGCTTCAGGCCCCCATCACTTGGGGGCTCCCACCATCCGTGTTAGAAATGGGAAAACAATTTTAAAAAAAACCAATGTCGAATCGAGTACTCAAGAATTATTAAAGAAAGAAACCTCGATTATTGTGTGGATTCTTGATGTATATTGTACTTTATATGTCGCAATAAAATCAGCTCAGCTAGCTCATATTATGTTGAATATTTGCATACGAACATGGAAAGCCATTTTTTCTATTATTGAGAGGAAAATTTTTTGAATCTTTAAATTAAGAAAATTTACTAGTTTTACGTCAAATGGTCTGGTAGTAACAAATTTTCTTTCATCCTAGTTGTTTTCTAAAAAATTAACTATTTCATTAAAGAAAATTTCAGATTCATTGGCTGCTTTGCTTATTATAAACATTTCTTGTTAATCAAAATTCGGAGAAAAAAAAGGTTTATTTTAAAATAATATTTCTTAATATTTTAATGAATCTGAAAAGAAAATTTGCTGAGGATTCAAGAAAAGTTGTCTTTTTTATCAAAATGGAGAAAATATTGTTTTGAATTACCATCTTATTTTCTGAGTAAACAACAGAAAGTATTACAAGTGTTTGTTGCATTTGCGCTTAGAGACTGACAGCATAGCGGGAAATAATATAGAGCGAATTCAATAGAAATTGCGTCACATTATCTGGTCGTTGTTCACGCATCAGTTTTTGTTCGAATTTAAAAGTGTGCAAATCATTGTTTCGTGAATTAACGCAACGACTAAACGAGGTATATGAAGTGTCTTATATTTTAATATAATTATTTCATTATAGTTGTCAAAAAAGAAATTTTGATAATTCTTAATTCTTCTGGTTTTTTAATTGCACCGCCATCGGGGACAAAAAAGTCTTGTGTCCCGCTGTCACCAAGAGATAAATTCCGCGTTGAAGCTTTTCTTCCAGTTGTGGACTCGCTGACCATGTCTTTATCAAAAAGAATCACAGTATATGAAGTTGAAGTTTGAAGTTTGCGAAAGGTTTGGATTTTTTAATGATCTTCAAACGATTCCAATTTAAGTGTTAAACGCAAAAGCGAAAAATCTTGTTGATTGTTGCCCAGAACATGTAGAATCGACTCTTGGTAATGAACTGGTTCAAGTCTCCGAGCTTGCAAGGCTCTTTAAACGAAAAATCGCAGAATCTGGAGCACAATTTCTTTATCACATAATAATGGAGAACAATCTTCGCTCAACTTTTGTAAATATGTACTGAAATAGTTCTTCGCATATACTTGGTCATGATGGTAACCAATTGTAGTGGAGAGAGATCATTCTCCAAAATGAAACTGCTCATAAATAGATTGCGTACGAGTATGGGACAGAAACGTCTTACCAGCCTCATGATTCTTAGTACAGAAATTGACATTATTCGTGATTTATCTTTCGAAAATTTTATTGAAGTGTTCGCTTCGATTAAATCTCGTAAAACTTCTAAATAATAACCACTCATACTATTCTAATGATTGTCATTAACGATATTTATAGAACAAATAACGATTTTTCTAATTCAATATTTTAAACATAATAAAAATTAAATAATTAAATCTATAATAATGACTCTGCATACGTTTTTGTGCAACTAACTTTTTACATTCAACTTTTTACAGAACAATCTTCGCTCAACTTTTGTAAATATGTACTGAAATAGTTCTTCGCATATACTTGGTCATGATGGTAACCAATTGTAGTGGAGAGAGATCATTCTCCAAAATGAAACTGCTCATAAATAGATTGCGTACAAGTATGGGACAGAAACGTCTTACCAGCCTCATGATTCTTAGTACAGAAATTGACATTATTCGTGATTTATCTTTCGAAAATGTTATTGAAGTGTTCGCTTCGATTAAATCTCGTAAAACTTCTAAATAAAAACCACTCATACTATTCTAATGATTGTCATTAACGATATTTATAGAACAAATTACGATTTTTCTAATTCAATATTTTAAACATAATAAAAATTAAATAATTAAATCTATAATAATGACTCTGCATACGTTTTTGTGCAACTAACTTTTTACATTCATTGTTAAGGGCCCTCACCAATAAGCTGGCCTCAGGGCCCCACCAACCTTAATTCGGCCCTGGACACACAGCTGATTTTGACAATATCGGCAGTACCGAGAAGAGAGCACAATCAGCGCTGCATATACCTTATTTATTCTACTATGTATGCAAGAATCATATAAAACAAACAAAAAAACCACGAGTTACAACTGCAAACGTGCGTCCAGATTTTAAGTGAACCGTGCTTTATAAATCAATTGTGCCCAAAAGGCACGCAACGTACAATTATTCCTATAGTTTTGATATCAACAATACGAAGAAAAATAACGCATACGCACTATGGCCTTTTGAATTTCCTCACCAGAACCATCCTTTGGTACTGTGTAGTTGCTACTTTGGCTAAATTTCCAGTACTTGAACTGGGAATTTATTTCGTAAGAGTTCCTAAATCTGGGTTTCTAGTACATGAACTAGAAATACCCGCCGCTAAATAAGAACGTTAAGAAAGTTTGGTCTTTGGTTTTCTGACTTCAACTGACCCTTTATTAAATTAGAATGATATTATTTATAATGATAAACAATAATACAATTAAACGCATACAATCTAAATAATATATCAATAGTTAATAATACATAAATATCAATAACATATAAACGTGTCAATATATAAATGTATATATAAAATATAAGATAAAAATCAAAATATAAATATGTGTATCAATGTAATAAAAAAAACTGCATTTAATGCAATAACGCAGACATAGCATATTTGTGAAGTTAAATTAAAATTAAATAACAGACGGAAATTCGCAAAAACAAAGGTGTAGAATTTCTGTACACATTTCTTAACCTTGAGTCGAGCAAGTGTAGTGAACTTTATTTTTTATTAGAATTACTATGTCAGCGTTATTGACGAATGCATTAAAATATTGCTGGTTGACAACTGCAACATGACGTGCAGCAACAGTAGTCTTACAGTGAATCTTTGTATTGTATATCCTTTGAAGGCAAATGCACTTCAAAACGTTATGCTCTTAAACTTAAGCCTTAAATTTTAACAAATTTCGATTCCCTTTTTTCTGTAGCTTTACTATTCTGCACACAGAAGAGAGCGAGCAACAATTGTACAGTTTTTATTTGTACAGAAAAAATTCCCACTGCAAATAATGATTACGTTGAGACAGCAACAAACGAACAACTCATAAGAATTTCTAAAATAAGAAATTTCAATTGAAAAAATAAAGCAAAGACATCATACTAATGTTTAACACATGTTTCAATTCAATCAATATAAAACAGTGTCAGTGTATTTTATATTAAAAAAAATCTAGCATCCATTTGTCATTAAACATTTTTCTTTGCGTATTTATTTAATAGTTGCGAAACGAGCAGAAGCGAGTTCTTACTTTCTTAAATGCTTAACGTCAACTGACATCAGTTGAATAGCAAAATTACGCTCACAGCTTCTCATAAGCACCATGATATAATGACCAGGTAGTATAAATCGCGAGGGCTAAACTGTCATTGGAGGCATAGAATGTCAAAATGACGATTTGACGCCAAAAGAATGATGCTTCTTGTACAATAATAAATGAAAACAGGGATATTTCTACTTATGTGTTTTCCTTGAAGTTGGAAATATTTTGCATTATATATTATATTTTTGCGTAAATTGTATCATTATATTATATTATTATTATCTTTTGTGAAATATTTTTTCCTAATACTCCTAATAATTCTAAAATAAAAGCGGAGTTGTTTTAAAATAACGACAAACAAACTATACTTGCTTACTCTAGTTGGAAAATATCGCTGTTTACCTAAATATAAGTGTTTACCTTTTATAAAATGTTAAAAATGTGCAAGTGAAACAACAGAAAAATCCCTTTCTCTTAGTGCAAAAGTAATAAGAAAGTGCAAGACCAAAGACAAAAAAGTCCCTGTTTACTTCTTCTTATGATAACACTACTTGTATTTGACACATCATGCCTCCGTCTTGGCAGCGCAGTCGCTTTTTATAATACATGGTTTTTATATCATGATAAGCACGAGCCAAAGCCATTACTCGGCTACAGTTCGTACGCCACACGAAGTTTTTATTGTGTACGTGTGGAAATCTCAATCACGAGTGAATAGGAATTTCATTTTTGCCCGACACTGATATAAAACCATGTTGCTTTATTTATTATTAAACCAGCGCGCAGCCGCCAATCAACACACCATAACCAGTCGATTTCCCAGTCGCAACTAAATTATCTCCTTCTCGTTCATCGACTTGGCTTAAATTTCTGCACAAGGCAGTTGCAGCATTCTGCAGCGAAATCGTAGAAACAATGCCATCGAGCTATCAACAATCGACCTGCTTGCAAGAAATTTGAAGGAAAATTAAAAAATTTTTAACTAAAATATCAATTTTACAAAAAACTATTGATCTGAGATACATGTCAGTACTGACTTTTTTGTTGGAAACGGCAAGATCTTTACTTAAAAGATACCCACCTAACTGTTAAGGTGTATGCATAACGATGGTATCTATACTGCTTTTCGCAGTATTATACTGCTTTTCAAACTCAAAAACTGCATACTGCTTTTCCCCCCCAAAATACTGCATTTTAATGCTGAGAATTTTTTTTCAATTTTATGTTTTGAACGTTTCGAAAAACAGCATGTCATATAGATAAATTCAAATCACAGTTTCAAATCTGCAGATTGTGCGACAAAAATATTTTAATCATTCCCGTGCTTGTTCGATATTTCATTCCCACTGTTGGTGAACGTGTTAAAATTTTGAATTTAACCGAAGAAGCTGGCGAAAACTCGCAAATAATATCCGATCTCATTGAGTCTGCCGCCAATAAATACAAGATAAAGAAGAAAATCGTCTGCTTTTGCGGTGATAATGCGAAAGTTAATTTTGGTGCTGAAACACGTGGCGGCCAGAATAATTTTTTCTACCGATTGAAACAGTGGCTTCCTCATTTGATTGGTATCGGCTGTGTCGCTCACATAACTCACAATTCGTTGAAATTTGCATGTGAAGAAATACCGTTTGACGTTGAGTGGGCCATTGTCAAAATATATTCCCATTTTTACCTTAACACTGTACGCGTGACCGCATTGAAATCATTTTGTGAAGAGGCAGAAGTGGAACATAAAAAATTGCTCGGCTATTCAAAAACACGATTTTTGGCTCTCGGGCCAGCTATCAAGCGTATAATGGAATAATATGATGCCCTTAAAATATATTTTTTAGGACTTGAAAAAGGAGAAAAAAAGTTGAAGGAATTTTTCAATGAAGAATCATCAAAATTTTGGTTGATGTTTGCCCAAGAAGAGGTAGAAAGTAGAAATTCAATTTTTTTCACAATTCAATTTTTTCAAATCACGGCCAATTTTCATTAGGAGTTCATTAGGAGTCACGGACAATTTTCATAAATTCATTGAACAAGTTGAATGAATTAAATTTGAATAATGCCAATGAAAAAGGAGCAGATTTGCATACTCAATTCAGATATGTTAAGAATTACTGTACAGACGACAAAATTAAACAATGGAGAGACGGCCATGTTTCGAATGTGAATCGCTGGGTGGAAATATTCAACCATCTCAATAAGGCCGATTGCCAATACAATGAAATGGCTACAATCGTTGAATATATTTTATGCTTGCCAGGAACCTCATCATCGGTCGAAAGAATTTTTTCTGCAGTGAACAAAACCTGGACGTCAGAAAAAACTCAATTAGAAGTCGAAACATTGAAGGCAATTCTGATTGTCAAATGTAACTTGAAATATCCATGCGTTGATTTCTACAAATATCTCATTACAAAACCGGCATTGCTTCGTCATATCGCTTCAAAGGACAAATACGAATCCGCAGCCTCAGAGGAAGATATTGAAATGGAAAGCGAAGATGATTAATTTGCATTTTTTGTTCATTTTTATTGAATAGAATTTATACTGCGAAAAATACTGCTTTTTCAAATCAAAAATACTGATTTTTCAAATTTTTAGGTGAAATATACTGCTTTTCGACCGAAAAAAGATACCATCGTTATGTATGCAGCATATGGTTAATAAGCGATTAATTTGATGAAATATATTGGCTTAAGTAAGATTATAAGCCAAAAATTTCTTAGCTTTTTAATAACTTAAAATTCTGAGGATTCAGAGACCGTCAGAATAATATAGTGATAATTAGTGAAATTTCATTCAAATCAGTACAGTGGTTTCGGAGATCCTGAATGATAAGATGAAAAAAGCGAATTTTGGAGTTTCATTTTTAAATAATAGTAGGGATATAGATATATATATACTAAAAGTTATTGTATATATCGCTGCACTAATGTAGGAAGGCCCTAACTACCGTTTTTGTTACTTTACAGGAGAAGAAAAAACCTTAATAAAAATTAATTATTATTATTAAGGTGCCCGTCTATAAAAGTGGGAGGTATTCCACAAAGGTATTAATCAAATGCACAGTACAATTACAACGGCAGGCACAAATATTAAAAATTACGGTCACTTAAGTGGGCGTTATTCGAAAAATAGGCGTGGCAATGTTAGAAAAACTCTGTTTCTCGAATAAAATTGACACTAGAGTACTGAAATTTAGTACACAGGTAGGCACAATAACTTCAAATTTTTGTAAAAATTTGATACACACTGTATCTTGAATAATATTGACACTAGAGTACTGATATTAAGTACAGAGGTAGGCACACTTATTTCAAATTACGGTCAATTAAGTGGGCGTTATTTGACAAAGGCGTGTGGCGTCATTCGAAAAAGGGGGTGTGGCAATATTAGAAAACACTATATAGAATACTATTGAAACGAAGGTACTGAAATGAAGTACAGAGGTAGGCACAATTATTACAAACTACTACCGAGGAATTGGGCGTTATTTGACTAAGGGGTATGGCAGTGTTTGAAAAAATCTGTATAATATTGAAACAAGGGTTATACAATTCATTGTAAGAATGTGTAAATTATTAAAAACACTATGACATTGTGGGCGAAATTCGACAAAGAGGCGTGTCACTATTAGAAAAACACTGCATGACAGTTGATCATTAATAAAGTGAGTGGGATTATAAATAGGGCGAGGTACTTTAACCCTTTCTTCCCAAAAGTGAAACGCTTGATTTTTCTATGCAACCACTAGAAATATACATGCAAAAAAAAAGTTTTCAGCTACTACAGCTTTTTCGCACTTTCTCGGCATTAAACCAATTGAAACCACGACCCATAGCATAAAAAAATTGTATGTTAAGGAATCCAGTGACTAAAAACAAGTAAATGTGGAAAAAATGTACCCTCCAAATTTTGGATTGGGCTCAGGGACAACACAGGACATAACTCCTAACCATGCATACAAAGATCTCTAATGACATAATATCTTTTAGTCTACTTTTGAGTTGACCTTTTGACAAGTTAACATCAAAAACGCTACAGTTGTTAACAAAGGTACTCATGCGCTTAAAAGGAGCAGTTAACATATAATTCGTTATACTATATGGTAAATAAATTAAGTTGTTAGCGTTTCTACTGCTTCTACGGTTAGTGTTAAAATTAATAAGAGAAAGGAGCTCTGGAGAATCGAATACACCGGTCAAGAGTTGGTGTAAATATACGATTTCAGCAGATTTCCTTTTATCACTTAACGACTGCATTTTCAACAGTTTCAAATGATCTTCATAAGGAGGAAGGTTTAAAATGTCAGTTCCACCTAAGCCCCTTAGAGCAAACTGAACAAAACGATTTTTGTTTTCTTTCAATACGATCAACATGCACATTAAAGCTTGGGGACCAAACTTGATTTGCGTACTCCAAGTGAGGACGCACAATTGCATAATACAACGTGGTGGCTGTACTCATGCTGTTGATATCCTTGGCCCAGCGTTTTATAAAGCCAAGCATTGAAGACGCTTTTTTACAGATATTATCAATATGAATATTGAACGATAACTTAGAATCCATGCATATACCAAGGTCTTTGACCACATGTACACTAGACCGTATCACCTAGTATGGCAGAAAAATATACCTATTTTGACCCCGCCTCAATCGTTAGATATTTGAAAAACTTTTTCGAACAAAATATTTTTTTTTTTTTTTAAAGTGGTGCCTATGGTGCTATTTTGGTTTTTTCATAATATCTTCGGCGTTTCTTGTTCGATCCCGAAGATTTTATATCTGTGTGTTTGGTGGTGTTATCCAAATATTTTCTGATGTATTTTTTACCTCAAATGTTTTATTTTCGACTGATTACACAATCGATTTTCGTTCCTACCATATTATCCTGCTCCAAAAAGTCCAACAAATTATAGCTTTAAAAAAAATAATTATAACCATGGGAAGAAGTGAAATCGAATGGATTTTAGGAGTACTTCCGACCGTTTTTGCAAAGAATAACACTTTGGATCATAATAAATTTTTTTTTAATTTTCGAAATCGGAAATTCGGAATAAAGATTTAAGATTTCGGATTCAAGGTGGCTGTAGCGGTCACTTTATATCAAAAAGTAAATCGGTCTTTTTCAGTGATCAATAAAATCGAGCTTTAGTTCGCATGAAACGTGCAAAAATACTTAATTTAAACAAAATACATTTCCGCAAGCACGACTTGGACAGAACAAAATTACCAACAAAACGAAATGTTGTGGAACACGCGTTGTTTCTTCAGCATAATTAAAAATTAAAACGCTGTGCATTCACAGAAAATATATACTACGAAGCTTCAAGATTGTGGCAATGCGCAAAAATACCAATAGTGTCGAGAACCCACAATCGAAGCCAAATTCGGCAATTTTGTGGTGCCAACCACCAACCCGACATCAACTATAGCAGCACAACTTACACTGAAATGATCGACTGGTCAAGAGTTCAGATCACTGAGCCGCCATGTCTCCAGTTTTACAAGCAAGACCAACTGTCTGATCTACAGTATTCAGGCGAAATCATTAAAATTCCAGATGTAATGTTGACGTCATAATCTAATCCGTTTGTATCACGTTTTATTTTCGATAGATTATCTTTGCCACTCGCTAAACACGGAGCGTTTCGTTCAAATAGTGCATAAGTCGGCCACAGCAGTCACTGACGAAAATCGATTGAGGCACATTTTCGCGAAACTTGACAGTTGCGAGCGTTACAGCCACCTTGAATCCCGAAAAGATTTCGAAAATTCAAAAAAAATTTGATTATGATCCAAAGTGTTATTCTTTGCAAAATAGGTCGGAAGTGCTTCTAAAATTCATTTTTTCGATTTCACTTCTTTCCATGGTTATAATGATTTTTTTAAAGCTATAATTTGTTGGACTTTTTGAAGCAGGATAATATGGTAGGATCTAAGATCGATTGTGTAATCAGTTGAAAAATAAAACATTTGAGGTAAAAAACATCAGAAAATATTTGAATAACATCAACAAACACACAGATATAAAATCTTCCGGATCGAACAAGAAACACCGAAGATATAACGAAAAAACCAAAATAGCACCATAGGGACCACTTCAAAAAAAAAAAATATTTATTTCGAAAATGTCTTTCAAATATCTTACGATTGAGGCGGGGTCAAAAATAGGTTAGTTTTGGTGAAACGCTCTAATGTACACGACTTAAAGCAGTATTTTTTATATTGTAATCTAATATTAATTCGTTCCTTTTTCGTGAAAATGTTGAGTTTACCGTCCGATGGTCTCCGTGCTTTCACGAGGAGAAGAGTGACCATGGACGGAAGAGACAAGACGTTTGTTTGTTTTCGATTTAGATTTTATTTTATTGATTTTATTTCAACAATGGCCCGCTGTCTTTGCGTGGCTGCGACCAAAGTGGGATTTTTATTTAATATGTTATTCTAAAAAGTCCCGCTGTCTTGGCGAGGCTGCGACCAGTTTAGATGTTATTTGTTACAAACTATCTCTCTTTCTTGATCGTTTCTACGCCGGTCGGTGGTTTATAAAGGAAAATCCTCAGTTTTCGAGGGCGTTTCCATATTCCCATAATTCCAATAATTTCCAATTAGTCGAAATTCAAATCGATACCAACCAATCAAAATCAATACATAAGCTACATATACCTAAGAAATGTAAATCATTATGTAAATTTACATATCGTTCTTCTTCCCCTTAGTGATACGCGATCACGTACACTTTGCATGTTACGCAGTTGCAGGCAATGCACCTTACAAGCAGCGCAGTAACTAGGATAGGTAAATGAATGGCCTTTGCTGACCGTGCAAGCCAATGCCGATGCACCCAAACAGTCACTTGCTTTGTTTTTGCTGTCGCCGACGTTCAAGTCGGAACCACTTGACAATAAAAACAAAGCATTGGTTTTGATGATTTTGATAATTTAAGCATATGCGCTTAAATTAGGTCAGTATGTTCTTCTTTTCTTGAACGCCGGCAATTTGAGTCGCTGTACTCTTCTAGTATTGTACTGTTCGTAGTATTTTATTTTTGTTTATTAATTTTGTCGAAATGCAGATCGCAGCATTTTTGGTATCGATCTATAACATAACAATGAATAATTTTTGTAGTTTTTATATAGAAATAGGTTTTAACAATTTTATACAAGTTAAGTAGTAAATATGAAGTTAAATTTATCTTATAATACAAGTGTAATCATGTGATTGATTTTTAATATTTGTTGCTTAAAATGTTTTTTTTCTAAAAATTATTTATCCACTTATATATATTGTTTTTGTGTTGTTTTTTTTTAATCTTATAAAAATGTCTTATACATAATGTTTTTTGTTTGTTTTTTTTTTTTGGTTTGTTTTAGAATATATATTAATTTTTTTTTTATAGTATTATGATAATTAATAAAAATTTATTTGTAACATATACGTACTTATTTGAAAATATGTATGTGTGTCCTATTTATATTTACATTTATATTTTTCATTATATACCGACGTATTTAAACATATTTGCTTTTAATTTCTTTTTTATATGGTTTGAAAGTTTTTGCGTTATTGCCCAATAATTTCAACTTGTTAATTTTAATATTTAGTTTCAATTTGTAAGCGGAATATATTTTTTCGTATGAATCAGCTAAAATTCGAGTGAAGCTAAAAAAAAATCTGGTTAACGAGGAAACTAAAAAACTGCCTGTTTCAAAAGAAGGAAGTAGAAAAAAAGTAAAATAACATGTGTTTCCTAGGCTTGTAAAAACTGACAACGAAATTTGTAGCTCTGATTATTAGATGTGTTCGTATTAAGTTGTGGTGTTTTTATAAATTGTTTTTTTTTTATGTAATGTTGTAATGTTAACCAAATGTTGTATTTTAATCGGAGAATAATTTCAGGTTGTTATTGTGTATTACTTTTATTTTATTGCGAATTTTTATAGCAGTATTTTCGGGTGAAATAATCTTAATAACTTCATATGGACCTTCCCAAAGAGATGAAAATTTGTTTTTGCTGGTCTGGTTTCTAATCAAAACCTTTTCTCCACCGTTAAATGTTTTTGGTTAGGAACCTTTGTCATAGTGGTCTTTTGATTTTTCCTTTTTATATTTCAACGTTTGGCCTGCAATTTTAAATCCGTGTTGTAGGCGTGCCTTCAACTCATTTGCATAATTTTCGTAGTTATAATTTAATGATGGGTCTTTTTGTAAAATGGATGGAATTTTTGCAGGGTATCCATAGAGTAATTCATGAGGGCTGTAATTGGTGCTACTGTGAGGCGTGGTGTTGAAAACGAATATTGCATAAGGGATCCAACCGTCCCAAGTGAGCGGGTCATTATTGACGTAATGCCGAAGATATTCCGCAAGTGTGCGATGGCTTCTTTCAAGTGCTCCATTTGTTTGTGGATGATATGGAGTTGTTTGTAATTTTTTTATTTTTAATAATTTACATGCTTCTTTAAATAAATCGCTGAGAAAATTAGTACCTTGATCAGTTAAAAGTGAATCTGGAAATCCAAAACGACAGAGTATCTGTTCTACAAAAACTCTTGCAACTGTGGTTGCCTCTGCATTCTCTAAAGGTATAGCTTCAGTAAATTTGGTTAAATCATCTTGAAAAGTTAAGATGTATTTATTACTTTTGTAAGTCACTGGAAGTGGACCTACTATGTCTAAAGCCACTCTTTCAAATGGTGAAGAGCTCGTCGTTGTAATTTTCATTGGCACTTTTAGAGATTTATTTAGTTTATTTTTCTGGCATGATTCACATTTTCTTATGTAATTTTGTATATCAATTTTCATTGTGGGCCAGTAGTAGTTTGCTTTTAATCTTTTTAGCGTTCTATTTACTCCTTGATGTCCTCCAAGCGGTGATTCATGATATTCTCGTAAAATTCTTTCTATATCATTAACGTTTTCTAAAATTGTTCTTTTGGTAATATGCAAATTAATTGTTTTGTCGGAAAATATTTCTTTAAGTATTGTTTTAAAATTTTCTTTAAACTGTGGCTTAATTTTTGGAATTGATATGGCTATAGAATCATGATTTTGTTTGTAACTTTCGCTTTTTATTTTGTTTAGCGTTTTCTTTGCTAATTTTTGATCTTTTGAAGTTTTAAAAGGGATGGGTAATGTCGTCGTATGCAAATTTACGTTATTTAATGAGTATTACTCTATTTCACCTATTAAAGGTTTTATAAATTGTGGAATTGATTTTATTATGAATTTTTCTTGTAAAGATTCTGTTAGAGGTAATATTAATATTTTTAACGCAGATTTTTTATTGAAATATATTGAATCTTGGGTTTCTATTATTTTAGAGATTGCCGCCTCGTTCCTCGTATTTTTGGGCTGTTCAATTTTTGTATGTACATTTTCATTGTGCTCCTTTTTGTTTGTCATTTGGCGTGTCATAACTAAAACTTTTTTAACCATTTCTGCAAGTTTTTCATCTTCAGTGATTCGACTGAGTGCGTCAGCATTTGTATTGCTTTTCCCTGCTTTATATTTGATCGTATATTCATATTCTGATAAGAGAATTCGCCATCTAGCTAATCTGGACATTGGATATTTTACCTTCATTAGCAATTCGAGTGGTTTGTGGTCAGTGTAGATTGTGAACTTTTTACCGTAAATATAAGGTCGGAATTGTTTTACGGTAAAGACAATTGCAAGCAATTCTTTTTCCGTGGTGCTATAGCGTGTCTCTGCATCGTTCAATGTTTACTTGCAAAACATATTGGCTTATCTTTTCCAATTATACCTTGAGATAAAACTGCGCCAAGTCCTGCATCACTCGCATCTGTCGTTACTATGAATTCTTCATCAACGTTTGGATATGCTAATATTGGAGGGTTAATTAGTTTTTCTTTTAATTTTGAAAATGCTTCATCGCAGACTGCGTTCCAATTGAATTTGATATCTTTTTTAAGTAGTTTAGTTAATGGTTTGACTGTACTGGAAAAATTTTCAATAAATCTTCTATAATATCCTGCGAATCCTAAAAATGATTTTATTCCTTTCACATTCTTTGGCGTTTTTTAAACCAAATGGCTTCCTGTTATATACGTAGTGCCCAAAAGTTGTGCTGAAAGCTGTTTTACATTTGTCAGATTTTTTAACGGGAATCTGATGGAAACCTTTGGCTAAATCCATAGTGCTGAAATATTTTGCTCTTCCCAACTGGTCAAGTATGTCAGTAATATTGGGCAATGGGTATGCGTCACCGACAGTTAAGTCGTTTAATTTTCGAAAATCAACTACAACTCTCCAACGTTTGTAACCTTCGGAATCTGCGTTCTTTGGAACAAGTAAAAGTGGCGAGTTCCATGGACTTGAACTTGGGCGAATACTGCTATCCTCTAACATTTCATTAACCTGCTTATGAATTTCTTGTCTTTGACTTTCAGGTAGTCTATATGGTCTAACAAATAATGGAGGTTTGTTTGCTTCAGTTATAATTTCATGTTCTGAAGTTTCTGTACAAGTGAGGTGGTCTCCTTCAAAATAAAATAAATCGTTATAATTTCTACAAATTTCTAAAATTGATTTCTTTTCTTCTTTATTACAATGTGTTAGTTCAATGTTTGTTTCTATCTTTTTAAATTATCCTTTATAAAATCTATTGTTTTATCTAATTTGATTTCATTGAAATTTTCTATCTTTTATGTTTTTTTGGAGGTTTAATGGCCTGTACTTTTTATTGCAATTTTTTAAAAGAAAATAAAAAATTCAATTTGTTCCCGACGTTTCGTCACTTATTTGGCGACATCTTCAGGGGAGATTTTTTAATTTTTTCTAAAAACAAATATATAAAATATTTTACAAACATATCATTAACTTACATATAATAATAACTTACATTAACAATTTTACATTACATTAGCTGTGTTTTTTACCAAGCGAGTTGTAAAAAAACGACCGCTTATCATATGAATGCTCGCTTAAATAACACAGGAAACTGTTACTCGCTTATAAGTTTGCCGAGTAAACGAAAAAAAATGCTTCCAAGTTACATTTCAATAATTGTGAAAATTTCCTATAAAGGTGGCAACTGTGACTGAATGACAATCAATAGTGATTTATGAAATAAAATTTTTTGTACCGAATATTTTTTACAAAATATTAAAAATTTTGTTTTTATGAATATTTCGACGAAAATACGCTATTTACTAAGCAGGACGAACAAGATTTGTTACATAATCCTATTATTTTAAAAAAATATTGATTATTTAAATGTTTCGTTTTGAAAAATTTTACATTATCGGTTACATTTTCAGAACCGAGTATTTAATATTTTAAATCTGAAAATTTATACAGCACTACTTGTCAAAGTTATAAATATAAATACAAAATAGAAATAAATTGTCAAAAATCAGAAGACCTCCGACGGCTGCACTCCTGAAAAGCTATGAAGACATGCTGTCTTTGATGGAAGAGACAGCTACCCATATTAGGTGACCAAGCAGACGTTCAAGAACAAGCTCAAGAAGAAGTCTAAGAAGAAGCCTTTCCTTTAAGTGGTCAACTTCAAGTATCTGATGTCAACTTGCTACATCGTCCATGAGCTCCGCTAACGATTTGTACGATTCAGCCAAGATTACCAATCACCGTTTGTAGAGACTTAAAATTCAAATCCACATACAGGGCGGACACACCAATTGGTTCTTCCAGAAACTGCATCATATCTAAGAAGAAGTATGGAAGCTATGTGTGCGCGAGTGCTGTTTTTTAACTCAAGTTAAAGATTAATTTTGGAATGATTGCTGTGTAGAGGTGTGTTCAATTAAATAAAGATAAAATCTAAGCCTTATCATAGTTGTTTTAACTCCTTTCTGATAATCATCAGGAACTCGGTTCCTGCTTAAACTTGACAATTTAATGTTGTTTTATCAGATTTGTTTTTGTTTCTTTTTCACTTTTTTTGATATTTGAGAAAATGCTTCCAAGTTTGGAAAATATTTTTAAGCGACTTCTTGGTCGTTTTTTGCCTACTCGCTTGGTAAAAAACACAGCTATTATTAAAACACTTAACATTTATAAAACAATTATTTTATAACAAACATTTATTTAAAAACTAACTATTTAAAACTACTGCATAGTTGTTATTGATTTTGTCTGTGTCTTCTTTGAAGTTTATTGTCTTATCCGCTTTTTGTTGTATTCGTAAACTTTCTAAAGTTAGTCTTTTGTTTATTCTGTTCTCTACGTCTAAAATTTCCACAGCATCAAAATCAGCTGTGTGGCCTGTTTCAGATATATGTTGTGCTAGCGCTGTTGTTGTTTTTTTGTTTTTTATGTCCAGTTTGTGTTCTGTCATTCTTATTTTGAGCGCTCTTTTTGTTGTCCCTATGTATATTTTGTCACAGTTTTCTTGCTCAGTGCCTTTGCATTTTACTTCATAAACAACGTTATGTTTGTCCTCTTTCCTTATTTGCGTTTTTGTTTTTGTAAAAATTTGGTCTAAAGTTTTGTTTGATCTGTATGCAAATGTTGTGTTGTTCGCTCTCGTTATGTTCTGGATGTGTCTGTTGCTCGTGAGTTTAGGTATATATGTAATACCGTGGTATTTTTTGTCTTCTTGTTCAGGGTTGCCAGACTGTTTATTATGTTCTGTGACTTGTTTGTTTTGTTTATTTTTCAAAATTCTTGAATTAATAAGTGAGTTAGTCAGGTGTTTAGGGTAGTCGTTGTTATTTAGTATTGTTTTAACTTTTTTTATGTTTTGTTTTAGAAATTGTGTATCTGTCAATGTAAAAACTTTATTAATTAAATTTGTGGCTGTGTTAATTTTTTGTTGTATTGGTTGCGTGGAGTGATAATTCATTAATCTGCCTGAAGAGGTTGCTTTTGAAAACCAGTCAAAAATTATTTGATTGTTTTTCCTATGCAATTTGACGTCAAGATATGAAATGTTTTTATTTTGTTCAATTTCGATCGTGAATTGTATGTTTTTATGGTAATTGTAAAGTGTTTGTAGAATAAAGTCCAAGTCTTTTTTCTTTATTATAGCTAAAATGTCGTCTACATATTTGCATATGAATGCAAAATTTGTGCCACTATTTTTTAGTTTTTGTATAGTGTCGTCAAGTAAAGTGTCTAAAATAATGTCTGCCATGGTCGGTGAGAGGGGATTACCCATAGGCATACCATAAATTTGTTGGTAAGCTATGTTGTCAAAAATGAAATAGTTATTTTCTTTAAGGCAAAATTCTAAGATGTTAAGGAATTGTTGTCTTGGAATTTTGGTCAAGTTTTTAATTTTGTCCTATTGCGTCATTATTGTTTTTATTGCTAAATTAAGAGGGATGTTGGTGAACAGGGACACCACATCAAAAGACACTATTATTTCTTGTTGTGTCAGTGAAAAGTTTTTGAGTTTTCTTTTAGTTATGCTGCGTTTTTTATGTAAACATACAATTCACGATCGAAATTGAACAAAATAAAAACATTTCATATCTTGACGTCAAATTGCATAGGAAAAACAATCAAATAATTTTTGACTGGTTTTCAAAAGCAACCTCTTCAGGCAGATTAATGAATTATCACTCCACGCAACCAATACAACAAAAAATTAACACAGCCACAAATTTAATTAATAAAGTTTTTACATTGACAGATACACAATTTCTAAAACAAAACATAAAAAAAGTTAAAACAATACTAAATAACAACGACTACCCTAAACACCTGACTAACTCACTTATTAATTCAAGAATTTTGAAAAATAAACAAAACAAACAAGTCACAGAACATAATAAACAGTCTGGCAACCCTGAACAAGAAGACAAAAAATACCACGGTATTACATATATACCTAAACTCACGAGCAACAGACACATCCAGAACATAACGAGAGCGAACAACACAACATTTGCATACAGATCAAACAAAACTTTAGACCAAATTTTTACAAAAACAAAAACGCAAATAAGGAAAGAGGACAAACATAACGTTGTTTATGAAGTAAAATGCAAAGGCACTGAGCAAGAAAACTGTGACAAAATATACATAGGGACAACAAAAAGAGCGCTCAAAATAAGAATGACAGAACACAAACTGGACATAAAAAACAAAAAAACAACAACAGCGCTAGCACAACATATATCTGAAACAGGCCACACAGCTGATTTTGATGCTGTGGAAATTTTAGACGTAGAGAACAGAATAAACAAAAGACTAACTTTAGAAAGTTTACGGATACAACAAAAAGCGGATAAGACAATAAACTTCAAAGAAGACACAGACAAAATCAATAACAACTATGCAGTAGTTTTAAATAGTTAGTTTTTAAATAAATGTTTGTTATAAAATAATTGTTTTATAAATGTTAAGTGTTTTAATAATGTAATGTAAAATTGTTAATGTAAGTTATTATTATATGTAAGTTAATGATATGTTTGTAAAATCTTTTATATATGTGTTTTTAGAAAAAATTAAAAAATCTCCCCTGAAGATGTCGCCAAAAAAGTGACGAAACGTCGGGAACAAATTGAATTTTTTATTTTCTTTTAAAAAATTGCAATAAAAAGTACAGGCCATTAAACCTCCAAAAAAACATAATTGAACATCTAAACTGGCCCACAAAATACATTTTTTCTATCTTTTCCCACTCATATTGAATTTTTTTAAATTAATTTCTTTAGTATCTTCTGTGGTGTTCATAAAAATAACTTTATCACTGCGTCTTTTGTATAAGCAAAAGGGATCTCTACAAGTTGTTTGCAGTGAGGTTGTAAGGTAATGGATTGCAGCCCGTAGACATCAGGTTGAGTTGACTCAATCCTGTTTTTACAATTCCTTTCATTATCCAAGAATAATGCCTTAGTTTCCTCTTTATTTGCCTTCACATTATTTTTTATGATTTTGTTTCTACTTTGAGGTGACAATGTGATGGATTGCGGCCCGTAGACATTAGCTTGAAGATTCTCAATATGACTTATGCCATTCGGCGCATACTCCTGCTCTTCATTCCTATTTTCACAATTCCCTTTGTTTCCCGTAGGCAACACATTGTTTCCCTTTTCCGTGTTTTTAAAAATATCTACAATATGTGATTTTAATATTTTATTTTTGCTTACTGCTGTGTTTGAGCAGTTTACTGGTATTTCCAGTTGTTTATTCTTGAAATCAATTTTACAGTTAAAATTGGTGAAAAAATAGCTTCCTAAAATTCCATCATAGGATAAGTTAATATTTTTATTAAGAATATGAAAATTGTGACTCAGTGTTATCATCTGGTCATTATATGGAACATTTATCGTTTTTATCTGTTCATCTAAAGTTTGCATTGAATTGCCTGAAATGGTTGTTTCCCGATGCATAATTTACGTGGTGAGTTTGATTGCGAGGGTTGTATTGACCTCTGGATTGGTTGTTTTCTCTAAACGGATTTGGATGTTGTTTAAAAGATCTATTATTTTCTAAAATTCTGTGATTTTGGTGTTCTTTATATTCTTGCCTTGGCCGCAATCTACACTCTTTGTACGTGTGATTCGACCGTTTGCAGTATGAACAAAATATAGAGTGTATTTCTTTCTTTATATTATGTTGACTGTTTTGATAGGAATTTTGACTATTATAATTAGAGTAGACATGATTTATTTGACTTTAGAGTAGACATTTTATTCTGACTTTTTACCATACTGGCATGTGGGTTTAAAAGATGATGTATGGTATTGCCAGACCTGGGCAAAATGCATTAATTTTACATTACCATTAAATTAATAAAAATTTAATTTAATGTAAAAATAATTTCATTACCATTAAATTTTGCAATTTTAATGCATTGTTTTTTACATTAAATTATTTTCTCATCAAAATAATGCATTAATTTTCCATTAGCATTAAATTGTATGGCAAATAATGCATTGATTTTACATTATCATTAAAACGCATTGTAAATAATGCATTATTATTGCATTACCATTAACAACCTATCAAACCAATTTTGATGAAAGGTATTTTAACTAATACAAATCTGCTATGGAGGTGACAGGTGGGTCATTGGAACTTTAATGGATGACTGGTACATTTGGACAAAAATGGATGATTCTATAGCCAATTGGATGCAATGGGATTATCTCAGGTCATAGGCGGTTCGTTGGAACTGTTTTGGGTTCCATGGAGTTTTTATGGGTTCCATGGAACATTTGGACAAAAATGGATGATTCTATGGCCAATCGGATGAAATGGGATTATCTGAGGTCACAGGCGGGTCATTTGAACTTTTATGGGTTCAATGGAACATTTGGACCAAAATGGATGATTCTATGGCCAATCGGGTGCAATGGGATTATCTGAGGTCACAGGCGGGTCATTGGCACTTTTATGGGTTCAATGGAACATTGGGACCAAAATGGGTGATTCTATGGCCAATCGGGTGCAATGGGATTATCTGAGGTCACAGCCGGGTCATTGGCACTGTTATGGGTTCAATGGAACATTTGGACAAAAATGAATGATTCTATGGCCAATCGGATAAAATGGGATTATCTGAGGTCACAGGCGGGTCATTGGAACTTTTATGGGTTCCATGGAACATTTGGACCAAAATGGATATATTTTTTTTTTATTAAAGCAGAAAAATTATTAAAATATGTTGTTTTTTTTCGCAAAAACTTTCAATTATATAGCCTACTTAAGTATTATTAATACGTGTGATCTTACGAGAAATATGTGAAAATATATATATATAATTATTGATTAAATTTTTTTTCCTTGCTTACTATTTTTTTTTTCTGGTATTGTTGATGTTGAAAAATTTTTTCCGATGGTTGATAGTGTTGTTTTTTGTATTTTTGTTTTTTATGGTTGATGATGTTGTCCTAGTGTTGCGAGTTTTTCCTGTTGTTGGTGCCAGGAGACTTCACGTTTTAAAGCTGATTATCATGGGCTTTCCTTTATTTTTCACTGTTGCTTTTTTTTCACTGCCGCTGTTATAGCCTCGGCACGTTTATATTCACTTTTTTTTTTTTTTTTCAAATTCGATGTTGAAGCCTCGGTACGCTTTTATTTGTTTTGTTTTTCACAGCCGATGTTGAAAAACGCTTTTAAAAATTTTGTTTACTATTTTTTTTAATATTTATTGAATTTATTTCTTTTGTTATAAAAGGATTTTCCTTTTTGTTGGTTTTTGGGATGAAGCGTATCCCACCGCTACCACCAATAATGAGTTTAATGTCCGATGGTCTCCGTGCTTTCACGAGGAGAAGAGTGACCATGGACGGAAGAGACAAGACATTTGTTTGTTTGTTTTCGATTTAGATTTTATTTTATTGATTTTATTTCAACAATGTCCCGCTGTCTTTGCGTGGCTGCGACCAGTTTGTGGGATACAACATATAGTTTGGCATTTATCTGGATTTAGAAACATATTATTTTTAGCATGACTCAATAATTTATAAGGTTATCCCGATATTTGACATACCCTTATTTTTTGTAAACAAAAAAATATTCTCTCTCGAAAATCAATGACAAACAGGGTTTTGTGGTCTCCTCAAAAAAAATTTATATTTCAGTGTTGTGCTGTGTTTTTTTTAACAAAAAAGTATGTGTTTTCAATATTTTACTGCTTAAAAAAAAAAAATAAGTATGCCTTGAATTTTTTAAGGCAATAAATTCGTGAAAATATTTCAAGCTTGGACTGTGTGAAGTCGCAGAACCTTAAACAATCATCTGATGGAAGCTTCAAAAAACAAAAGTAGCAGAAAATGTATTAACTACAAATTTTAAGCTATATTGTACTAAAAAATAGTATGATATTCAAGCACCTGTGGGATTTTTGTGTCATTAAAAATGCTCTCCTCTTCAAATAAGGGTATCTATCTCCATTTTCGTGAGAAGACGTCAAATATCGGGATAACCTTATAAATTATTGAGTCATGATTTTTAGATTACCAAACTTCAAAGGATTTCAGATCGGTCTGGAGTACGTCAGAATTATCTTTAGCATTTATTGTTCTGTATATTTTCATGTCACCTTCATAAATTAGAAAAGAATTTTTAATAATGTGGGTAACATCATTTATTGCTAAAATAAAAAGAAGTGGACCTAGGTGACTACATTGAGGAACACCGTTGAGGAACGCAGACGACAAAACCCCCGAAATCTTATTTTATAAATACGATTGAGTCCAGCTAACAAAAAATTGAGGAAATCCCATTGATTTAAGTTTAAATAGAATCAAATTGTAAGGTAATTTATCAAATGCTTTACTAAAGTCAGTATAAATGCAGTCGACCTGGTTACCTATAGAGCAAAATTATAAAATGTGTGGTTTTACTGCGAAACTACTAGGAATTAATGGGTTAAGGAATCTATTGTATATCGGTTCATACTGTTACTAGGGAACTAAAATTTGGTACAGGGTTAGGTTGAATTATAATAAAGTATGATCAATGAAGTAAGTGGGATCCGAAAAAAGGCGTGAAACTTAATGGAAATTGTAAAGAGGCAAAAATTGAAAATAACAACAAACCAGAAATTAATAAAAATAAATTTGTAAGATCAAAGTTTCAAATTTGAAATTTATTTGAATAATTTGAATAATTTAACATTAAATGAATTTCTGCAAATATATTAAAAAAAATTCAAAAGAGCACAAAACAAGAAACGACCGAAAAGCATTTTCTAAATTATGAGCATAAATAATTGTGTTTAATTAATTTATACACTTTTTCTAAAATTTTCTCTAAAAAGGAAGAAGTAAAAAATTTTTAACAAAAAAAAAACCCTACTTCAAAATCACTACAAAATAAAAAAAAAATTTAAATTACTTTTCCTATTAATTGTGGTAAAAAAAAAAGTTATTTATATACATTATTATATTGGAAATCTTATTATATTAAGTATTCTTAATTTGTTTTATTTTTATCATAAATATATTAATTTTTTATGATAATATAAATAGCGTTTTTTGTAGTGTCCGACCGATTATTCGGCTTCTGCTTCGGTAATCGGCATAATCGGCCTATATTTTGACCTTCCGCTTCGGCTTCGGCCGAAATAGCCGATTATTTTTGCCGATTGTTTTTGCATTGCCAAACAATTTTTATATAAGTTTTAAGAATATTTTTGAATTATTCAGTGAACTCCGTTCAAAATTCCACATTTGAAACATTTTCCATTGTTCGTTTTGTTTTTCTCTTCTTTTCTGTTCTTTGATGAGTTGTGCACAACTGTTTAGCGCTGCTGGGCAGCTGTATATGAATAGACGTACCAAACTTCTTGGGGAAAATGCTGATAACTTGCTTTTTTAGCTTACAACATAAAGCTTTTTAATTTAAACTATTGTTTATTTTTATGATTTTTAAATCTTATTGATTCAAGTAATCATTGGTTACATACATATGTATAAAATGAATTGTTATCACTTTTTTGTTTTTCTTGTGAATTGATTTGTTTCTCTATGAATTGAAGATTGTTCTATGGTTTTTAGCCAAGAAGATGTTCTTCTGAAAATTAGTGTCTTCTTAAATTAATGTAATTATTTACTTTTCTTCTCAATATGGAATAAATAAATAAGAAATAACGAATAAACGATACACCAAGTCTTTTATGAAAAATTTCTTGAAAATATGGGTTTTAGAAGAAATTAAAAAGATATCTTATCTATAAGAAGATTTTTACTGAAAAACAAGAAGATTTCTTCTTAGAAAATACCTCTTCTCTTTCCTTTTTTATGCCCCCAGTTATAAATAAGTTTTAAAAAGAAATCTTATAAATATTATGTGGCACTATTATTCTCTAAGTAGTAGTATATTTTTGTAGCTTATCTCGACTGGATCGAAAATAGAGTACATTTTTTTCTACGTTATCCTGACGTCAATAAATCAATTACAGAAACATCCGAATTGTGCAGAAAAACTCTTGCGTTTTACTCGAATTTAATGATTTCAGTAAGTCTTTTTGTACTGAAATGAATATATTACAAAAGCAAAGAATAAATTTTATAATTTTTTTTTGCTTGAAAACATTTGTTTGTTATTCGGCTTCGGCTTCGGCCTTCGGCCGATTATTTACATTTTGCCGAAGAATCGGCTTCGGCTTCGGCAAAACTCCACATTCGGTCGGACACTAGATTTATGATAATATAAATTTTTTATGATAATTCTATATTAGGGTAGCGATAAACATATCTATGCGCATTCATACACATATAAACATATTTACCGAAAAAAAAAATTATTTTGTATTTATATTCCAACTTTTTTTACAAATATAACACTTTTGTTTTATTTATTTATTCTTTACTAGTGGACCCAGCAGACGTTGTCTTACCTTTAGTTATTTTAATCATGTGGGGGGGTAGGCGTATTTTTGTGCTCTTTCTTAATTATAAAGAAAGAAGCTTATAGGAAAATCTAAGCCAGAATCTTGAAGATTTTGATATTTTAGAAGCTCAACTTATCTGATGACGTAACTCTATTTGGTAGACCACGGTACTTATCAAACTTAACAAAATGTATATAATAAGTCGGATAATACATTCGCTAAGAAAAATCCAATTTATCAATGCAAAATAGTGAGTTTTAAGCATTTTTATTGTTGTTGAGAACTTTTTGATTTTGCGCTTCATTCAACGAAAAAATGCTGAAAGCACATTTTCAACACTATTTCATTAATTTTTTTTATTTGCTTTCTTAAAAAAATAATAAATAAAAAAAGTCTTGTTTATAATTGCAAAAAAATGTAAAAAAAGTAATAAAAAATTAATTTAAAATTATGGAAATAATTTGAAAATTCATTGAAAAGTTTGATGTTTCCAGCAGTCAAATAAAAAAATGTCCACGAGTGTCACTGTTTATTTTAACAAATGTTATTGTGTGACTATTTATCTTCTAGGAACATAAAATATTTTGTCCAATTTTGAACCTCTTTTTGAGTAATCGCATTTTCAAAAATGGTCTAAAAGTAATTTCATGCAAAAATAAGTAAAATGTTGTTAGTGTATTTTATACAAAAAAAACGTGAACAAACATATTCTTTGTACTCTATGCCTAACAGAAGGGCATATCATTTAATCATAGAATATAGAAACTGTAATTCCTACAAAAATTTAAGATTTTTTTCTAAAATTGTTATTCATATATAAACTTATTTTTCAAAAGAATGTTTAAGTAATCTAATTAAATTTTAACAACTGTTTTTAATATTAATGAAAATGAATTTATAAATTGTTATGTGTAGGGTACTACAAATTGTTAAACTTGCAAAACTCTATTTGCATGTGCATTGAGTCAAAACATAATAAATTATATTCATTGAGATTCATTGAGATTGAAATACAATCATTGAGTCTTTGGTATAAATCGGATAGAGAGAATATAGTTAATTCTAGTTCAACGGATTAAGTTTATGAATTCAATTTTAAAAAAAACTGACTTTTAAAAGTTGAATCATTTACTTAACAATAAACTTACCGTAATTTTAGAATATATTAATGGACATAATCTTGATGATTCCATAAATTTTTTTTTATTTATAACTCTTTGCTGTAATTTCGCAGGCCGTACCTTATAGCCTCAAATTTAAGAAAAACTTTGCATACCCTTGGCACACAAAGGAGTTAAAAACACTTCGCAATAACAGGAATAGGGCTTGGAAGAGATACGTCTGTAGTTTGGACTCAAATAACCTAGAAATCTACATAGTTGGTTTCTGGAATTTCAAAATCTTTCAGCTGTTTTGTATAATGAATATTTAAACAAAACTAAGTTGAGAATATTGTCTGATCCAAAAAAATTTTGGGGTTTCATAAATACTAAGAAAAAACCTGATGGATTTCCTTCATCCTTCAAAACTCTTGACGGATTTACGGACGATCCTTCTATAATTTGTGTCCTTTTTGCCATTCTTTTCAATGAATATTTTTGTTCAGATTCGTTTAATCCTGATGAAGGTTACATTGACTACATGAACTCTTCACCCAGGGTCTCTTTGGAATCTATACCCTTTACCTCTGATGATATTTTAAAGTAAATTGGGACAATCGATGAGGATTTTGGCGCTGGACCCGATGGAATTCCTGCCGCAGTGTTAACTCAATGCGGTTCCGTTTTATGTCAACCACTTTCTTTATTATTTAACAAATCAATTACAGAAAGTTATTTTCCATTTTTTTGGAAAAAATCATTTATAATTATAGGCCCATCGCTAAGCTTTCGTCAATTCCCAAACTTTTTGAGCGAATTGTGTACGATCGTGTTAAGGTTCATTGTGGAGAAGTCATAACAACTCGTCAACATGGTTTTGTTAATGGAAGATCCAGATCTAATCTACTCGATTTTACAACATTCTGCTTAAATTCAATGGAATCTGGTAACCAGGTCGACTGTATTTACACTGGCTTCAGTAAAGCATTTGATTCATTACCTCATGATTTAATTTTATTCAAACTTAAATTAATGGGATTTCCACAATATTTTGTATGCTGGATAAAATCGTATTTGACTGAGCGATCTTATCAAATAACATTCCGAGGGGTGTAGTCTTCAGAATTTATTGCTGAATCAGGTGTACCTCAGGGTAGCCACTTTGGTCCACTTCTGTTTATTTTAGCCATTAATGATGTTACCCACATTATTAAACACTCTCACCTGTTAATTTATGCAGATGATATGAAAATATACAGAACAATATATGCTAAAGACGACTACAACCTACTCCAGGCTGACCTGAAATCTTTTGAAGTTTGGTATTCTAAAAATAATATATGTCTAAATCCTGTTAAATTCCAAACTATTACCTTTTCGCGCAAACGGAATAATTTAATTTTTGACTATAATATTAAAGATACTGCTTTAAGTCGTATTGAGTCCGTCAAAGACCTTGGTATATGCATGGATTCTAAGCTATCGTTCAACAATCATATTGATTGTATTTGTAAAAAGCATCTTCAATGCTTGAATTTATGAAACGCTGGGCCAAAGAATTCAATAGCATGATTACAACTTGTAACGTAACGTTACAAAATAATATATCTTATATATAAAACATCTGTAATATAAAATACATATACACCTTAATCTTTAATATAAAATATGTAATATTATTCAATATTATTATATATTATTTTATAATCTAAGCTGCAAGCATATTCATATAAGTTATGCAATTATTCAATACTATTATATATTATTAAACAATCTAAGCTGCAGGCATATTAATATAAGTTAGACTTATATGCAAGCACAAGACAACGATAACAACAACAACAACAACGACAAAGTTGCTTTTTTTAGACACCAGCCAACAATTACAGCACCAACAAAACCATACATAATAGCGAAAGCTACAACAACGACAAAGTACTTACTCGCAGACACCAGCCAACAATAACAGCAACAACAACACCCTCCCACACAATAGCCAAAGCTAAGACAACAACAACGAACGAAATATTAAATTACAGACACCAGCCAACAATAATAACAACAACAACAGAGTATGACCACGGCAGCCAGAATTACACTCATGAAGCCTCAGCCTGTAGAATTCACAATTGGTTTCAATTGTAAGTAATATAAGAGTGCGCAACAGGCTCGATAGGACAATAATCTACTTCTAGGTCCAGTTACCAATCGATTACTTTACTGCTTACTACCTGGTTACCAACCGACTACTGAATAGATTACCATCTGGTCACCAGCCGATTACCGAACCGAAAACCATCTGGTTACCAGTCAATTACTTCACCGATTACCATCTAGTTACCAGTCGATTACCGAACCGATAACCATCTGGTTATCCACCGATTACCAAACTGACAACCATCTGCTTACCAGCCGACTACCAACTGATTACCAGTCGATTACCGAACCGATAACCATCTGGTTATCCACCGATTACCAAACTGACAACCATCTGCTTACCAGCCGACTACCAACTGATTACCAGTCGATTACCGAACCGATAACCATCTGGTTACTAAGCCGATTACCGACGACTACTGACTTCACACTCGTCTAACTCAATACTCACCCACAACTGTCTGAGATTGCTTTACCATCTTGTGCTGCAGAGATTTAAATAAGTATAATAAGGAATTAATACTTAAATAAGTATAATAAGGAATTAATACTTAAATAAAAACAAACTGAATTGTATTTAATATCGAAACTGCGTCTTTTATTTAACAAAGGTTAGTGGATCCTTTGTCTGATCCTGGATTAGCTGAGCTTACCTCAGCCATCGAAAAAACCACCCTCACAATGGCGCCCGAGTTGGGACCAAGCTCCAACAGCGACTGTGGAAAAAATACAACAACCACCAACGAGAACGGAGTAGGTCCGACGCAGAACAGCACACAGCAGCAGTCAGACACAGCAGTTGAGTCACTCACTCAACCACCAAGCCAGGATGGCCAACATCTAACTACGGATTCGATTGGGTGGGTATATATATTGAAGAAGGACAGACTCATCAGCGAGTGTTAGAAGATCGGATTAGAAACCAACGGCTGTATGGTCCAACAACTTCGTCGTCAGCTAAGCGACTTCATCAACACCAATCGTAAACGGAAGTCGACCGAAAATCTATTGAAGGATCTAGAAGAAGAAGTCACTTAGGATGAGAAAACCTCCGTACCGAGAAGAGAAGAAGTTTTGCTGACCATCCATATATAGACCAGAAGCAATGAATATAATTCAACGTTGGGACCTCCACTTCGACGGAGGAGACAACCTCCCAGATTTTCTCGAGCGTATAGAGGATCTCGCGGAATGTCACAACTTGCCTCAAGATATGCTTTTGCCTTCACTCCCAACCGTACTACGGGGTAAGGCCTTACAATGTTATCGCGTGAAGAAGGAGTACATTTTATATTGGGAAATCTTCAAAACCGAAGTCAAGCGATTTTTCATGCCAAAACGGTATCTCGCAAAGCTCGAAGAAAACATTTACCACCAGAAACAGAGGCAACGTGAGAAAGCTAGGGACTACATAATCGCGATCCAAACACTGATTCACCAACACCCGCAGCTTAAACACCTGGATCACACTGATCGTATTTATGACGGGCTACGGGTAGAGTACAAGTTGTATGTGCGGCGGAGCGATTTTTTTTCTTTGGACGAGCTCATGGAAATGACCGACGTGTACGAGCTGTTGAAAAGGGACGAAGCCAAGGTCACCCGCCAACCGAACTACTACCTTGGCGAGAACAGTCCCCCATATGACCGAAGCACTCACTGCTGGCGATGCAAGCGGCATGGTCATCAAAGACAAAGATGTCGTGGACAAAGAAAGTTGTTCTGCTCCTACTGCGGTAAAGATGGAGTATTTTCGAGGACCTGCGACTGTCAAACAGCAACCGCCACCACAGCAACAGAGAACACTCTCAATAGGTACTGTGTTGACATAAACATTTACGGCCTAAAAATTACTGCTCTCATTGACACCGGCACTACGCTGACATACATACACAAAGCAATGAAGGAACATCTTCTACACCAGGGAATACGGCCTCGCCAGCATACGCACAGCATCCAACTGGCTGACAAAACCAAGGTCACCTGCAACGAGGTTCTGCCGATGGAAATAGAACTGAATAGCCGCACAACCCGAATACTGGCATCATGTCTACCATCACTCGCCGAACCAATAATTCTAGGGATGGATTTCTTAGCCCAAAGAAAATAAACATAACATAAGATGGTGTCAACATCAGTAGCCCAATGATTACTCCTGCACCAACGACACTCCCCCTGCATGCTTTGACCAGCCGAGAGTTTTCATACACCGAACAAAATCAACAACTGGAAAACCTTCTCGCCGCTAACCAGACCGCTTTCAATACCATACAAGGACATTGCGACAACAGATCACAATTCACCAGTCGTGCTGTTAAAGAGTTCCTAACCACTCACAGGATTGAACACCGAGTCACAGCCCCCTCCTCACCGCACGAAAATCCAACCGAAAGAACCAACCAGGTTGGCAAGACAATGATTGCACAACGGGCTAGTCAGGACCATCGCCATCGAGACCATCAGTTACCAGAAATTACTTTCGCCATTAACACAGCCACACACGAGTCAACGAGACCGCCCACTCTCATCCGCAATCGACAACTTCGCACAAAAACTGGCGCCGAGCCTTTTCCAGGCCTCACGTAACCACCGAATGGATTTCCCCCAACATCGCAAAATTAGAAGACACCACAGCACATTGGGAAATTCGGCCCCATTTTGAGGCCAAAAGTCAATTTTCCAAATTGTTTGAATCCTTCTATTTTTGGTTTTATCTGGTAGGGAATACTTCAAAACATACATATGTAAGCTCTGTTTTAAGATAATGTGTTTTACCACTGCTATGGTACATCCCAAACATGTTGTTTCGAAATGAGTTAAAAATTTATTTTTTTTATGTAGTTTTTTATATTGTGTTCAAATGGATGTACCTCAAAATCTAACAGCAACTTAAGATAACTAAAAAATGGAAAAAACTAGTGATGGTTTGTTCAGTAATATATCAATTAATAATTTCTATTAAATTGAATGTTTCTGGCAGAAAGTGAATTTATTATAAGTGACCTTTACGAGAAATTGTGTAATTTAAAAAAAAAACTTTAGTTAGCACTTTAGTTATCGATAGAGCAATCATTTATGTGTTATTGCCACAACATCTCAAATTGCGATTTTGTGCGATATTAAAAACAAAAGAATTTTTCTAACCTAAAAGTTACAACATTTATTGAACTTTTTACCGTCTACCTGTTGAAATAGTGGGCGTGGCAAGTAAATTTTTGTATTGGAAGCTTGCTAATTCGAGCTCAAGTGCTGGATCAAAATTCCAGCTGATAATTCAACTCTATACCTCCCACCTATAAAAAAGTGGGCGTGGCAAGTATATTTTTGTAAGACAAGCTTAATACTTCTAACTTAAGTGATGGATCAAGTTTTAAGCTGATAGTTCAATTTTTCGAATTTTGGCCACAAAATAGGGTGAAATTTCCCATAGTGCACAGGACAGAATAACAAAAGACTATCTCTACGCACACACGTACAACATCTAAAGGAGTTCATACTCAGACCAGCGTCGGGGGAAAACAACACTAACCGGGGAAGTCAATACATTTGTTTTGTTTTGTTTTGTTCGCCTCCACGTCCTTCTCACCCTGTTTTATTTCTCTCTCTCATAAAACCGATCTATTTTTTATATTGGCTATGTCATTTCCCGCATTAATTATGTTACAAAATAATATATCTTATATATAAAACATCTGTAATATAAAATACATATACACCTAAACCTTTAATACAAAATATCTAATATTATTCAATGTTATTATATATTATTTTATAATCTAAGCTGCAAGCATATTAATATAAGTTATGCAATTATTCAATATTATTATATATTATTAAATAATCTAAGCTGCAGGCATATTAATATAAGTTAGACTTATATGCAAGCACAAGACAACGATAACAACAACAACAACAACGACAAAGTTGCTATTTTTAGACACCAGCCAACAATAACAGCACCAACAAAACCATACATAATAGCGAAAGCTACAACAACGAATACAATAACAGCAACAACAACACCCTCACACACAATAGCCAAAGCTAAGACAACAACAACGAACGAAATATTAAATTACAGACACCAGCCAACAATAATAACAACAACAACAGAGTATGACCACGGCAGCCAGAATTACACTCAAGAAGCCTCAGCCTGTAGAATTCACAATTGGTTTCAATTGTAAGTAATATAAGAGTGCGCAACAGGCTCGATAGGACAACAATCTACTTCTAGGTCCAGTTACCAATCGATTACTTTACTGCTTACTACCTGGTTACCAACCGACTACTGAATAGATTACCATCTGGTCACCAGCCGATTACCGAACCGAATACCATCTGGTTACCAGTCAATTACTTCACCGATTACCATCTAGTTACCAGTCGATTACCGAACCGATTACCATCTGGTTATCCACCGATTACCAAACTGACAGCCATCTGCTTACCAGCCGACTGCCACCTGATTACCAGTCGATTACCGAACCGATTACCATCTGGTTACTAAGCCGATTACCGACGACTACTGACTTCACACTCGCCTAACTCAATACCCACCCACAACTGTCTGAGACTGCTTTACCATCTTGTGCTGCAGAGAATTAAATAAGTATAATAAGGAATTAATACTTAAATAAAAACAAACTGAATTGTATTTAATATCGAAACTGCGTCTTTTATTTAACAAAGGTTAGTGGATCCTTTGTCTGATCCTGGATTAGCTGAGCTTACCTCAGCAATCGAGAAAACCACCCTCACAAACTACAACGTTGTATTATCCATTAGTGCGTCTTCACTTGGAGTATGAGAGGAATAGAGATGATCCAAAAACGTTTTGTTCGGTGCCTAAGAGGCTTAAGTGGAACTGACATTTTAAACCTTCCGCCTTATGAGGATCGTTTAAAACTATTAAGAATGCAGTCACTAAGTGAGCGAAGGAGGTCTGCATATATCGTATATTTACACCAACTCATGACCGGTGTTTTCGATTCCCCGGAAATTCTTTCTCTCATTAATTTTTACTCTAACCGTAGAAGCAGTAGAAATGCTAACACTTTAATTTATTTACCTTTGAGTAGAACGAACTATATGTTAACTGCTCCTTTAAACCGCATGAGTACCTTTGTTAACAACTGTAGATTTTTTGATGCTAACTTGTCAAAAAGTCAACTCAAAAGAAGACTAAAAGCTATTCTGTAATTCTATCTTTGTGTGCATTGTTAGTAGTTACGTCCTGTGTTGTCCCTGAGCCCAACCCAAACTGTGGTAAATTTTTTCCACATTAACTTTGTTTTGAGCCACTTGTATCCACATCATTATATATGTGATGATACGGATTATGGCTTTAAATAGGTTAATGCTGAGAAAGTGCGAAAAAGCTGTAGTAGCTGAGCTCTAGTTAGTATTGCATGTATAACTAATAAAGATTTATTTGATTGCTGGATTTCTGCTGGTTCAAGAGTTAAAGTTTGGTTTTGTTAAAGACAAAATTGGTGAAAGACTGTTTAATGAAGCAACAATACAAAATTTATCTCGCAAATAGATTAGCAATAATAGATTTTCCCTTATTTTACCTTCTATTGTGAAAGTGAGAGAAATTAAGATCTCTTATAAATTTCATAGTATCAAAATTATAAATATATAATGTTTCGTCGACTTAATATGTTGATTTGTTATTTTGTTTGGGCTTAAGGTCAGGTCAATATTTATTATTAAAACAAAATTAATTTGTTTATTATAATTAGCATGATGCCAAAAAAATAACTTTTTTTAACTTTAAGATACAAAGGTATGACAACACTCAATAAAGGGAGTATATATTAAGCTTCATTTCGTAGTACTCCAAAATATCCTTGCATAAAGGGTGTCTGATTACTAGATGTTTGAAAAATTCTCTTTTTTTTGGAGGTGTTGTGTTTTTAATCTTTTTATCCATTTTCCTCGTAGAAAATCAAACATTTTATAATTTTGTATTATTCAAAAAGATATATTCTTTACAGAATAATGCTTTTTACTGAAAGATTTAAGATACAAATTATAAAAATAGTTCTTTTAAAAAATGCAAGAAAATTGCACTTTTATTTTTAAAATGCCATGAATATATGAAGGAATCAGAAAGAGTCGTCTAAGCAACATTTGTTTAGCTAATGGATATCTAAATTTTCACCGAGTGGCTTTACGATATTTGCAATGGTTTTGCAGAAAAATGAGCTACAAAAAAAGTTCAGCACAAAAAATGTCTGTTTTTGACTCTTTTTCTGCATCAAATGCCAACCAAGCCGCTCCATGCCTACAAAAATTAAACATAAATTAATTTGTATTGATTGATTTTTAAAAAATTCACCAAGTGGCTTTAGGTTTTTCCTTACCATTGTTGAGAAATTAACCTTAATATGAAGTAAGGTTTGGGAAAAAAAATATTAAAAACAACTAGAAAAACAAATTTTTTGCTCAACATAAGGCATAGAGAAGAACCAAAGTTGGATTAAATGTTGTTTTAGGCCCATGGGGACAATGCTTTCTGTGTATATTTATGTATACTTGATCAAATAATATCTTATGTGGAATTTAAAATTTTAATATTGCATATTTTTAACTTCAGTTTTTAAACCGTTTAAATCCAGTAACGTTAGTTATATAAAGATGCTTTAATTTTGGCTTAAGATTCAACAATAAAAAAATATTTCAGTAAACTGCTTGATGATGTCTTTTCATTTTTCAATAACATAAAGTGAAAGGATATTTTTGCAATGACAAAAAGAAATGAGGATATGTCTCATTACAAGAAAATATGTACTAGGTGTCAACAAATCAAGTGGCGTTCAAATAAATTTACACAAAATCAGCCCAATCATGAAACATTTTCTCCCTGGAGTTGTAAATGGAAGTTTCCGGTTTTAAGATAGCAGATAAATATATCTCATTTTTTTATCTTACACTCATGAATATTGGCGGTTGATGAACAAAATTGCATTAAAAATTCCCAAAAAGTATTTTAACTTTATCTTAAAAACCGAAACTCCCATTTACAACTCCCGGGAGAAAATGTTTCATGTTTGGGCTGAATATCTTCGAATGTACTGGAATGCATGTAACGTTTAGCTGAAAATGAAGACGCAGCCCTTAAAAAAGTCGTGTGAAAGCAAGGAATTATTTTTAAAGCTTTGAGTGTGCGGAATCATAGCATAGAAAATGACTTACAAGAAAAACTATACATTTTTTTTGTTATACATAGATTTTTTTTTTAGAAACACCTTCCTAAAACATTTTTTCTTAAAGATCTTTTTTGTTTGAAAATCATTTTTAACAAAGAAAACGTTGTTGGAAAGGTGATGAAATCTCTTTTTGTTCAGCAAATACATTTAGTAAGAAACAGCTTCAGAAGAGGTCGCTTTTCTTATTTTTTTAAAAGGATCAGCATTTTTGACACCCAAAAGTCAGAATTGACAGTTAAAATGTCCTACCAAAATATGGGCATGACAGTCATTTTTCAACTTTTAGAATTTTTTTATACAAATTGGTTAGTTTAAATATTCAAATTGAGTTTTAACGGAAGTAACCTCTAAAAAGCTTCTTAATTACCACAAATAAAAATGACATCCAAGTCCCTGAACAAACATTGCTACAACTATATATCTTCACCATCTTCAACAGTAAATAAAAACTTTTTCCAAAAAACGCTGTTTTGGCATCATGCTAATTATAATATATAAATTTGGTCCAATTTTTCGAGCTCTGCCGGAGTTCATCATCAGGGACACTGTTCTGTTTTTACAAAGAATTTACAATTACACATTTTTATAACAATATAAAAAACACGAATATTTCAACTTACATGTTAAACATTAAACATAAAGTTAAACAATCAAAATAAAACAGGTAGACATCACAGGAACATAAACGAAAAGGTATAGCTTTAAAAAATTGCAGCAACCCGCGCCTACGCCGTTTCGTTGTCTACTGGTATTTTATTTTGTCGTTTGTTTTGTTATTAAACGAAACCATTGGAACAAAAAACACCATTGGCGGCATTAGAAAGCAAGCTGAGTTTAGTTGCGTTTTCTCCTGCATAATTGTACTGGAAACGCAAGCGTCTATATTAAGTTCAAGGGCATAACGCAACTTTGTACTGGCAACGCAAAATAAACTCTCTGTGTAGACATGGTATACGTTTTATTAGGAAAGCGTTTATAAAAAATTTAAACATGATATCTTAAAACCGATGGCCCAGCAACGATTTTGAGTTCTTGTATATCCAATAAATACACATTTTGTACACTAGACAAACATGTACAAAAACTTCAGAGCCGAAAATACGGAACTGTTCTTTTTTTGATTGCCTCTTGTTCCACAGCTCAATTGGCATATCCGCGGCGTTGCTCGTTCCAGTGCGATTAAGAACGTAAAGGCCGTGTTGACGGCTTGGCCCAAAACCCCCTTTCCATTTTCTTCCCATTAATCATTGTTCTCGCAAATTCAACTATGTCCCCATTTCTCGTTCTGCACACATTTCTGACATGACTATTTTTAAAACATTTGCAACTTTTTTGGTGGATAGTTCCTCTGAAAAATATTATAACTGCGTACTTTTTTGCAAGTACATTTTTTTTTGCAAAGTTATACACTCTCAAAAACATTAAAAAGGATAAAAAAAACTAAATAGGTACATGTATTTAAACAGCTCTATCTTCTAAACTATAAGTCGCACAGACAAGAATCTCGGGTATAGTTTAAGTACCTTGAAGGATCTTTCTGATTGTGTCATTTTTTATAGTTCTTTTATGGAAAAAAGTTTTTTTTACCTATCCCGAAATTTACCATCATATTTTTCACAGTCGGCGCAACAATTTTTTCACCTTTTTAATAAAATATCGCATTAGGGCATTCATTGTGATGTTTACGCAAAATTTTAAGTTGGATCTCCAACTATTGCTATTTTTAATGATTTTTTCAAAAAATGCCGACTTAACTTTTCCTATATTTGTGTATCGAAAATTTTATTTTGATATAAAAAATGATTGTTCCTTACTTTTTTTATAGGTTTATTTCAAACCAAAGAATCTTGTGATTGATCGTCATGTGCACTGCGACTCAACGGATCAAACTTCTCCTTCTTCACCTTAAAAATTGTATAATTGGGTGTCAAAAAACTTGGTGGTGACCGTGGCATACAGGTTACGTGTGAAGCTTAGCATGCCCGGAGACCGAGATCCATCCCCAGTTGCGGCGAAAAGTTTTTTCAATAAAAAAATTTTTTTCTGATCAGTCACCACCTCTCTGCAGACAATGGCAAACTCCAGAGAGTAAACAATACCATGTAAAGCTTCTTGAGAACATGAACTTTAGCCCTTCGGAGTCGGCACAAAATATGTAGGTCCACTTCTCGGTCATTGTGTGCAAACATTTAATAACACCCACAACACAATTGGTCATATAAAGCTCGGTCGAAGTCCTTTCAAGGGCTGAAAAGACCAATTTTTTTTTTTATCAAAAAACCTAAAAACTATTGATACTGAATTGTTTTCATCAAATCAGTTCTTACTTATTAACAAGGCTATTAGATCTGTTGGGACAGAAATATTTGTAGAATTAAAAAAAAAATACAAGTATGGAAGATTAAACAAAGGCGCATTAAATTGATTCTTTGAGTCGTAACACACATGGCCATATATATGAAACATATTAATTTTTTATGATGATCTATTTGAAGGATTTACTTCAAACCAAAGAGTTACTGCATATATATAATAAAGAACAATAATTTTTTTATATCAAAATAAAATTATCAGTATACAAATATAGGAAAACTTTGGCAGGCATTGTTTAAAAAATTCATTAAAATAGCAATCTTTGGAGAACCAACTTAAAATTTTGCGTAAACCTTCACAATGAATGCCCTAATGCGATATTACATTAAAAAGATGAAAAAGTTGTTGCGCCGACTGTGAAAAATATGATGGTAAATTTCGGGATAAGAAAAAAAACTTTTTTCCTTTAAATAACTATAAAAAAATGACATCACCAGATAGATCCATGCAAGGTAATTAAACTTTACCTGAGTTTATTTTCTGTACGAATTATAGTTAAGGAGACAGAGCTGTTTAAATACATGCATCTTATTCATTTTTTTTTTAATTTTTAATGTTTTTGACAGTGTATAACTTTGCAAAAAAAAATTTTCGCAATAATTAAAAAACACAATATGTTTTTCAATGTAAATAAACTAACCTACAAAGTTTCAAACAAATCGGAAGCACTAAGGTCAGATTTTGTTTAAAATTTGTCGAAATGATATGGAATCACCGATATGGCACTGTTATTTAGTGATGAATTCTCATTTCATCTAAAAATGCACTAACCTCACTATTGACGAATTCTGTTCGAATTGTGTATTTTCACAAATTTTTCAACACAGCTGGCAACTTCAAATTTTTGTTTAAGAAAATAAAACCAGCGAAAATGTAAAAAATCGTTTTTTTATAGATGAAAATACTTAGAGGTACCGATTAAAATTTCTTCCATCGGTCCGCATACATCTGCATAAGTAATCTATCCACAAATTGCTGAAACTTCTTCTCGACTCTCAAAACTGCCACGTTGATGCTTACCGTAAACGCAGGCTTCACATGTAAACTTCTCGTTGCAGAAATCAATGCCTTTTCGCTATAAAAACTTCTTAACGTGTGCAATATTTCGATGCCCAAGACGCTCATGCCACACACGGATAGATAACCTTTTTATTGCAAGATTAACAGTGGCCAAAACATCCAACCCTGGTTTAACTACTCTAAAAAAACACCCGGAACAACTTGCCATGACGAGCACTCATTGCGACAACATCATCACCAATTAACAGCCCACAAAACTTATCCGATCGGAATTTATACCCACGATCCGTGGCTTTACCAGATGAAAACAAGTTAACATGAATATCCGACACGTACAATACATCCATCTTACGCTTTTGTATCCAATCATCACCATTTAAAGCAAAAATATTTATACAGATCACCTTTTCCATGGGCTAAAATCTTTGTGACATTAACAATTGTCACATTACTTAAAGTCACTTTGAAATATTCGAACCATTCACGACGATGACTCATGTGATCACTGGCACCAGAATCCAAAATCCATACATCTTTTTCATCAGCTGGACAAGGCTCTTGACACATGAAAGCATCTATTGTTTTTGTTCTGGATTCTTTTGTCTTGCGGGGGTAGTTTTGCTTCCAGTGACCTTTCTCACCACATAAAAAACATGAGCTGACTTTATTTTGCTTATAGTTCTTCACTTTATTTCAATTTGCAACATTGTTTCCTGAAAAATGCTTTTTCCAAAGAAACTTTCTTTTAGCAGTCAGAGACTTTAAAATCTTTGTCATGACCATTGAGTCGAACATTTTTTCGTTTTGATCTTTCATCTGCTGTACGATTTGTATGAGCTTTGACAAAATGAGTATATTTCTGTTCTAAAAATTAAATATTTGACTTAAAAGCTTGCTCATAAGTGCTCTTTAGCGCTGCCCACATAGCTGCAGCCGTCTCGCAATTCATTATTTGGAGCAAAGATTGCTTGTGACATGCTCTTGAACTTGCACGCCGTGCCTTGGCATCAGACTTTTCCATGCAGCAATTGCTGTTGCATAGTTTTTTGCCCCCTCTACTGGAGATCTCTTTGTGCCATCAAAAGCTTCCCACTATTCTCCGGTTTCCAAACACTCCTACATCTGGAACTTCTATGCCAACCAATTAGATCCACCATCCAACCTGTCTATGCTGAACTTTTGGCTTTCCATATTAATACAAAAATTTACCGCGCGCAAGCTCAAAATAAAAATAAAATTTTTAAGAAGCAATGTTCCACAGTGCGCTTTAATAAGAATAACCGTAGTTTTTTTTTAAGTCCAGTGTCTCACAGTTACTTGAAATTAAACAACTGTAGTTTTCTCTCATTTTAAACGCAGTGTCACATAGTCCACTTGAAGCTAAACGACCATAGATTTATTTTCACCGTGAATTCTTGCTATTGTTTTTTTTATAAAAAATCGTTTCACCCGACGTGGACTGGGCCCATAACCTTTTTAATTTAACTATTGAAAATAAATTTAAAAAAACAAGAAAAAATTTTGTATTTTTAGTAGTTAGGGTAGTAGTAGTTAGATTTTCGAGCATTTCGAGTACCCGGGCTACCCGGGTAACTCGAAATACCCAGGCCATACCCGGATAGTTTCGGGTATTTCGAGCTATTCGGCTAATTCGTGCTACCCGGGTTTTCCAGCTACCCGGGTAGTTTCGATCTTTTCGAGTATTTCTAGCTTTTATATTTTTAAATTTATTTATGTTTTTATGAGCGAGATTGCAATGATATTGAGAAAAAATAGATTTTAATCGTTTTATGGCCATTTCTTGAGCATCGGTTTTTTGTTGTTGTTTCATTTGCTGTTGTGTTTGTTTTGTTAATGAAGATTAAGAAGCTTTATTTCCTTATTAGAATTTTACAAAATCTGTACTACCCGGTCGGCTCGAAAGTAAGAAACTACCCGGGTATTATTTATAAAATTACCGGGTAATATCCGGTATATTCCGGATATTACCGGGTAATATCCGATTACCTGGGCTTTCGAGTTAGCCAGATTTTTTTCGAGTATCGAGCACCCGGGTACCCGGAAAGCGAAAAAGCTCGAAAAATATCGAGAGCCCCAAGTTTTAGTTAAAACTATAATTGTATTATTGATCATAAAATCATTCGAGAACTTTAGAGGCCACAACTTATCCAACTTATCCAACACAAGTTTACCTACCGGCCGTTGTGGCAAACAGGGCGCTACAGTCATCACGGAGGTCGGTTCGCTCGGACAATAATGATGAACAAAGGTCCCCGAGGAAGAGATCTGGATCAATTCGAAGACGGACACCTTTTTTCACCCAACCCAAAAGAAGGTATCAACTCAACAAATGGGAGCAATCAACAATCAACATCAACATTAAAATAAACATTGTACAAAAAACAATCAGAAAAAGGTATAAACCCAATAAAAACAAATACAATATTTCATTCCACTAATTTGTGTTTTTTTTGCCAACCGTCACCAAACCCGCGTTTATCACCCGAACAGTATCAGAGCAAAAAAAATCTATACATACTTAAATACGAAAAAGTTATTAGCTGCGTTTTTTCCAACATCCTAATCATGATTTTGATTTGGTTTGCAACTCTGTAAACTACACTCACAGCTAGATGGCGTTGCAAAAAACGTAAGAAATGTCAACATCATTGTCATAAATTTTTCAAGCAAAGCAAAAATTCTTCAAATTATCAACTCAAAATAAAAACAGCAGCAATTCGCACAAGGAACAAAAAACCGCATCAATTCGCACAAACAACAAAAACAAAGGTATTTATTTAGCAATAACAATTATTAGTTATTTAAAGTTATATTTTAATCTTAACTTATCTAAGATTAGTTATATTTATTTGAACTGTAAAATATGGAGCCAATAAAAGTTTAATTATTGGCTCCATATTTTACATTTTGTAAAAAAATTGCATTTTTTACATTGGGTAAGTAGTTTAAAATTTAATTACAATGCCATATTTTCAATTCTTTCTTCTTCTTCTTTAGCTACATCTTCAGCTGCTTTGATTTTTGAATACTCCTGCATATATTTGGAAAGGTTGCTGCTCGTTATAAAAACAAACTAAGGATTTTCGTGTAAGTCAACACCTATTGCTTTTTAATATTTAATTAAATTAAAACATCTTCCCAGTTTCCTCGGGACACATGAATTTAATCCTTAGCGGCCACATGGGGTAACTAGTTACCCCAGGTTTAGAAAAAGTTCAATTAGAGGTGTTAAACCTTTGAAATTGATTTTAACTTTTTAGAACGCCATCTACAAATTGGCTGATAAATAAAAATCATTAGAAGTCGTTAGAATTCCTAAGCTGAAGCAGCAGCATCGGTTTCGCTTCGGTAAATATTGTCACCGCATTCACCGTCAACTGTTGTGTGCTATTTCTTTTGTTTTTCTATTTGTTTTGCTGCTTTTTTAAATGCTCCAGTTTGTAAGTGCGAATCAAACAGATCGGTGGCTTATATATGCAAGTGTAAAGCATCGACAATGGTGCGAAATAACCAAAATAATATTAAGAAGTATTTTGATAATAACGATAATCATAAACAAAACAGACAATGAAAGCGATGACTCAAAAACAAAAGAAGCAGCAGATGATAGCGACTGCGACGAGAATAGTTACCGAAAACGATGCTGATGCTTCAACTTCCGAAATAATCGAAAAGTTCTTCAATAAACTCAAAAACTGTCGAAGTCGTAGGCTGCTGAAATGCTTTGCAGTATATCAGTGATCGCTTTTTGTTTTATCTTTGACTGAGACTGTTTGAATTTTCGCTGGCACAAGCCTAAGCAGTAGTCATTTTGGAAATTGTGAAAACAGTGAGTACTTGCAAAATCATGCAGCACTTTCTGCAGTATATAAACAAATAGTTATATCTTTACTTATCATTATACCCTAAACCTGAAAGGTCAGGGTATATTAATTTTGTGCAAACGTTTGTAACGCATAGAAATAATCGAGTCCGGTACAGAAAAGTATATATCGAGGGCCTATATTAATTTTCCTCTATCTGCAAAAGTCCCAGTGTTGGTACAAAATGCAAAAGTACAAAATGGAAGTGCATATAAAATATGGACTTCATCAGCCCACGGAGACGCCCATTTTCAATACTTATATTATATTTTGAAAAAGTAGGTTTAGGGTATTTCATAGTCGTGCTAGACCGACTTAAGACTTTCTTTACTTGTTTTTATTAAAAAAATATGTTTATAAAAACTTCGAAACTACATAACTTTTTTATACCCCACGCATACTGCGTAAGGTTGCTGCCAGAGTATCCAGATGTACACAGGCAGGCTGAAATCTGTCTGAGCAAGCGGGATAGATAGCTATTTGTATCTTGTTTGTTCGCATTGTTTGCCTGCCTGTCTGTCTGCATCTGGATTCACTCTGGCCGCACTCTAAGGGGTATATTAATTTTATCACGACGTATGTAACGCATATAAGGAGGCGTGGTAGGTATAGGAAAGTACATATATTCTTGATCAGCATAACCACCAGAGTTGATGTCCGTATGTCTGTCCTTTTTTCGTCTGTAGACACAATTACAGCCGTAATTTTTAAGCTATCGCAATGAAATTCGATATTTGATCTTTTTAAAAGCAAAGATCAAGTTAGAATTTAGGCTAAATCAAGTGAAAACCATGCCTTCCTTCCATACAACCCACAGTAGTGAAAACGCTACAAAGGCTTATATTTATACTACAAAAATAAAATTTGGTATTTAAGAATTTTATACCAAAAAGAGAACACGCCCACATACATTTGAATACGCCCACACACACGCTCACTTTCCATACAATGGGGTACTGTTTAATTAAAAGAATAAATTGCATATGTATTATGTATAACTATAACATTTCATGTATGAGGTTTGGTTTTCTTTTAAGACAATTTTAAAAACACAAAATGAACATGGATGAAGAAGACATCATTGAATTATTGAATTCATCAAACATTTCAAGTTCTTCGAGTGCGGCTTCATCTTTGGGTTTGTCCATGTTTGACACGGGCAGTTCTGATGATCAAACATAAAACATCATCAGACATCATGAAAAAATAAAAACATTCATGGACACGATTCAAGCTTATTCGAACGAGGACTTTAAGCAGCATTTTCGCTTAAATAGAAGTACAGCTCTTCAAATAATTGGTATTTTTAAAATCGTACGTTCTTACAAAACGTTTCTAAGAAATTTCTTCAGATTCCTACCAGCAATCCGAACTATTTTTAAAAAAAAATTGCCAATAAGGGAGGTCTTCCCAAAATAAGTCCAGTCAAAGAAGTTTACTTGTTCCTCTGGTATATGGCAAATACAGAACCATTTCGCACCATCTCAAATTTATTTGGAATATCTTCTTTTGCTGGATGGTGTGCTGTCAACAGGGTAGCAACATTTATTGTTTCAATTGGTGAAGAATACATAAAATGGCCAACCAATTTAAACACACTTGCTTCTGGCTTTTGCTCCAAGGCTGGCCTACCCGGAGTCATTGGTGCCATAGATGTATACAACATTAAAATAAAATCACCAGCAAGCAACAGCGAAGACTATTTTAATAGAAAAGCCTATTACAGCATTAAATTGCAAGCTGTTGTTGATTCCAAAAAACACTTTTTGGATATATATTGAGGTGAGCCGGGATCCCTTCATGACAGCAGAATGCTAAGGAGATCTCCTTTATACCATCAACACCACACGAATGGCTTCCAAAACTCATTTTTCATTATTGGAGACTCCGCTTATCCGTGCCTTGATTGGCTTGTAACATCATACAAAGATAACGGTAGTTTGACATCACGTCAGCGAAAATTTAATCACCTGCATTCTGTTACGCGCATAGCAATAGAGAATGCTTTTGGACTGCCGAAAACCCGCTTCCGTAGAATAATGTTTTTTAGTGAGCAAACCAATATCTCAAAAATAGTGAACATCGTTATGGCAGCATGTTTTTTGTACAACATTTGTATAGCAAACAGTGACATTCTGCAAAATGAAGTTGATAACATCTTAACTTCCAACTCAAATGATATTCAAGCTGTAACCGTTAATAACAACCGGCGAGAAGTTCTTTTCAATGAGCTTGTTTCTTTAGGCCTTATTTAAAATTGGTAATTTTCTTCGCCATACCTATAAATTAATGTTTTTTATACCAATATGTATACTTATGGTTGTTAAAAGTGCCGGTCAATAGTATCTGGTAGTGCTTTAATAGTCCTATAATGAAGAGGTCTTTTGCTTGCTCTTGTTGGAAAGCTTATTTCAATATTAAAAATGGTTTGCACTTTCGTTGAAACCTTGCCTTAATTAGAATTCAAACATATTTTGTAACCAGTAAGTTGTTATGTATTTTATCCTGTCTGATCTATTTTTTTTTCAATTTTATTGCAGCAATTCTACATTCCTGAGAATTAAAGCAATTTTAGTTTATTTAGTTTATAAACTTAAACAACATACTTCCCGTTTGTTTCTTCCAATAAAAGTCATTTAAGTTATTTAAATTAAACTATTCTTTTATTTTTTTTTTTTCAAATTTTGAATTCGTCGCAATCGATGAGTTCGAACCACCGACTTCCCCAGGTAATAATGAAGGAAAAGCCATATGAGAAAGTAGTTAAAAGAAATATTAAAAATATAAGAAACATACTCTGAAAAAAATTAAAAATGGCAGAGAATGCAGAGAGAAAAAAAATTAATTGTTTCATTAAAAATTTTGAAGTATGGACATGGAAATAAATAATGGAAAGTTAAATATTTAAATTGAGATTTCATTTTGTCAAAATATTTATTATAATAGATATAAGAAAATTATCAGAAAAAGAACTAATTTTCATGTTTTTGCCTATAACTCAAAAACTCGAGCTGATGGAGAAAAACGGAGCCCATATTTGAAATCAGCAGCCAAAATGCAATCGGGATTGTTTATCGAGATCTCTGCACTTTTTATAAAGCTTAATTTTGTTACTCTGTGTTATTAGATAGTCATTAGATAGAGAAAAAATTATATGAATATCGCAAAATTAGCAATAACTTCGTAACTATTTATTTTAATATCCCAAGTGTATGCAATAATGCGAGTCCGTTCAATCGTTCTTGTTGCATAGTTAAACGTAACTATGTTTGTAATCGTCGCAGTGTAGAAAAACTTCGCTCAGCTGTTGCTACACTGATAGGAAGCGTGGCAAAGATATCAAACGTTTTAGAAATTAGTGGAAAAATGTCATTATTACAAAGAGTAAAAACGGTTTTAATATCATTAATATTAGTTTCGCTCGCCTATTTACACTGCCAAATTTGAAGTTCATGAAATAATTGAATTTGAATTAGTTCCTTACTAAAAGTGGACTAAAAGTGGCTGGTTTATTTCATGAAAGTCGGTTGTGGTAATTTGGTTGGTTTGTTGCAATTATAATTACTAGTATCTCCTGATGTCGAAAATCGACCGATTTTTGTTTGCTTATTTATAGTTGTATAAAATAGTTGAGGCACTCCTTATCCACCCTCTAATTCATTTAAAAAAAAAAATTATCAAAATCGGTTGAAAAACACGGGAGAAAATTTTTCTTAACTGTTTTCCCTACGCCTATTTATATAAAGATGAAGTTAAAGTAGGCTTGAAAAATTTCAGAATTCCAAACAATTTAGAATTAACTCAAACAAAAATAATTGTATGCAATAAATTATTTGCGCAGTTGATACAATTTTAGCAACATTAACCTAACATTAATTCACTTCAAAACAGCCCTGTTATATTTATAACAAATATGATAAAAAGAATTATAGATGTATATAATATTTTCTCAAGGAATATAGCTGAAATATTTCTAAAAAATAATTTAACTGATGATGAAATAATTGAAGTAAAAACAAACTTTTGGATTTTACATTGTGTGAACTTTTTTTTTTTTGAAAATTTATAAAGTGAAAACTGAAAGTAACAATGCACGTATTGTTTTTTTATGGTAAAATTTGTTGGCACATAGGTTGCAAGAATTTTTGGCAGGTTTTCAGTAAAAATTAAGAAGAATAAAATATTTTAAGTGGCAACTCTTGTCTGCATTGCCAAAATTTTAATTGCGCTCATTACAAATCAAAATCAATGTTACTTGCTCAGTAATTTCATGTAAAGGGCATTTTTAAACTAATTGTTAATATTATGCAAAAATATAATTATTATCAAGCAAACACTTACGCTGATGTAAGTTTTTTTTAATTTTTGTTTGTAAGAAAATAAGGCGTCTTTAAAGTTAATTGTTTAAAAAATGGCTGTAAGCTTGATTTTCAGGCTCATTTTTAAAAAAAAGTCGAAGTTACACTACCTCGACTTAAGTGTTTTGCTTTAAAAGTAAAGTATATAAAAGTTCTTGGGGGGGGGGGGGGTAATTACCCCCTTTACCCCCCCTTGTATCCGCGCCTGGCCTCATTGTAACGGTACTTCGGTGTTCCCTCTGGCTGGTTTGTAAGTGGTGTCATTAGCCACGGTTCGAGGGGGTAGCCAGAATCGCCTGTAAGGAAATAATTGTTAATAAGTCAAATTCAGTAAATATTTTTAAAAGTGTACCAATTAAAAAAGTTTGCCGGTCACCATGGTCAAATGCTCTTTGCACGACATTGCGAACAGCGCACGAGTTCCATATGAAGGCATCATGGCGTGCCCCAGGGTACCTCGCATTGACTTGCAAAATTTTTAAATTCGGGTCACATATCTAAAAATAAGTACTTAAGCAATTAAATATTTTAAGTACGAGTTTTAATTTACCATTTGGACATTTATAGAGTGGTAACCATGATGGTTAACATATGCCTCTTCGTGCTGTGGTGGCCCAATTATGGAGACGTGTGAATTGCACCAATAGCACCATTAAAAGGCTCACGAGCTGTCCTAAACAACGATCGTGCTGCTTCTCGCTCTATGTATGTTACAGGAAAGCGCACATTAGGACGAAAAATTTGTGCATTAATGGCGTCTGTTACACGATGAATTGATCGGCTTACGGATGACTGGCTCATTGTTATGAGCTTTTGATGTCCTACTGGCCGCTGGTAGCAGCCGGTCGCATAAAAACGTAGCGCAGCTAGAACCTAGTAATAAATCGTTGAAGTAAACATTTAATGTATTTATTTTTTTACTACTTACTTGGTTCTCGGCTGATAAAGCAGTAACTGTCTTTTTTTCGAGTTGCTCGCGAATCGAAAATATTACATTTTGTGCTATCTCCGGTGTCAATCGGTACAAGCTTATGAACTTTGATTCTTGTAAATCAAAGGGATTGTCCACTCTTCGCAGAAGAGCCCACTCTAACGCGCTGTCTCGCATGGAATCTTCATCGTCTAGCAAAGCTGCATCCATTGCCAAATACTCAAAGGCAATTTTTTATGATGATTATATTTATATTTTTCGATTTAAACAACCGAATTTTAATATCAAAATTTTATTTAATATCAAAACATTAATAAAAAAAGATAATATAAAGCTAAACATAGAAACACTTCACTCAAAACTTGCTTAACGTTATTGTTTATCAGTTAACGGCGCCTAAATAATCGTGGTTAAGCTTGCTACAAACATCTTTAACGGACTGTCAAAGTTAAAGACAAACATTAGGTGTGTTTCCGTACTCGATTGTAGTAACTTGCAAGCTGCTAGAACGTGTTTCCGTACTTTTTCTAGCTCAAAAGAGAGAAGAAGAACAAGCACAAAATCGCTCTCTCGAGCTCGGAACTAGCTCGAAGTGTGCTGTGATTTTTAATGTGTTTTATGTTTATGTTGTGCGGTTGAAAATAAATTTACAAATAGTAAAATTCAATTCATAACAATAGCTACATTTTAAAATGAAAAAATGTAACGAATAGACAAATCTTAATTTGCATTGTTTACGTTTGATAGGCAATCAGCTGTTTTTGTGCTTGAAACTAGCTAGAAGTTGTTTCCGTACTTTTGACAATTTTTTCAAATTTCGTTTTACTCTCTCAGCTTGAACTTTACTCGACTTTTACTCGACATTGTGTACGGAAACACACCTATTGCTAGCAAAGATGTTGGGAATACCAATTAACAGTAAGTGTAGTTAAGAGCCAGTTAACGATAATCAAAAGTGTCTTTAACGCGTTTGGGAATTCCACTACTGGTACTTGTTTATGTCATATGTCGTGGTCAGTTCGTACAAGCACACAGAAAGGGAAAGAAAGAATTTTTTTTATATACCCGCATACAATGAAAAAATGTGTGGGAAAAAAATTCCCACACGAATTAAAAAATACCACGCTGAATTGAAAAATACCACGGGAATTCCCTTTCCCACAGCAATTACGAATTTTCACAAAGGGATTTTTCCCACAAAGCAATTAACTTATTAAGACTTACGAATTGTTTGAGCGTTATTATACGAAATCAACTTTATTTTCAAATGTGTTACACACCACTGTGTCAAACGTTGTGTTAAGAATTTGTGAAAAAATTAAAATAAGGATTTTATTCAAATCGTGGTGATAAATTTAATAATTTTTAGCGAAAATGTAAATTAAATATTTGTTTCGAGCTCATTTTTATTGAATTTTAATTATCCAAAGAGTTTCCAAACATGTCGGAATTGCATGAATACCATTATTATGAATATAATTTATTATATGAGAAAAAATACAGTCTTAAAAATATAGTTTTTTTAATTTAAGAGCGTTGAGAGGGCATTTATAATTATTTTTAGTGGAAAGTTTAATTTTCATTAATTAAATGCATGAAACTTTGTATTAATGCTGTATTCAACAACGTTTAAAAACCAAACCTATTTTTAACCGACTTCAAAAAGCAGGAGGTTCTCAAGTTGGTTGGTTTCTCTGTTTTTTTTTTTTGTTGTGAATGTATGTACATCGATTACTCCTAAAGTACTTGCCCGATTGCCGTAATTTTTTGTCAACATAAAGAGATTATCAACGCGGAGGTGCCCGTCTATGAAAGGGGGCGGTATTCGGAAAAGGGGCGTGTCTCTATTAGAAAAACACTGTATTTCAGTAAATATTGACACTACGGTAATAAAATTCACAGTAAAATTACAAGGGCAAGCACAAATATTAAAAATGACGATCACTTAAGTGGGCGTAATTCTAAAAAAGGGTGTGGCAATATTGTAAAAACTCTGTATCTCGACGAAAATTGACACTAGAGTACTGAAATTAAGTACAGAGATAGGCACAATTATTGAAAATAACTATCAAAAAAGTGGGCGTTATTCGACAAAGGGGTGTGGCAATATAAGTGAATTACTGTGTCTGAAATAATATTGATACTAGGGTACAGAAATGTATTACAACGGTAGGAAAAATAACAACAAATTTTTGTACAAAAAAAAATGGGCGTTATTCGAGAAGGGGAGTGGCAATATTAAAAAAAAACACTGTATCTCAATTACTATTGACACTACGATAATAAAATTTAGTACAAAGGTAGGTACAAATATAAAAAATAACTGCCAGTAATGTGGGCGGTATTCGATAAAGGGGCGTGTCACAATAAGAAAAACACTGTATATCAGTAAATATTGACACTAGAGTACTAGAGTCAATAAAATTCACAGCAAAAATGCAAGGGTAGGTACAATTATAAAAAATAACGTTTAGTTAAGTGGGCGTTAGTCGTCAAAGAGGTGTAGCAATATTAGAAAAACTCTGTATCTCGAATAATATTGACACTAGAGTACTAAAGTTAACTACAGGGGTAGGCCAGTTATAAAACAATTAATTTCAATAAAGTGGGCGTTGTTTGATAAAGGGGTGTGGCAATATATAAAACACATTTAGTTCAGAGGTAGGCACACTTATAACAAGTAATTGTCAATAAAGTGGGCGTCATTCGACAAAGGGGTGTGGCAATATTATAAAACACTAAATCGAATACTGACGCTGCTAACTGAAAAAGTACAGACGTAGGCACAATTATTACAAAATACTACCGAGGAATTGGGCGTTATTCGACTAAGGGGTGCGGTAGTGTGTAAAAAAACTGTATAATATTGACTTAACGGTGATAAAATTCATTGTTAGAATGGGTAGAACTATTGAAAACACTATGACAAAGAGTGTGATTTTCTCGACAAAGAGGCGTGTCAATATTACAAACACACTATATTTCAGTCAATATTGACATTGGGGTACTGATAAAAATACAAGAGTAGGTACTAATAAAGATACTGACAAAGAACGGAATAAGAAACGACAGAAAAGCATTTTCCATATTATGAGCATAAATAATTGGTGTTTAATTAATGTATACACTTTTTAAATATATATCATTTTCTCTAAAAAGAAAGAAATAAAAACTTTTTAACAAAAAAAAAACCTACTTCAAAATCACTACAAAGTACAAAATAATTTTAAATTACTTTTACTATTTATTTCTTGGTCAAACTTGATAATTTATTTATATTCATTATTATATTGGAAATCTTATGATATCAATTATTCTGAATTTTTTATTTATATCATAAATATATTAATTTTTTATCATAATAAAAGCTTCGAAGTCGGCGCTAATATAATCAGATTTTTTGTGCAGCTGCAACACACATAAAGCATTTTAATTAAGATTTAAGAAAAATTAAGATAACAAATTAATACAGCGTCACCTAAGCGGGATATTCACAAATAAAAAAGTCTTAAATAGAGTAGGGATGGCAAAAATATCATGATTTTATGTCAATGATTAGCGCTGACTAGAAGCTTTTATTATCATAAAAAATTAATATATTTATGATATAAATAAAAAAATTCAGAATAATTGATATTATAAGATTTCCAATATAATAATGAATATAAATAAATTATCAAGTTTGACCAAGAAATAAATAGTAAAAGTAATTTAAAATTATTTTTTACTTTGTAGTGATTTTGAAGTAGGTTTTTTTTTTGTTAAAAAGTTTTTATTACATCCCAATTAATGTTCACTCATTTTATTGTAATTGTTATCAACTTGCAAATAAAATTCTATGTACCGCTTGGTTGCGCTTTGCCTAAATATAGACACGACTTATGTAGAAGTTTCTCAAATTAAATATTTAGTACTAATACAAAACATACATAAATTCGTACTTTTGCCATAAAAGCCTACTCCAGATTACACAAAATTACTTTTTTATGCAACACTGCTCTCAGGTATCAGGCCGTGGTAGATTAAACTAAAATACAGTGGCCGCATTCAAGGGACACAATTGTTCAAGTAGCGAAACTTAAGTTAGCGCTGTTATTCTATGATAATGTTTCTAAGTAAAACGCCAGAAGTTAAAAATACTGGACCGTGTGTCAACAACAAATTAACAACAAATGCATATGTTCTTGCAGTTAAGAGCATATTTTATTTGCATATCATAGAATTTAAGGTGAAAAATTATTTTAGTATATTAAAACATAATTAATTTATTGATCTTTAAGCAGATATGGCTTAATAGTACAAATTTTTTGCTACATTGAATGGCAACAGCGACATAAAAATCCTACACATAAGTGACAAGCTGTCAACAATACAGTCTGCTGAATGTAGTCACTACTTCAAGCCATGGTGGAAGTTTTAAGTCTAAGTGGTCAAATTTTACGCGAAAAAGTTTTTTCTTTGAGAATTGTGGTGAAAAATTTACTACTACAGTTAAAGCATTTGCATTAGTATTGACAATTTTTGACATAAGGCGGACATAATGCTATCCCTTTCGCATGGAAGTTTCCCATCTCTTTATCTCTGATTTTCAGTCAGCTGTCATTTGTTTACCTTTGCTTACGTCTTTTGTTTTTTTTCGGTTTTTACGTTCACTTATGCGATCTTGCGCCACACAGTGGGAAAGTTTGTATGGAGAGGCGGAAAAAAATCAATAACTTTGAGCCCCGTTAAGGTATTTCAAAAAAATTTCGTGAGCATGCCTAGGTGCTGTGTACCCATTGTCGTACCAAAAATTATGATTATCCGCCTACTGCTTCATGCATTAAAACTTATGTTTTCATTTTGAAATTTCAATATATAACGAAGTAAGTGTTTTATTTAAGTATTTGATCCAAGTTTATACGCGAATTGTAGTTATTTATCACAATACTCACAAAATATAGAGATTTGGTCAACATATTCATTGGTTTTTCAAATGTTTTGTATTGGCTTCAATGAATTAAAAACCAAAATTTAAATGCAGTAACAGTAACAGTTAAAATTATACAATAGTGAATAGCAATAGTACGAACAACAAACATAATTTACCATCCTATACTCGCGCATTGGTCTCTCAGACCGATAAGTCAATGAGCCTAATGAATAAAAAAGTAAGCAATTCCTTACAAGCAATTCATTATAAGCTTAAGGTATTGCTTAATTAGCACTAGCTTAGCCAAGAAATAAACCGGTTTATTCTCGTATGAATAAAGGTTTAAGCTATGCCTTTTCTTAAGGAAATTGTACCTTTGCCTTTAAAAAAATTTATATTATCCAGATACACACAAAAACAGTTGTGTATTGCTTGCACGTGTTGTTTAATTTTGTTCCTATGAATCAAATGTACGTTCTTTGTAAACGATAAAACTGCCAAAAATCGTTATTACTGCATTATTTTCGCATATTATTAAAGTTGTTCTTGCTTATATTAAGAAACTGAGCTATTTTCACTTCTGAATGTAGTGAATGACAAATTAAAACTAACAAATGCAAGCAAGAATCTAACCATCTCCTTACCTCCTCCAGTAATTAACTTATTCATTTTTTGATCAAACTCCACAAAATCAAGGGTTTTCGTGTTAAGTTTTAATTAATTGTGCTCTATTGCATAGCAATTATGTTGAATAGAAAAAGTGATTGAAATTGAGGTTAGGTTCTTAAAACTAATTTTTTCGCCAAAACGGCAGATAGAAGCAGCTAAAAACATATGAGTTGATTTAAATAGATCGTAATTATTATCCAGATATATGTCACCATTTGCCGGAATGAGCCGCACGAAAGATCGGGTCCACATAAGTTATATTTTTTTTTTAAAAATACAAGAATATTTCTATGTAAAATTCTTAAAACAAAGAAAACATAGGCTTTATATTTTGGAGGATATAACTTAAGCAAACATTGTTTTATGAGAAACCAATAGTAGTTTCAATTTGTAATGCTTGGTTTGGTTAATAATTGACCTTAAAGATATGCATTTTAGTTTATTAAAAAAAAAATTTTTTATATTTTTCAAGTTTGTTGTCCTTTTTTTATAACAAAATGATCAAATCCTGAGAAAAAAATTATGGTGCTGTATTCAGTAATATTCCTTGTTTGCAAATCTTAAAGAAAAATTACCATTTTCGTATGTTGAAAAATTATATTTAATGCCACTAATTTCCCACTGTGCGCCACCTGGCCGTGATACAAGTAAACGTAATCTGAATCGACGCAAGATTTTGTTTGTATGGAAATCTGATTTGGATGTTGGAAAAAACGTAGCTATTATGTGCAATAAAAAAGTTGTAATTAAACGGTTTTAAGTTCATCATCACTAATGTGAAGAAGTTTTGTTTATAAGGCATTAAAAATTAGATCAAGCTTACAATTAATTGCTTATTGATATATACAGTAGAAACTCACAAAAAATAAGACTCGCAAAAGTAAATTCTACGGAAAAGCTAACCAGGCTTCTGCCACCACAGGATACTCTTAACTTATCTTTAGATAAGTTTCACAACAGGAAACTCTAAAAAGTTAACTTTTGCGTTAACTTTTCCGAATTCCTTTTTTCTCCCTATAATTTTTTTTTTTTTTTTGTAACCAGCATCAATTGATTTTGTATCAATTTTCACTCTCTGGATGTTCACAAGAAAGAGTAAAACGCAAAAACAATCGGGATTCACCGTTATGCAAAAGAATTCGATTCACGAAGTATTGCAAAAGCACGTTCTTCTCAAGGCAATCATTCTATTAGAACTCGCTTGGAAGGAGTGCCCAAAAAGCGTTTTGCAAAAAGCCTGACTAAAACTGCTTAACTGGGATGAATTTCAGTATAAAGACGTAGATGATATCCCTTTATCAGTACTGTTTCCATCGGAACCTATTTATAATCGCATAGTCGAAGAGGCTGGTTAAGGTTACAGTTTATTTCACTGCTACAAAGACCAATTGTCCTTAAAAAGTTAACAATTCACAAAAGTTAACAAAAACAAAAAGGTTGACTTTCGTGAGTCTCTACTGTATAAATTTTGTGAAATATAGTTTTTATTTGAACATAACGAAAATCACAAAACAAATAAAAAAACCAAATATTAAATATATCGTAACACATATTACTCCCACAGAATTTAGTCATCACAACTCAAAAATTGCTTTGCTCAAAAATTGCTTTATAAAATGTTGTTGATGTTGATTTTGCAAGCACTCATTTAAAATATTGCTCCTTCGTTTTTTTGCCATTTCACTTTTTGCTAGAACTGAAGTAGCGGCGATGGTTTCAAGACCGGAGCCTCTTCCTGCAAGGATAAAAACGGGATTCTAGTGATAGATATCCAGAGTACACTAATGTTATGGAGAGAACACTTCTCTACTCTTTCAAATGGTGACGCTGATAACAATCCCGCCAGTGGAGATGATATCCCGGAAACCCCAATTATGGATGACAGCGTTGAAGTTCCGCTGCCCGACTTGAACGAGGTCTTAATAGCTATAACTTGGCTTAAAAACAACAAAGCCGCAGGAGGCGATGGCCTACCGGCTGAGCTGTTTACGACCGGTGGCGAAGCTCTGTTTAAATGCATTCACTGGCTTCTATGCAGAATATGGTCGGAAGAATGCATACCAGATGATTGGAACCTCAGTGTGCTTTGCCCAATCCACAAAAAAGGCGATCCCACCATTTGGGCCTACTACCGTGGGATAAGCCTTTTAATATCGCATATAAGGTCCTGTCGAGTGTATTGTGTGAAAAACTGAAGCCTATCGTCAACCAACTGATTGGACCTTATCAGTGTGGCTTCAGACCTGGAAAGTCCACCATCCACCAGATATTTACGCTCCGAAAAATCTTGCAATTGACCCTCGAAAAACAAATCGACACACATCACCTTTCTGTCGATTTCAAAGCCGCCTTCGACAGTCCAATAAGGAGTCACCTATACTCCATCATTTCTGAATTTGGTATTCCTGCAAAGCTAATACATCTTTGCAGGATGACACTGAAGAACACCAGCAGCGCAGTGAAGATCTGGAAGGACCTCTCCCTTCCGTTCGATACCAAGCGAGGTTTCAGACAAGGTGATTCCTTATCGAGCGACTTCTTTAATATAGTCATGGAGAAGATCATCCGAGCTACTGACCTGAGACGCAGCGGCACAATTTTCTATAAAAGTGTAATGCTGCTGGCGTATGATGATGATATTGACATCATCGGCGATAATACCGCGAAGCCAGAACAGCATTCTCCAGGCTAGAAAAAAAGTCGTGTCGAATGGGTCTTGCAGTGAACGCAGATAAAACGAAGTATCTTGTGTCAAAAAACAAACAGTCCCAGCGTCTTGGAAACTACGTCACTGTTGACAACACCTCCTTTGAGGTAGTGAAGGACTCTATTTACCTGGGATCCAGCATTAACTCCTCCAACGATATCAGTCAGTATTGAGATTAAACGAAGGATAACTCTTGCCAACAGGTGTTACTTTGGGCTCAGTAGGCAATTGAGAAGCAGAGCTCTCTCTCTACAAATAAAACTAACGCTCTATAAGTCAATAATCTTGCCCGTCCTATTATACGCATCACAAACCTGGACGTTAAGCAGCCCTGATAAAAGGACTTTGTGAGCGTTCAAGAGAAAAATCCTTTGCATAGATCTTGCGATCCAATCTGCGTCAATGGCGAGTACCGAATACGATGGAACCACGAGCTGTATGAGCTATATGCCGACATCGATATAGTCAAGCGTATTAATATAGAGCAGCTTCGCTGGCTAGGTCATGTCGAGAGAATGAACGACAATGCTACATCGAAAAAATTATTTGATTCGGTACGCAGTGGCGGTCAACGCAGACGAGGAAGACCGCATCTCCGTTAGAAAGACCAGGCATTGGATAATCTGACAACGCTTGGAGTTTCCAACTGGCGCCAGCAAGCGTACGACAAAAGAGGCTGGCGCAAATTCTTAGACGAGGCCAAAACCGACCAACGGTTGTAAGAGCCATCTAAGTTAGTAAGTAGTAGAAATAGCGATGAATGATGTGTTGCATTTTGAGTAGGTAATGTGATGCAGTTGGGCAACTTTGTTGTTGGGTTTCAATAAAGTACATTACTTTTGATGCTATTTTCTTACTTTTGATACTTCTTGAAGAATTAATATTTTTGTTGTTTAATTAATCTTTTTATGTCAAAAAGAATTACAAAAAGTAAAACAAGTAAAAAGATGTACAATTATGCGACTTCGCTAAAAGAAGAACAGCGAGCAAAAATAAAACTCCCAAAAGGAGTACGGATTTCAATATACTGTTGGTCTATTATTATATTATTGAGTAGTACATTTACAAGTGATAGCTGTCATTGGTCGTTGACGTTTCCGAATTAGTTTTGCTTTCGTATCACAATGATTACAAATGCTTATCGCGATAATCCCTTATGCGTCTACAGGACTGCTTCAAGGCAAACATTTTTCTTGTGCAATTATGTCCTGAAAAAATTTTTTTGAAAGACTTCATTTGATTGCCAACAATCCTAGAGCATTTTATTTTAAAAAAGTGCATTATCTTATACGTGGGGAACGAATGAATTCGAAAAATAATGAAAAACAGTACTAAATTAATATTAATTTATAGAAAATTTAAAGGAATCCTTTACAATGAAGCCAATACAAAACATTTTAAAAACCAATGAATTTGTTGACAAACTCTCTATATTTTGTGAGTATTGTGATAAATAACTTAAATTCACGTATAAACTTGGATCAAATACTCAAATAAAACACTTACTTCCTTATATATTGAAATTTCAAAATAAGTTAAAATAAAAACATAAGTTTTATTGCATGAAGTAGTAGGCGGATAGTTATAATTTTTGGCACGTTATAATTTTATAACGTTATAGTAATAATTTTTTTGGCACAACAATGGCTACATAGCACCTTAGCATGTTTAAGAAATTTTGTTGAAATACCTTTACGGGGCTCAAAGTTATTGATTTTTTTCCGCCTGTCCATACAAACTTTCCCACTGTGCGGTGTGACCACCAAAAATCTTCTAGAATGATTCTAAAAAATTATGATAGTGGGCACCTCTAGGAGTGCAATGCAGGTAGTCTGAGGTCTGGGTCACATCTGAGTTCCGAGATACAGTAATTTTAAAATTTGTACGTTGCAATCAGCAGAAAGGAGATCATTGAACTCATCGCCTTTTACAAGCTTTCGAATGTCTGGACCCACGAGCATACCTTAATAAAAAATTATTTATATTGACTATTCGAAAAAAGTCATGTTGAAAAGAAGGCATTTAGTAAACAGATTACCTTCTATTAGTTTTGCAACACTAATGCGAGGAAACTTTTGGCAAAGATACTGGAAACTTGCAGAATCTTGCGGCATGGATTTAATGAAATTTTTCATTACGCCTAGCTTGACATGGAGCGGAGGCAGTAGTATTTTTTCTATAGGCACCAAAGCTTCGCGCACAATTTTATATTCGCCGAGATTCCGATCAGTTCGCCTCGGCCAATCATTTTTCGTGCATTGATTGCCGACATAACGGGTGTTCCACTCGCACAAATAACAAGCAAACTTCGTCCATGCAGATTGCATTCCGGTTACGATCGACACAACTTTCAAATCGCCGCACAGTCACCAACGATGACCATTATACTTTACGCATTCCAAAATCGTTTTCATATTGTCATACGTCTCTTTCATTTCTATCGCGTATGCTATCGGAACAGACGGTTTTGTGTTATCGACAAATAACAACACGGTTTTCAGGCTATCCTTCGAGGAGTCGATAAAGAGGCGCCATTGATCTGAATCATATTCGATTCCCATTTCTTTCATTAAGCCACCCACATCTGCGCAGTAAACAAATGTATTTTCTGCATTATTTACAAAATATTTCGTAAAGTTTTGCTGACGATTTCGAAAAATGTGAACGTGAACGCTTGGTTCGATTGCATTTATGGCCTTCAACTCGCTCACAAAAAGTTCTGATTTTCGTTGCGAGAGCTCCAGTTTTTTGAACAGGTTTTTTGAACAGGTTATCTTGTGACATTTGTGGAGCAGGTGATCGATGTCCAGTTGGAGCATATGTTGAAGCGTTGAAGACTATATTGCAGTTGCAAAAAAGGAGTTACAAATAAATGGAGTGCAAATAAGAAGCTAAATTGATGCAGTAACAGCACCAAAAATCAAAGAATCGCTTACATGACGGTTCAATAAATCCAGATATATTGTCTGATTCGGCATCAATATTGTTAGAAAAATATGGGACTGGCAACTCATCTGAGTGCGGTACAGGTAAAATAGTCGACGCTGTGGCTTTTTATTCGTATCTGCGTTTATTTCTCATATTCAGTTTAAGCACAGTTTTATTTGCCCAAACATAACAGTTGCTTTCATTTTGTGCGATAACCGGATGCCAAATCAAGGGTATTCCAGAGAGCATTTTTATTTTCCTGTGCTTTCTTATTTGATCAAAAATGTAAGTCAATGTCGACGTGCATTGAACGTAGCAGAAGTTTGGCGCCAACGGATTGTCAAGCACAGGATCCATCATAAAGTATTTTTTATAGGCTTCTTGCACACGCGTTGTAAAATTTCTACGCATTTTTTCCGGCGGTGCTTACCACATATATAACAAAAAAGTTTTACTCTTTTTGCGCAATCCGACATGGTTAACAATATAACGAACAAATAACGAATTTTTTTGTGATACTATCACTATTAAACTGACATTTTGTTTGTGTAAAATTGCGAAACGGCAAATCGATTTGATGTAGGTTGGATATTGGAAAATATTAAAGTAGAAACAACATTTTTTTGTTAACAAATGCCACCAAAATAATGGTTAAATATATTTTATCACAAAAATTAATTTTTTTTTGGAATCAGCGACCAAAATTATGTTAGGAAAATATATTTTTGAATTTTTTCCCGACAACAACTTACGTTGTAAAAAGTAAATAAGTGATCGCAACGTACAAATTTTAAAATAACTGTATCTCGGAACCCAGATGTGACCCAGACCTCCGACTTCCTATATTGCACTCCTAGAGGTACCCACTATAATGATTTTTTGTAATTATTCTAGAAGATTTTATTTGGCTTAATTTGGTCACACCGTGTTATTAAGGTTTAAATTACGAAATATTTACAAGGGTTTGATTAAAATAAATATTTAAGCCACGATGACCACTCGAGTTATGGTTCAAATGAGACTGTTTTTCTATGGTTACAAGGACCAAAGCAACCATAGTGCATTAAACACGTACTGCAGCACACAATAAAGTGCTGCAGCACACCCCATAGCTAACACCACGATAGCGATTTCTTTCATTATTTTAACAGTGACTGGCGGCTAGCGGAGTTAATATTTAAAACAGTTTTTCACGTTACCAGCGCTAGCGACGGACGAACGTTCCACAGCCAAGCTTATGCTGGCTCACTCACACCAGTCAATGTTACTGGCGGCGCGCTCGCCTGTGTGTTCGTTAGCTACACCACCATCCTGTGCTTTTTGTGAATCTCCATATGTCTAGCAGTGATGTGTTCACGAGCTGCTCCAAATCTTTGAAAAGTCTGTCTGCTGTTAATCGGACTTGACGATTCTGTAGATTTAGGCATTCACACAGAAAGTGGGTGATTGTTTCCGTTTCTTACGGATTATTAAAACTTCGACAAAAGTCTGGGGCTGTAATGCCCATCCCAAAATATCACACCGGTTTTGCAGTGTTCTGTTAGGAATCCTACCAGTATACGGATATCCCGTTTAGACAAGAGCCGAAGGCTTTTAGTTCTATTTTCGTTTAGTTCTGGCCCGAGCCTTCTAAATAAAATGAGGTCACTTCTGGAGGCCCAGTTTGTGTTTGCATTATCTCTGGCTTTGAGGTCTATGCTTCTTTTTTGGACGCCTAAAACATCTTAGCTTAAATACAATTTTTACCAGTATTATTCTTAAAATTATTTTACCATTATTTCCATAACTCCTGCTTCAGTTTTAATTTTTCAAATTAATAACCGATCAAATGTTTGTTGTAAAAAATGTTTCCAGCTAGCAACAACAAAAATTAGTGCACTGGATTTACGGCCTTGACTTATAAGTGTCGTTGGCACTAGAGCACCTAATGCTTGTTGTTGTTGTTGTTGTTGTGTTTGTTGTTTTGTTGCCTATGCTTGTGCGGTATAAGTGTAAGGTTGCAGGTTTCACAATGTGAACAAGCGAGATAGATAGCTATCTGCATCTCGTTCTTTCACACAGATTTCAACCTGCCTGCCTACCTGCCTGTCTGAATCGCGTTCACTATAATCGCAGCCTAAGGGGTGACAGGTGCATAGAATAAAAACTTGATATTTTAGCTAGGTGACTATTCGGATCAACGAGGAGAGCAGGCTGACTTTTTCCTCGAACATTATTTCTGAAAATAAAATTTTTTCCTTAAAAAAAAAATTCCTATGCCTACAAATTTTTAAATTTGTTGAATAACTGCCTCCGCTTGCGAGTATTATAAAACCTTTATTCGTTGCTGAATTAAAATCAACTTTCAGCGAAATAAAGCCATACCCGTAACACCGTATGGACGCGAAGTCCAAACGAATCGCTCACGAGCGAAAAGAAAAAAGTCCCCGCATAAAGATGTTCATGGTAATAAATTTCCGCTTCTTGCTTCTGTGGCTGCTGCTACGAAAACCTCTGCTGATACTGCTAAATACAGTAACTCATTTAATTCAACAAATAATCATCCACCTGCTGTTGCCGCTGTCGCTTTTACTGACTCTCATGCTACAACAAATAGTCCTGCCATAGACTACTCTACACAAGTTCTGGAAAAAATAAAACTTCCTTCTGGATCCTTAGACATCAATACAACACCGGCAAGAATTGAGCATCTATTAACACAAGCTGCATCACAATTCGATTTAGCACAGTCAGATGGGCAATTATTTTTTAATCTACACACAACTTCAACAACCGACCCCATGGAATTCGAGTCAGCACCCTCAGCGAATAAACATGATGCAGAAGAATTGCTGCTTAATCAAAGTGGCCCATTAAAAAGACAAGCAAATAAAAAATAACAAAATAACAATGATAAGAAGTGTAGAGTTATTCTTTAGAAAAGCCGAAGTGGAGCAAAAATAAACTTTGTGCAGACTACGCCGTAGTGTCAGGGATTAATTCAATCCTCTAAGACTTCCTTATGGCATAGCAAACGACTTGCATGCTGCTTTGCTGCTGGACTTTGTTGAACCAAATTTCCCCAATCCAGTAGCTATGGTCGGATATTACTCTATCAGCTCCACCACTATTTTGAACTACCAGCTATTGATTGTTTTTACGCTAAAATAACAATCAAAACTCAACAGCATAAAAACGGAAAATATTGCAATTGCTTACCTTTTTCTATTATTTTTCATTGATAAAACAATATAAACAAATCAAAATCCGCATTCGCCGGCTTCTCACAAAATAATTTCATTCGCCTGTTTTTAAAGTTTATGTCGAATAAGATTTTATACATTCGCTTGCGGTGATGCCAACTTAGCGAATTCGACTAATTTTTTGTTCGATTCGCAGACGGTGATAGGCGCATTAGTAATATTTCTTATAGATTTGCCATTTTAGGCAATCTAGATAATGATAATAATAATATTAATGAAAATAACACATACATTAACAATAAATGTAAAAATCCTGAGTCAACCCATTTTTCTATATAATGTTAATGTTAAAAATTTAATATACCAGCTTGATGCAATGGAAACAAAGGTAACATTTAAATTAATATACCAGCTTGATGCAATGGAAACAAGCGTAACATAAAGCAAGCTTACAATTTATTGAATTATTAGCCCAAATCAAAAACTCTTATGGTCCGTAATGACATTATTTATTCAGCTTTATTCCAGAATGTCATCCAAGAAATCCAAAAGTGTTCTTAGAAAAATTTGATTTTGTATACGACAATCCTTCTTTAGCTATTGCTCTGAAAAAAGCTTCAATTATTCTCGAGTCTTAAATCAGGGAGTGCATTTTCCACACTGCTTTATTAAATTAAATTAATCCGGGAACAGTTCTCATAAATTCATCTTACTAGGTTCCATATACATTGCTTGTAACTTTTCGTCTGCACACTTTTATTCAGGTTTATGTGAAATAAACTTGAAAAAATTTTGAAGGCACAATTATAGGTGGCGACTTCAACCCTAGAAACCCTATTTGGGACGATAATTTTGAAAATAGTAAAGATAAAATATTTCTAAACTGGTTGCAAGTTCACGCTTTAGACTTTACCCGAATCTCTGACAGCAGACCTTCTTTTCCTTTTGATGGATCCTTTCTTGACCACTTTCTGATAAGCGCCAATCTTATTGACTTAATTAAACAAAACTTCTCTTCCACAAGCCTTGCAACCTTTTCTGATCACTTTCTAATACGGTTAAATTTCAATCTCAATGATGTCGAGGTCATTATCAAAAGCCCTTATTTTTAACCTCTTTTAAAAAACACAAGCCTATAGTTTTAGCGGAGATTTAGAAGCTTCCCTTGCTGAAAACTTTCCTCCGAACAACACAAACCACCAAAACTCTGATATAGCGAATTAACGAATTCATTCAGAAAATATTCCTAACGGAAGTGATGCAATTGATATAAAAAATTTAGTTTCAACCAGCTTATCTGGATTGCCCCCTTCAAAATGTAACTTTAACAATGACTTCAATTTTCTTAACAATTCGGATGAATTTCATTTTATCAAAGCAGGGACTATTGAATATATCTTGAAAATTATAAACAACAAAAAATCTTCCGGCCTACATAAAATTTCAAATTGTATTATTAAAAATGTCCGGTTTTAGCCCTTTATTTCATAACTATTATATTGAATAACTGTTTCAATAACGGCTATTTCCCGGATAAATGGAAAATTGCAAACATAATTTCTATTAAACAGAAACCAGATAATATTGACTTAAACAATTTTCGCCCAATTTCAATGTTATCCAATCTAGGAAAGCTCTTTGAACACATACTGAAACTAAAAATGGAACTTAACCTAGGTGATAGGCATATTCCTCTTTACCAATTTGGTTTCAAAAAAACTTATTTAACGGTTCATGCATTATTGGTCTTTCAGGATAAAATCATCCGTAACTTACGTCAAAAAATTGCACAGTCGCGGTATCCCTTGATATAGAAAAAGCATTGATAGAGACTTTCAGGACGGTATCCTCTTTAAACTCATAAGCCTCGGTTTCGATCCGTACTTGTTGAAACTATTTAGGAGTTTTTTTTTAAATCGAAAATTTTGTGTCCAAATTAATAACTTAGTTTCAAATTTCGGTCTAGTTTAGAGCGGCGTTCCTCAGGGTTCAGTGCTGGCTCCTCATTTTTTCAATATTTTTATTCACGACTTTCCACATGTTATGTCTGACTCAAAGGGTATCTTAGGCTATCTGCATAAGAAATGCATCTGGCAAATGCAGGAGGACTCCATGAAGCAAAAATTTAAAACTTTTCCTAAACGGTTCAGAAATAATTTTCAAAAATAAAATTAAATACCTTGGCGTAGAGTTTAATAACCTGTTCAAGTTTAATAAACACGCAAGGTTAAATCTTAAGAAAGCGCATCATTTAACTGGTATGTTTGCTAAACTTCTAAACTACAAATACCTAAGTCAAGACACAAAGCTTTTGATTAATTAAGTTAGCAACCGATCAGTTTAAAAAAAAAAACAAATTGGCCATTTCAGCCCTTGAAAGGACTTTGACCGAGCTTCTTATGATCAATTGTGTTGTGTGTGTTATTAAATGTTTGCACACAATTGACCGAGAACTGGACCTACATGTTTTATGCCGACTCCGAACGGCTCATGTTCTCAAGAAGCTTTACATGGCATTATTTACTCTCTGAGGTTTGCCATTGTCTGCAGAGAGGTGGTGACCGATCAGAAAAATTTTTTTTTTATTGAAAAAACTTTTTCGCCGCGGCTGGGGATATTTGATGATATGGGTTGTGGCTTTAAATAGGTTAATGCTGAGAAAGTGCGAAAAAGCTGTAGTAGCTGACCTCTATTGTTATTGTTATTGCATGAATTTAATTATAAATATTTTTTTCTCAAATTAAAATTACTAAAATTATATGCTAACTTAACTTTTAATTTTTAGCTATTTTAAATTTTATTTTTATATACTTGTAACTAAAGTTTATACAAAATTTTTTATAATTATGTTTCTGTATAAAGAGTTTATGTAATATAAGTGTGTTTTTAAAATTTATGAATGTATAATTATCTATACTATTATATAAAACGAGACTCACGGCGTATTTGTTCCCAAGTGTTCTCGATAACCGCTGAACCGATTTTTATAATTTTTTCACTATTCAATTGATATGAAAAGCGAAATTACTACAGGGTTCTATGTTTTACAAAACTTTTTCTTTAATTATTTAAGAATTCATGTATTTTAATCCATGCTAATGCTGTTCAAACAGCACAACAAACAGCAGAAAGCCAATGCTTAAGCTCTTGCTGTGAGAGTAACTCACCACACTGCACGGCTGCCATGTTGTGTGGGGAGTTGCTCTTAGTTTGGTCTCTTGAGCACTGTTGCCAACAATCTGACATCGTATTTGTTATGGTTTTCAGACTTGAATTGTATATACATATTTACAGTAAAATATTGTTTTCCTGTTACGCCTGATGTATAACCGAATTATTATTTTGTTATTTATTGCAAATGTTATTTGTAACGTAGCGTTACAAAATAATATATCTTACATATAAAACATTTGTAATATAAAATACATAAACACTTAAATCTTTAATATCTAATATTATTATATATTCTAAGCTGCAAGCATATTAGTATAAGTTAGACCTACATGCAATTATTCAATATTATTAAATATTCTAAGCTGCAAGCATATTAATATAAGTAAGACCTACATGCAAGCACAAGACAACGATAATAACAACAACGACAAAATAGTTATTTTTAGACACCAGCCAACAATAACAGCACCAAGAAAACCAGACATAATAGCGAAAGCTACAACAACGACAAAATACTTACTCGCAGACACCAGCCAACAAATAACCGCAACAACAACACCCTCACATACAATAGCCAAAGCTAAGACAACAACAACGAACGAAATATTAAAATACGGACACCAGCCAACAACAATAACAACAACAACAGAGTATGACCACGGCAGCCAGAATTACACTCAAGAAGCCCCAGACTATAGAATTCACAATTGGTTTCAATTGTAAGTAATATAAGAGTGCGCAACAGGCTCGATAGAACAACAATCTACTTCTAGAACAATCTACTTCTAGGTCCAGTTACCAACAGATTACATTACCGCTTACTACCTGATTACCGAACCGATTACCATCTGGTTATCCACCGTTTATCAAACTGACATCCATCTGCTTACCAGCCGACTGCCACCTGATTACCAGTCGATTACCGAACCGATAACCATCTGGTTACCAGTCAATTACCGAACCGATTACCATCTGGTTACTACGCCAATTCACCAGCCGACTGCCACCTGATTACCAGTCAATTACCGAACCGATTACCATCTGGTTACCAGTCAATTACCGAACCGATTACCATCTGGTTACTACGCCAATTACCGACGACTACCAACTTCACACTCGCCTAACTCAATACCCACCCACAACTGTCTGAGACTGCTTTACCATCTTGTGCTGCAGAGATTTAAATAAGTATAATAAGGAATTAATACCTAAATAAGTATAATAAGGAATTAATACTTAAATAAAACAAGCTGTATTGTATATCAAAACTGCGTCTTTTATTTGACAAAGGTTAGTGGATCCCTTGTCTGATCCTGGATTGGCTGAGCTTACCTCAGCCTTTGAGAAAACCACCCTCACAATGGCGCCCGAGCAGGGACCTAACTCCAACAGCGACTGTGGAAAAAATACAACAACCACCAACGACAGCGGAGTAGGTCCGACGCAGAACAGCACACAGCAGCAATCAGACACAGCAGTTGAACCACTCACTCAACCACCTAGCCAGGAAGGCCAACATCTAACTACGGATTCGATCGGGTAGGTATACCTATTGAAGAAGGACAGACTCATCAGCGAGTGTCAGAAGATCGGATTAGAAACCAACGGCTGTATGGTCCAACAACTTCGTCGTCAGCTAAGCGACTTCATCAAAACCAAACGTAATCGGAAGTCGACCGAAAATCTATTGAAGGATCTAGAAGAAGAAGTCACTAAGGATGAGAAAATCTCCGTACCGAGAAGAAAAGAAGTTTTGCTGAACATTCCATCCATATCCAGACCAGAGGCAATGAATATAATTCAACGTTGGGACCTCCACTTCGACGGAGAAGACAACCTCCCAGAGTTTCTCGAGCGTATAGAGGAGCTCGCGGAATGTCACAACCTGCCTCAAGATATGCTACTGCCTTCACTTCCAACCGTACTACGGGGTAAGGCCCTACAATGGTATCGCGTGAAGAAGGCGTACATTTTATCTTGGGAAGTCTTCAAAACCGAAGTCAAGCGATTTTTCATGCCAAAACGGTATCTCGCGCAGCTCGAAGAAAACATTTACCACCGGAAGCAGAGGCAACGTGAGAAAGCTAGGGACTACATACTCGCTATCCAAACACTGATTCGCCAACACCCGCAGCTTAAACACCTGGATCACACTGATCGTATTTATGACGGGCTACGGGTGGAGTACAAGTTGTATGTGAGGCGGAGCGATTTTTTTTCACTGGACGAGCTCATGGAAATGACCGACGAGTACGAGCTGTTGAAAAGGGACGAAGCCAAGGTTACTTGCCAACCGAACTACTACCTTGGAGAGAATAGTCCCCCATACGACCGAAGCATGGCGATGCAAGCTGCATGGTCATCAAAGACAAAGATGTCGTGGACAAAGAAAGTTGTTCTGCTCCTACTGCGGTAAAGATGGAGTATTTTCGAGGACCTGCGACTGTCAAACAGCAACCGCCACCGCAGCAACAGAGAACACTCTCAATAGGTACTGTGTTGACATAAACATTTACGGCCTAAAAATTACTGCTCTCATTGACACCGGCACTACGCTGACATACATAAACAAAGCAATGAAAGAACATCTTCTACACCAAGGAATACAGCCTCGCCAGCATACGCACAGCATCCAACTGGCAGACAAAACCAAGGTCACCTGCAACGAGGTTCTGCCGATTGAAATAGAACTGAATAACCGCACAACCCGAATACTGGCATCATGTCTACCGTCACTCGCCGAACCAATAATCCTAGGGATGGATTTCTTAGCCCAAAGAAAAATAAACATAACACTAGATGGGGTCAACATCAGTAGCCCAATGATTACTCGTGCACCAACGACACTCCCCCTGCATGCTTTGACCAGCCGAGAGTTTTCATACACCGAACAAAATCAACAACTGGAAAACCTTCTCGCCGCTAACCAGACCGCTTTCAATACCATACAAGGTAATTGCGACAACAAAACACAATTCACCAGTCGTGCTGTTAATTTTCTTGCTCAGAGAAAAATATAAATACATTAAAATCTCAACATGAAATGGAGGACAAAACTAAGGTCACCTGCAACGAGGTTCTGCCGATTGAAATAGAACTGAATAACCGCACAACCCGAATACTGGCATCATGTCTACCGTCACTCGCCGAACCAATAATCCTAGGGATGGATTTCTTAGCCCAAAGAAAAATAAACATAACACTAGATGGGGTCAACATCAGTAGCCCAATGATTACTCGTGCACCAACGACACTCCCCCTGCATGCTTTGACCAGCCGAGAGTTTTCATACACCGAACAAAATCAACAACTGGAAAACCTTCTCGCCGCTAACCAGACCGCTTTCAATACCATACAAGGTAATTGCGACAACAAAACACAATTCACCAGTCGTGCTGTTAAAGAGTGTCTAACCGCTCACGGGATTGAATACCGAGTCACAGCCCCCTCCTCACCGCACGAAAATCCAACCGAAAGAACCAACCGGGTTGTCAAGACAATGATAACACAACGGGCTAGTCAAGACCATCGCCATCGGGACCATCAGTTACCAGAAATTACTTTCGCAATTAACCCAGCCACACACGAGTCAACGAGACCGCCCACTCTCATCCGCCATCGACCACTTCGCACAAAAACTGGCGCCGACATTTTCCGGGGCTCACGTAACCACCGAATGGATTTCCCCCAACATCGCAAAGTTAGAAGACACCACAGGACAGAACAACAAAAGACTTTCTCTACGCACACACGTACAACATCTAAAAGAGTTCATACTCAGACCAGCGTCGGGGGAAAACAACACTAACCGGGGAAGTCAATACATTTATTTTGTTTTGTTTTGTTTTGTTTTGTTTGCCTTCACGTCCTTCTCGCCCTGTTTTATTTCTCTCTCTCATAAAACCGATTTATTTTTTTATGTTCGCCACGTCATTTCCCGCATTAATAATGTTTTTTTGTTCTCTTTTCTCTTTTTCTTCCTTCCTCCTCTTCCCTCTTCCTCCTCCGTTTACTTCCTGCGACAACAGACACACCGACCAACCATGGAACGAAGGCGTACATAACTAATTCCGCCGGGCAAGGTAGCCGCCTTCTTAAGAAGCACCACAATGCCAAGGTTACAGCCACCGCCTCCACGATCTCCGCAATGATCAGCGTTCACCGAACCAGCACAGATCCCCAACACAAACTCTTTTTTTTTGTTTTTGTAAAGTAAGGGGGGACTGTAACGTAGCGTTACAAAATAATATATCTTACATATAAAACATTTGTAATATAAAATACATAAACACTTAAATCTTTAATATCTAATATTATTATATATTCTAAGCTGCAAGCATATTAGTATAAGTTAGACCTACATGCAATTATTCAATATTATTAAATATTCTAAGCTGCAAGCATATTAATATAAGTAAGACCTACATGCAAGCACAAGACAACGATAATAACAACAACGACAAAATAGTTATTTTTAGACACCAGCCAACAATAACAGCACCAAGAAAACCAGACATAATAGCGAAAGCTACAACAACGACAAAATACTTACTCGCAGACACCAGCCAACAAATAACCGCAACAACAACACCCTCACATACAATAGCCAAAGCTAAGACAACAACAACGAACGAAATATTAAAATACGGACACCAGCCAACAACAATAACAACAACAACAGAGTATGACCACGGCAGCCAGAATTACACTCAAGAAGCCCCAGACTATAGAATTCACAATTGGTTTCAATTGTAAGTAATATAAGAGTGCGCAACAGGCTCGATAGAACAACAATCTACTTCTAGAACAATCTACTTCTAGGTCCAGTTACCAACAGATTACATTACCGCTTACTACCTGATTACCGAACCGATTACCATCTGGTTATCCACCGTTTATCAAACTGACATCCATCTGCTTACCAGCCGACTGCCACCTGATTACCAGTCGATTACCGAACCGATTACCATCTGGTTACCAGTCAATTACCGAACCGATTACCATCTGGTTACTACGCCAATTCACCAGCCGACTGCCACCTGATTACCAGTCGATTACCGAACCGATTACCATCTGGTTACCAGTCAATTACCGAACCGATTACCATCTGGTTACTACGCCAATTACCGACGACTACCAACTTCACACTCGCCTAACTCAATACCCACCCACAACTGTCTGAGACTGCTTTACCATCTTGTGCTGCAGAGATTTAAATAAGTATAATAAGGAATTAATACCTAAATAAGTATAATAAGGAATTAATACCTAAATAAGTATAATAAGGAATTAATACTTAAATAAAACAAGCTGTATTGTATATCAAAACTGCGTCTTTTATTTGACAAAGGTTAGTGGATCCCTTGTCTGATCCTGGATTGGCTGAGCTTACCTCAGCCTTTGAGAAAACCACCCTCACATATTCATCGACAATAACGCAATCTCGACGAATTGAAAGCTAAACTATTGTATTTATTGTATTTCAGATTTATAATTTGTTTTTATGGCACCACTAGCTACTTTTTGCAGTCATTTTCTTGCTCAGAGAAAAATATAAATACATTAAAATCTCAACATGAAATGGAGGATGAAATTTTTTATTCTTGTAGTTTTTCCAGCATACAAATATTCCATTGCATATGCTCAAATGTTTCTCAACACGATCTGAAATGTCGTAGTGGTATGTCATGGCTTTTGTGCATATGCGCAGAAATTATTTTCATGCTTACAGCCTTATTAAATAGATTTCCTTAACCTTTTTAACCGACTTCAAAAAGGAGGAGGTTCTCAAGTTGGTTGGTTTCTCTGTTTTTTTTTTTTTTTGTGAATGTATGTGCATCGATTACTCCTAAAGTACTTGCCCGATTGTTGTAATTTTTTGTCAACATATAGAGATTATCAACGCGGAGGTGCTCGTCTATGAAAGGGGGCGGTACTCGGAAAAGGGGCGTGTCTCTATAAGAAAAACACTGTATCTCAGTAAATATTGACACTACGGTAATAAAATTCACAGTAAAATTACAAGGGCAAGCACAAATATTTAAAATGACGATCACTTAAGTGGGCGTAATTCTAAAAAAGGGTGTGGTAATGTTGTAAAAACTCTGTATCTCGAAGAAAATTGACACTAGAGTACTGAAATTAAATACAAAGGTAGGCACAATTATTGAAAATTACTATAATTAAAGTGGGCGTAATTTGACAAAGGGGTGTGGCAATATAAGAGAATTACTGTTTCTCGAATAATATTGACACTAGGGTACAGAAATTTATTACAATGGTAGGAAAAATTACTACAAATTTTTGTAAAAAAAAATGGGCGTTATTCGAGAAGGGGAGTGGCAATATTAAAAAAAACACTGTATCTCAATTACTATTGACACTACGATACTAAAATAAAGTGCAAAGGTAGGTACAAATATAACAAATAACTGCCAGTAATGTGGGCGGTATTCGGTAAAGGGGCGTGTCACTATAAGAAAAACACTGTATCTCTGTAAATATTGACACTAGAGTACTAGAGTTAATAAAATTCACAGCAAAAATGCAAGGGTAGGTAAAATTATAAAAAATAACGGTCAGTTAAGTGGCCGTTAGCCGTCATTGAGGTGTGGCAATATTAGAAAAACTCTGTATCTCGAATAATATTGGCACTAGAGTACTAAAGTTAACTACAGGGGTAGGCCAGTTATAAAACAATTTATTTCAATAAAGTGGGGGTTGTTTGATAAAGGGGTGTGGCAATATATGAAACACACTGTATCTCGAATAATATTGACACTGGAGTACTAATGTTGACTACAGAGGTAGGCACAATTATAAAAATTTATTTCAATAAAGTGGGCGTTGTTTGATAAAGGGGTATGGCAATACATAAAAAACATTGTATCTTGAATAATATTGACACTAGAGTACTGATATTTAGTTCAGAGGTAGGCTCACTTATAACAAGTAATTGTCAATAAATATTAGAAAACACTAAATCGAATACTGACGCTACTAACTGAAAAAGTACAAACGTAGGCACAATTATTACAAAATACTACCGAAGAATTGGGCGTTATTCGACTTAGGGGTGTGGCAGTGTGTAAAAAAACTGTATAAAATTGACTTAAGGGTGATAAAATTCATTGTTAGAATGGGTAGAACTATTGAAAACACTATGACAAAAAGTGTGATATTCTTGACAAAGAGGCGTGTCACTATTACAAACACACTATATTTCAGTCAATATTGACATTGGGGTTGGTATAATTAAACTCTTTTTAGAATTGTTGATGAATTATTTTTTATTATCTAATTAAGATCTAATTATAAGTACAAACTTTTTCCAACTGCTCACCTTTTTGTCTTAACATAAGCTTAAATAACTAAAAAGGTGAGCTAAACCAATATGCACACACACACACACACCTTGGTCACAAACAATCTTGGCTCCGCACTCAACTCAGCAGCGACTTAAGAAATCCGACTCCGCTAGCTTGATCGACGCCAGCTGAAGCACGTATTTCCAAAATGCTGATGTCGTTAGTGCAATGAACTGACTGCTCGTGGCCATAGCTTGCACAAACCATTGGCCCTGAACTCGGTTAGCTTCAATGACAATGAAACTGTATCCGTTCCAGTGACCATGGGATCATAAAGCTAGTTTGCAGTCTATTGAACGCAACATTTCCTTCCATTTTTTTGCAAGAGAAATATTACGCTTTTTTTTTTGTTTAGTAAAAAAAAGGAATATTTCTCGATTGCTGTCGTTCAACAGTCCATGTGTGTGGCCACATTGGATTTTTTATAGTTTCTAAATTTTTATAAAATGAAGATCATATAAATCGTAAAGTTAAGTCTGAATTGAATATATGTAATTATTATATTTTTTTTTTTTTTTGTTTTTTAATACACTTGAATAACTTAAATTTTGTTTGTGTTATGACCGTAACAGATATACATTTGATTTTTAAACTTCTAAATTCTTATAAAATTTATATCGTATAATTGTATATGTATATATATTTAATTATTCTTTTAGAATTTACTTGAATATGCTACTTAGTTTTTCTTTTTTTTTTTTGTGTATCATATAATATTTGATTTATCATATAAGATTTTTTTTCACAATTTCTTAGATATTTATTGTTCTTAATATAAGATAATTTTCTTAATTTTAGTAAGAAGTTACGTGTTTCGGTTGGTATTGACTCATTCATGAATATCTTGTTTTTTTTTTTTTTTTTAATTACTTAAGTAGAAGTGGTCCCCCTTTTTTTTTAAGTTTCGCTCACTAATTGGAATGACGTTTTGGGCGTAAATGTCATTGGTCTTGCTAATGGCTTTCTTGGTTTAGGTGTTATGTGAGGGTTAATGTCCGTAGGAGTTTCAATCTCCTGAAGCTGAATATCTACAACAGGTACTAAAGGTGATTTTTTGTTTTTTGTAGTTTTTAAATTTATTAAAAGGAAAATTTTTTTTTTTTTTAATTTTGTTTTTATTGTTTGTTTTATTCGTAATATGGTTTTAACCTGTTGTTATGCGTAACTATTCGTTTGTTTCCTACTTGTACCTGTGTATTGACAGGTCCTTTTACAGCAATCACCCGGTAAGGGCCTCGCCAAATGGCAGCTAATTTACCCTTTCTATTTTCATTTTTTACTAGGACCTGATCTCCTACATGAAAATTCTGTGGTCGTATTGAATGATCGTAATAAGCCTTTGATTGTTGTTTGCTCTTTAATAGGTTATGTCTGGCAATTGCATATGATTTCTGCAGTTTGTGTTTGAGTACGTGGTAGTAACTTTCGTGGTTGTAAATGGGTTCTGGCTCACGCTTTAAATTAGATGGGATATCCGATGTGAACCCATATAAGCACTCCATTGGTGTGAGTTTTGTGCTATCATGGAAACTGTTGTTATATACAAATGTTGCTGTTCGTATATATTGATCCCAGGATTGCGGGTTTCCATCACAAATGCTTCGTAGGTATTCAACTATTGGTCTATGTGCTCGTTCAAGAGCACCATTGGATTGCGGGTGGTAAGCTGAAGTTTGTAGCTTTTTAATTTTTAATAGCTTACAAAGGTCTTTAAAGAGGTCGCTTAAAAAGTTTGTCCCCTGATCGGTTACTATTTGTTTTGGAATACCATAGCGCGTAATAATTTGGTCAAATACCATTTGAGCCACTGTTTGGGCTTCTGCATTTGGGATGGCGTAGCAGTCTACCAATTTGGTGAGGTTATCTTGAAACGTAAGAATATATTGATTATTTGTTTAAGTTTGTTGTAATGGTCCTACGATATCCAAATATATCTTATCAAAAGGTTTTTCCGCGATGTCTGTTATAACCATAGGCATTTTTGTTGGCATTGATGATTTCATTATTTGGCATTTTTTACATTTTTTTATGTAAGTTTTAATGTCGTACAGCATTTTTTTCCACCAATATTTACGACGAATTTTTTTATACGTTTTCAATACACCTTGGTGACCCCCAAAAATGGAATCGTGATAGTCCTTAAGGATAATTTGTATCTCCTCAGGCTTACTCAAAACTTCTACTTTTAAGTTTTCCTTTAGTATGTTGGGTTTAGATTCTTTGTTCACACTCGTGTTATTCTGTTCGGTTAGACTGCTGTCTGTGTCTATTGTAGCAGGTACTTTTAAACTTTTTGACTGCGCTCGAGTTATGGCATAGCATTTTAGTTGGTTTGCTTCAGATGTCGTAATACTTTCTTCTGGTCTAGTGTGTATAATAGCTGTTGTAATAAACTTGGTACTATCGTTTATTTCCGATGGTATTCGGCTTAAAGCATCTGCGTTGGTATTGTATTTTCCCGGTTTATATTCGATTTTATAATCATACTCCGAGAGCTTGTGGTGAAACCTTACCAGTCGCGTGGTAGGATCTTTGGTGTTGAACACGCCTTTGAGTGGTTTATGATCTGTATAAACCGTGAATGGTCGTCCCTGTAGGTAGCATCTAAAATTTTTTGTAGCCCACACAATCGCCAGAAGTTCTTTTTCTATTGTCGAGTATTTTTGTTCGGCTTTGTTTAGAGTTCGGCTCGCATAAGCAATTGGCTTATCTCTTCCTACTTCACCTTGGGAAAGTACAGCACCAATGGCATCATTGCTCGCGTCTGTTGTAAGATTAAAGGGTCTGGCAAAATCTGGATAAATTAGGAGGGGAGGTGAAATGAGTTCATTTTTTATTTTTTTAAATGCTTCTTGACATTTCTCTGTCCATTTAAGTTTAACGTCCTTGCGCAGTAGGTTGGTAATTGGTTTCACTATTTTAGAAAATGCCGGTATAAACTTTCGGTAATAATTTGCAAGGCCCAGAAACGATTGAAGTTGACGCACCGTTTTTGGCACTGGAAAATTTTTAACACTTTCTGTTTTCTTGGGATCGGGGAGTGCTCCTTTCTCTGAGCAGATATGTCCTAAATAAACTATTTCCTTACATAAGAACTGGCACTTTTCAGGCTGGAGTTTGAGGTTATTTTGCCTTAGCTTGGAGAAAACTTTTAGTAGTTTTCTATTATGGTCCTCCAAGTTTTTTCCGTAGATGACTATGTCATCCAAATACACGAAGCATTCAATGCCTTGTAAGCCTGTTAATACATAGTTCATCAACCGTTGAAACGTGGCTGGGGCTCCTTTTAATCCAAAAGGCATACGTTTGAACTCGTAATGCCCATAGTTTGTGCTGAAGGCCGTTTTGGGTCGATCTCTTGGGTGAACTTGTACCTGGTGATAACCACTGGCGAGATCCAGTGTCGTAAAATAACGTGAATGACCTAACTGATCCAATATGTCCTCAATTCGTGGTAATGGGTAAGCGTCGCCAATAGTTTTTTCATTTAGTTTACGAAAATCTACTACGACTCGCCATCTCTTTTCTCCATCTGGTCCTGCTTTTTTGGGAACTACTAAAAGAGGCGAATTCCATGGACTTTTGCTTGGTTGAACTATATCGTCACCTAACATTTCTTTAATTTGGTCATTTATTATTTGTCGTTGTGTCTCAGGCAACCTATACATTTTTTGATTTATTGGGGCTTGATCTTGAATGAGTGGTATTTCATGCGATAACGCCCCAGTGTTTGTCAGTTTGTCACCTTTTAGGTGGAATATGTCATTAAACTCGCGGCAAAGATCTAGTATGGATTTTTTTTCTTCATCATTTAAAGTGTGTCTGACTTTAATTTCCTTTTCGAGTTTAGTCATTCGTAAATTAATTTCCTCAGAGTATATTTTATTGAAAAAAAATTTTTTTAACACAGTCTGTATCAGTATCTTTCTCATCATTTATTGTTAATTGTACCTTTGATGTATTGTTAGTGTTAATTTCGTTTAGTATTGGAACTCTTTCGTATCCCAGTGCAGACGTTAGTTTTAGAGTAAGTTTAGCAAGCCTTACTGTATTATTTGTGGTATTAAGGACGCCTACTAAGGGCTTTTTATTGCCTGTGGGTAGTATACAATTTGATAAAAATACCTGTGATAGGCAGATCATTTCTTCTTTGAAATTAATTGGAAGCTCAATAATCTTATGACACCGCTCCGGTATGACGGCAGGTAAATTAAAAACAACTGTTCGTTCCATGACTTCATGTGTTTGGCTTTTGTTATCTATTTTGTTTTGATTATTGCCTTCGGTTAAGCAGCCAGCTTCCCTTATGGAAGAAGCCTTAAAGACATAACAGGTGGTTTGTATTACCTCCCTGGGCTCCACCTTGTCAGTGTAATGTCCTATTTCGACTGCCCTCTGACAGAGTATTTGATTATTACTCTCAATCATAGATAAGCAAAACTCTTCTGCGCTCGACTGTGTACGAGTGAACTTGAATTGCTTTAAAGTGGTTTTTGTGGGATCTTGTCCTCCGTGATTTTTAAGTTTTTCTCTAATATAATTATGTCTATTTTTCATGGGTATTTGCAGTTCTTCACTGTTAAACTTTGTACGTGGAAATATCAGACGATCATTCGGTCCATCGACATTACAGTGTTTGGAAAGGAAGTCATTTCCTAATAGGCCATCGTCCGGCATGCCACTAATACCATTTATCACTTGAAAAGTGCAAGGGTAATTTTTTTTGGAGTTTATTGTTATATTTCCCTGACAGTTCCCTAGGGTCGTGCCCTTACCAAAAGCTGTTTGTAGAGTGCATTTATTAATTTTTTCTATTTTTGTGTTTTTTTTATACTACTTTTCTTAATTAAACTAACCTCCGCACCCGTGTCCACTATAAGACTTACTGTGTCTGGATTTGCGATATATATAGGCACTCTTATGGTGGGTACGGATGTAGGTGGCTGCAGTTCCCCTGTTTTACTAATGTGTTCTTTTATTGTCGAGTCGGGGAGTTGTGACTCGACCGCGACTCGTTTCCCTGATTCATGGCTTCCCAACGTTGTTTTTGTTGGCATTCAGCTACTAAATGACCATTCCTTCCGCAAAAATCGCATCTAGTGCGTACATTGTAAATTCGCGGAATATTTGGGGTTCTCGTGTCCCTGTTATAACCGCTGTTCCCTGCGTGTATTTTTTGCGTACTGTCAGTGTTATACTTATTGTTGTTTCCTGCCAAATTTCTATTGAACTGTTCACCTGGTCTTGTGTTGTTTAATCGTCGGCAGTCTCTAATGTCATGGTTATATATTTTGCAATTAGAGCAAAATGGTGTATTTTTCCTAGTCAAACACTCTGTATAAGTGTGACCTTTTTTCCTACAAAAATTGCAAGTAATTTTTGCGGCAAAATGTTCGGCAGTTCTAATAGACCTATTTAGTACCTGGCTTGGTTGTTGGGGGTATCCATTAGGAGGACATTCATTGAATTTCCATGGTGGAATCGCAGTCGATGCTGTTGATAAATTTGGGTATGCTGGATACATTTGGGCAGTCTGAATAGGCAAGGCCGTTTGTTGTAATTTTTCCATATCTAGTGCCTTTCGTACTAATAAGTCTAAGGGCTCATCCTTTATTGTTAGTAAGTACTGGCTTAAGTATGGATTCGTAACCGAGCTTTTTAGGGAGTTCTTTGCAAAATCTTCTAATTGTGTTATTACGGGTGCAACTGTTGCACCATATTTTATTCTCGCCGCTTCCTTACATTGTTGTAGTATGTTGCTTATTCGTGCCGTATAGGCAATAAGAGTTTCGTTTGGATGTTGTCGTAAGGTCAATAGTTTGTTTACTTATTCTTGGTATGTTTTTCTAGGTAGGTATGTGCGGCTTAATAGTGTTTCAATATCCTGAAACGAAGTGGGTGGGTTTGAGGCCACTAAATGATAAGCTTCCCCTCGTAATCTTGTGGGTATTATATTTAGAAAGGCTTCCTGTTCTCTTTCTTCTAGACAGTCAAGTACCTTGTTCGAACAACCTAAAAACATTTGAAGGTCACTCACTACTAGGGGGTTTTGGTCACCAGAAAATATGGGAACCAATTGAGCCGTGAGCTTAGCAATTTTTGAATAATCTATTGCCATTTTTTTTTTGTTTGCTGAATCTATTCGGACCGAACTGATAAGGTCTTGTTCTGACTTAGACAGTGAAACACTTAACCAATTCAAACTAACACTTAAGTTACTATCACCTTCTATTTTTGTACAATTATTGTTACAATTACTAGAGCTATCTTCACTTACTTTGAAAGAGTGTGAGTGGGTTTGAAATTTTACCAGTTCTTGCTTGAAGTTTTCCGAATCATCTCTAAATTTTTTTATTTGTTCTGATCTTCTTTCTTGTGTTTCAGTTAGTTTTTTTCTATCCGATCGCAAGTAATCGTGGATAATTTCTCACCCCCTTGTACTCTTTCAATTTGCTGTGTTAAATAGGATTTTAAGTTAATACCGGAATCGTCGCGTACCTTTCCGCTCCTAAGCCTTTTTGGTGACCTCGGTGTAGAGCTTTGCATTTACAGTTGATGGTTTTTGCTTCGTTGTTGCTGTTGTTGTTTTTTAATGCGCCAATTGATTGGTGTTTGGTGTAACTATTTTATGTTGACGTTGATTTCTTTATCCTTGAATGTGAGATTATAGCGCTTTCAATAAAAGGAACGTATTGTTGTTGTTGTTTTCCAGTTGTTTTTCAGTTGCTGTTTGTCTTGTACTATTGATGATTACTTGGTTGTTGTTGTTTTCCAGTTGTTTTTCAGTTGTTGTTTGTCTTGTACTATTGATGATTACTTGGTTGTTGTTGTTTTCCAGTTGTTTTTCAGTTGTTGTTTGTCTTGTTCTATTGATGATTACTTGGTTGTTGTTGTTTTCCAGTTGTTTTTCAGTTGTTGTCTGTGTGTTTATTTTCACATCATAATTATTGTTTTTTGTTTTTTTGTTTTTTATTTACTTGTCTTGTTCTATTGATGATTACTTGGTTGTTGTTGCTTTCCAGTTGTTTTTCAGTTGTTGTCTGTGTGTTTGTAAGATAAATCACAATTTATTTTCACTTCATAGTTATTGTTTTTTGTTTTTTTTTTTTTATTTACTTTTGACTTTTGTCAGAATTGTCAAAAATGCACTGAATTTCACTTTATTCGGTTGTGACTTTAGTTTTTGTTTTTTTTTTTTTTTTCTTTTGGTCCGACAGACCGGCTGCGCCAATTGTTGGTATAATTAAACTCTTTTTAGAATTGTTGATGAATTAATTTTTATTATCTAATTAAGATCTAATTATAAGTACAAACTTTTTCCAACTGCTCACCTTTTTGTCTTAACATAAGCTTAAATAACTAAAAAGGTGAGCTAAACCAATATGCACACACACACACACACCTTGGTCACAAACAATCTTGGCTCCGCACTCAACTCAGCAGCGACTTAAGAAATCCGACTCCGCTAGCTTGATCGACGCCAGCTGAAGCACGTATTTCCAAAATGCTGATGTCGTTAGTGCAATGAACTGACTGCTCGTGGCCATAGCTTGCACAAACCATTGGCCCTGAACTCGGTTAGCTTCAATGACAATGAAACTGTATCCGTTCCAGTGACCATGGGATCATAAAGCTAGTTTGCAGTCTATTGAACGCAACAACTGATAAAAATACAAGAGTAGGTACTGATAAAGATACTGACAAAGAACAGAATAAGAAACGACAGAAAAGCATTTTCCATATTATGAGCATAAATAATTGGTGCTTAATTAATTTAAACACTTTTTTAATATATATCATTTTCTCTAAAAAGAAAGAAATAAAAACTTTTTAACAAAAAAAAAAACCTACTTCAAAATCACTACAAAGTAAAAAATAATTTTAAATTACTTTTATTATTTATTTCTTGGTCAAACTTGATAATTTATTTATATTCATTATTATATTGGAGATCTTATGATATCAATTGTTCTGAATTTTTTTATTTTTATCATAAATATATTAATTTTTTATGATAATAAAAGCTTCGAAGTCGGCGCTAATATAATCATATTTTTTGTGCAGCTGCAACACACATACAGCATTTTAATTAAGATTTAAGAAAATTTAAGATAACAAATTAATGCAGCGTCACCTAAGCAGGATATTCACAAATAAAGAAGTCTTAAATAGAGTAGGGATGGCAAAAATATCATGATTTTATGTCAATGGTTAGCGCTGACTAGAAGCTTTTATTGTCATAAAAAATTAATATATATATGATATAAATAAAAAAAATTCAGAATAATTGATATCATAAGATTTCCAATATAATAATGAATATAAATAAATTATCAAGTTTGACCAAGAAATAAATAATAAAAGTAATTTAAAATTATTTTTTACTTTGTAGTGATTTTGAAGTAGGTTTTTTTTTTTGCTAAAAAGTTTTTTCAATAAATTTGTTCATTATATTGGACGCATCAGAAAATAATTTTTGTTTTTTTTTCCAACGTCTTTTTTAAAATCAAATAGGTTGCTACTATGAAACCTAGTTGCACCAACAGCAAGCATAAATTTAGAAAGATTATATAACGTTTAATGTAGTTGCATTTTCGATTTTATTCCCAACAGAAGCCTAAAATTGTTTTATTTCGCGTGTTAATAAATCTTGAAAAAAAAGTGGTTATTGTGATTGGCGTGCAAAGCAAATTTTTTTTTTATAAAAGCATTATAAATACTGCATTTTCGTTGGTATCCGGTTGTTATAGTTGAACCTTAACCTAATAATTCTACTTTTGAATGGTTTTGTCTATTATATTAGACAGCCTGGCAAAAGCTAAGCAGCGCATGTAAAACGCAAACGCATGTTTAACGTAAATTTTGGCATATTTAAAGCATATTTTAAATAAGATGTTAACATCTTCTATGTACATAAAAATTAATGTGAGTGTGTCAGGGAAACTCTAGCAAAGTCTTGAGAGTGTTCATGTGAAGTTTGGTACCGATAGAACATGGGGGCGTGGCAACACCCATACAACCATAATTTTCGATATCGAATAGCTTTAGAATTACATGTTGCACAGCTCCAAAACTCGTGAATATAAGTCACACATTTATGAAACTCGGAACGAATATAACATTTAGTCGTGTCCTTCGACTGGAAAAATTCTGCAAACATTGTATAATGGGGCGTGGCACCAACCATACAATTCAAATGTTTAATATCGAATAGCTTTGGTACTAAATGTCTCATAACATTTAAACTCAGTATAAAGTTAATTTTTGGCCATGTCGTTCGACCAGAAAAATAGCACGGGCATTGGAAAACGGGGTGTGACTCCATCCACACAAACCAAATTTACTATAGGTACAGAATGGAGTTACCTCTAAGAGATGTTCTTCTTTTTGAAAACTGAGACGGTCAATAGACAAAGGGGTGTGGCTCCGCCCATACAAGCCAAATTTTTGATATCAAATTTCTTTGGAAGTAAAAGTCGCTGAGCATTGAAATTCAGAATGGAGTTACCATTTGGTAATGTCCTTCTAATATAAAATTGGGCCGGGCTTTTGACAAGTGGGTGTACCTCCCCATACAAGCTTCATTTTTGATCGAATAGGTTTTGAAGTTACAGATGAAGTACATGTGTTTGTTTCGGATATTGCTAGTATTATATATAAGGAGTAGCAAAATAAATGAATAAATTAAAGTTTAAATTGACCTTAAAATATTTTAAATGTTGAAGATAAAAAAAAATACAATTCCAAAAGAATAGAATATTTTGCGGATGAGTCCGAACAAATCAATTTTCAGTTGATCTCGTTTATTAGCCGGTGTTAGTTGATGCTTACGTAGAGTCGTTAAATTATTGTGCAATTTGTGCGTTTTAAATTGTTAAATTGTTTAAAAAATTTGTTAAATAATATATTTGTTATTATGTGGTGCCTGCAAGTGTTTGTATTTTCATATTTTTTGTCTTTTTTATTAATTATTTGAACTTATTATTTTCTTGCTTAACTTCTTCTGTGCTAGCTGCTTGTTTTTATATTCTTGAATTCCTCCTTGTGGGTTATTTGTTTATTTATATATACATATATATATAAGAGCACAGGCATACTGTTGCTGTTGCTTCTAAACTGTTTGAAGTGTATTGTTAACCCTTTAAGCGCTATTTAATTTTTACACAAAAAATAATTAAAATCATTTATTTATTTTTTTATACTGATAGTTTTTTTGTTTTTGTTGTTTATTTTTGTAATGAGTTATTTTTCTTCAGATAATATGGCTGCTTGTTCTTTAAACGAGCTTTGCAAAAGCCAAAACATTCTGAACCCCATGTCCAATTGTTCTGGGCCTTGTGAGCAAATGTTCCATTCTACTTGCGCGGGTATATCCAAGTCGTGTCTCGATGATTTAATATCAACGAGATCAGGTCTTCGTTGGAATTGTGCTTCGTACAGGGCCCTTTCCCCAGATGAAAAAAAAAACAAAAACAAATTGGCCATTTCAGCCCTAGAAAGGACTTTGACCGAGCTTCTAATGATCAATTGTGTTGTATGTGTTATTAAATGTTTGCACACGAATGACCGAGAACTGGACCTACATGTTTTATGCCGACTCCGAACGGCTAAAGTTCATGTTCTCAGGAAGCTTTGCATGGCATTATTTACTCTCTGAGGTTTGCCATTGTCTGCAGAGAGGTGGTGACCGATCAGAAAAATTTTTTATTGAAAAAAGCTTTTCGCCGCGGCTGAGGATCGAACCCGGGCTCCAAGCATGCTTGGCCACACACTTAACCTGCATGCCACGGTCACCACTTTATTAAAAAAAAAAGGTTTTTGGGGAAAGTCTAAATTCGTTGAATAACAATTTCAGAGAAATTGTAACATTTTTTAGCGAAGTAAATGCCATACCCAATACTAGCGTCTACGATAAGATTTATATTCCGGAAAATACCATTCCTTCTCTGTCTCAGACAGTTTCATCCGAAACAGAAAAATAAAAGTAACAAGCGTCGCAAGGCGTCTCTAAATACCCATCAAGCTATGCAGCCCTCAGCTATGCCTTTAGAAATAAATAATGTAGTTACTTCTGTGTTGCCATCAATTACTCCTCCATTGAATAATAGTCCAATTTTAACTCAGCCCAACAATGAATCAAATTTAATTTTAGGGCAGTGTCCAGGAGAAAAATGATTTTTCTTTCACGCCTTCAACCTGATACAACTACGGAAAATGTTGTGACGTTTGTTAAACAAAATTATTTAATAAGCCATAATGCATTCTGTTCATGCAAAAAAATAGGTAACAAACTCTCCCACGCGTCCTTCATTCTCACAGTTGCAGCTGAAAAGTTTGCAACTGTTTTAAACTCTAATTTGTGGGGCAATAATATTCTCGTTTCAAAGTTTCAGCCAAAAAACAAGTCTAGAAGGTCCAACAAACCGACGGACGCGTCAGACTCAAAAAAAAATAAATAGGCTATCCCTTTACTATCAAAATGTAAGGGGATTACGTTCTAAGACGCATGACATATTTTTGTCAACTCTGAATTTTTCTGAGGATATTATTGCGTTAACTGAGACGTGGCTGAATGGAAGCATTACAGACTTGGAATTGTTTGACAATAGTTTCCAAGTTTTTAGAAAGGACAGACTCATTGACAATACTTCTGCTGTTGGTGGTGGTGTCTTAGTAGCTGTAAGGCACTGCTTTGTTAGTTCCTTTATTAATATTCCCTGCTCTTCCAATATCGAACTTATATGCGGTAAGGTTATAAATTGTAATTCCAATGTATATATTGTTAATGCGTGTGTTCCTCCAAAGAGCAGTGCTGACGTTTATGCAAACCTTGCGGATTACATAGAATACATTATAAATTTACTTGACGTTAATGACGACATTTTATTGTTGGGCGATTTTAATTTGCCTGACTTAAAATGGCATTCTTCTGACGATGATACATATTAATGTGTATCTAATTCGAAGACCCGCCAAGAACATATACTTGTTGATAATATATGTTCTGACTTACAACAAGTGAGTCTTAATCGACTTCTTGACCTGGTCTTAACTACAGACAGTAACAATGTCATTGTTAAGAGGGCCGTCCATACTCTTACAACTGTTGATGAATACCATCCACCATTGATTATTTGGTACAAATCAGATAGAGTTAATTCAAATTCCATTAACAAAGTTTATGAATTCAACTTTAAAAAAGCTGACTTTTTGAAGTTGAATAATTTGATTCATAGTAAACTCAATGCAATTTTAGAATACATAAATGAAAATAATCTTAATACTTCCATTAGTTACTTTTAGTTAGAACTCTTTGCTATGTTTTCTCAATCCGTACCATATAGCCTCAAATTTGCGAATAATTCGACGTACCCCTGGTACACAAAGGAATTTATAAACACTTCGCAACAACAGAAACAGAGCATGGAAAAAATATGTCTGTAGCTAAGACTCAAATGATCTAGAAACTTACAAATGTTTGTTTCTGGAATTTGAAAATTGCTCAGCTCCGCTATATAATGAATAATAAGACAATATTAAGCTGAGAATATTGTCTAATCCAAGGGAATGTTGGGAATTCATAAATACAATTCCGAGGGGTTTTGTCTTCTGCATTTGTTGCGGAATCAGGTGTTCCTCACAGTCACTTATATCCACTTCTGTTAATTTTAGCCATTAATGATGTTACCCACATTATTACACACTCTCATCTGTTAATTTATGCAGATGATATGAAAATATACAGAACAATAAATGCTAAAGACGACTCCAACCTACTCCAGGCTGACCTGAAATCTTTTGAAGTTTGGTGTTATAAAAATAATATGTTTCTAAATCCTGTTAAATGCCAAACTATAACCTTTTCGCTAAAGGAATAATTTCATTTTTGACTATAATATTAAAGATACTGCTTTAAGTCGTGTTGAGGCCGTCAAAGACCTTGGTATATGCATGGATTTTAAGCTATCGTTCAACAATCATATTGATTGCATTTGTAAAAAAGCATCTTCAATGCTTGGATTTATAAAACGCTGGGCCAAAGAATTCAATAGCATGATTACAACTATAACATTGTATTATGCAATAGTGCGCCCTCACTTGGAGTACGCAAGTCAAGTTTGGTCCCCAAGTTATAGTGTGCATGTTGAAAGTTAGAGAGAATCCAAAAACGTTTTGTTCGGTTTGTTCTTAGGGGCTTAGGTGGTATTGATTTTTTGAACCTTCCTCCTAACGAGGATCGTAGAAGTATTAGAAATGCTAGCAACTTAATTTATCTACCATTTAGTATAACAAATTACATGGCTACTGCTCCCTTGAACCGCATGAGTGCCAGTAGAGGGCTATAGGAGTTCTGGCTCACTTACCCGAGACACAAACCACACTTACCCAAGACACACACAAATTTCTGATATAAAAACTCACCACTAGAGGCGCTTTTCACAAAAGTTTCACCACTACTCACCACTATGTGTTTCACCTATGTTTGTCGTCAGAGTCCGCTAGCAGATGTGTCTCTTGGGTCTGTGTCTCGGGGCGAGCACTAAGTGTAGTGGTTTGTGTCTAGGGTTTTGTTTGTTTGGAAATGGTGGATATTATGTTTCTCGGAGCGATCACTATAGGCGAAGCCAACTTTTGAAGACAAGGTGATGGAAAACAATTTCTATAAAGCATGTTGAATATAAGTTTTTTTTTATTTATATATGTGCATATGAATTTTGATTATTAAAAATGCGACTGTTGCTGCCAACCGCAAGACAGTGCTTTCATAAACTGATAGCATCACAATTTTTGCTGTATAAATGTCTTGGATTTTGTTTTAATTTATGCAGTACATTTTGAACGTGTAACTAAAAGTCAAACAGATAAAATCATACAATAAAAAAAAGCGGAAAATAGCAAACATCATGTCGACGGAATTCTTTTTAAAAGTCAACACAGTCTTTTTTGCAAAATTCATAAAGTTGTGTGGGGCGAAGAAATTGAGGAAGTAAAAAACCTCAACACAAAAAATGCCATCATATCAAGGGATACAAATCTAAGTGATTGGTTTAAAGAAAATGTGCAGAACAAAATCCTCAAAAAATGTGATGATTTTCAAGAAAGAGATAGTGGCTGGGCGGTGAAAGAAATTGTAAAACTTACAATTAATATGAATAAATATTCACCCATGAAAGCTTCATCAGTTTTAGAGCTGCCGCAATATATTGCAAAGAAGAAAGCTTGCAAAAACGTAAAAAATTTGGAAAAAGCTTGCTTTGCATGGGCTATTGTGTCTTCACTCTACCCCGTTGATAAAAATGCTGAACGCATTTCAAAATATCCACATTTTTATACGGTTTTGAATCTCAAAGGCATTACATTTCCAGTTAAAAGACCTGATATAAAAAAGTTCGAAGAAATAAATGACATAAGTATTAACGTAAATGAACTTCAACAAGAAAGGAAAACAGATTTATACAAGGTTTTGCCGAGCAGGTTAACGGAAAAAAAACGGGAGAAACATGTTAACTTGTTGTTTATAGAAAAAAAGTTTAATGAAAAAGAAGAAGAAGTTCAAGAAGACGTACTACAGTATCATTATGTCTGGATTTAAAATATTTCGTGGCTCGTATCAAGCCAGTTATCATCAGCTCATGGAACTAAATACCTTTGCGAGAGATGCCTCCATTACTTTTATTCAAATGCGCGCTTGCAAACTCATATTGAAGAATGCAAGAAACGCAATGAATATAAAGTGGCTTTTCCACCGCAAAAAAGCGGAAATTTAGCAATATAAAAATAAAGAGCGAGTCCATTACATGAAACATGAGGCTCATAGTGTGGGGTACTTTTTTAAATGCTCCTATGATGATAGCTTGTCAGGCTATAAAAGTTATAGAGGTTTACGCTGTGCGGAATGGTTTGCAAAAGAGCTTGAGCAAATAGGAAACACAGTGGAATCTATCTTAAATCTGATAAAACCTATGGAGAATATCACACTAGAACAAATTCAGAGCTTTATTTCAGAGCCAAATTGTCATATCTGCGATAAACCGTTTACGGAATCTGATGTTAAAGTTAAATATCATTGCCATCTAACAGGCAAATACAGAGGACTCGCACATCAGGCTTGTAATTTAAAATACAAGGACAGTAATATTATACTAATTATAATACACAATCTGAGCGGGAATGATGCCCATTTACTGATTGAAGATATATCAAATAGTCATTTGAAAATATTGCCAAATAACATCGAAAAGTATATCGCTGTAAAAAAGATTGCGACATCAAATTGAAGTTTATTGACTCCTTCCGATTTATGGCTTCATCCCTGGATAAACTAGCATCATATCTTACGAAAAAAAAATTATAGATGCTCAGTTTCCGAACATTGGTGATGAAAAGTTGAAGCTGCTGAAGAGGAAAGGAGTGTTCCCATATGAATATATTTCAAATTGGGCGAGTCTAGAAGAAACTCAATTACCGGCAAAAGAAAATTTTTATAGTTGCTTAGGACAATGTCATATTAGTTCTGAGGAGAAGTTTATTTGGAGTATCCAACTGCCATACATGATAAGCATAAGGAACTACCTTTTTCTCCTGAGAAAAGAGCTCCACCAGGTGCTAAAGATACAAAAATGTTGGCAACGTTATTCAATAAAGGAAAATATGTAATTCATTATAGGAATCTAAATGAGTATTTAAATGAAGGGTTAACACGTTCAAAAATTCATCGCGCCTTGAAGTTCTCCCAAGCTGTTTGGATGAAGCCATATATTATTATTATTATTCTTATTTATTTTAAGCTAAGCCTTTGAGGCTTTATAGCTTTTAAAATTTAGCCATTTACAAAACAATTTATTGTAATTATATATAACAATTTAGAATATAGCATAATAACTGAAGTATAATGATATTTTAACATTGACGTAATATAAAATTCGATGTTTCAAAATAATACATATTAACATTGTGGAACCAAGGCAAACATGGTTGTGATTTAAAGCACCATGGTGTCGAGGTGCACCTAGAACGGTGGGAGGTATCAAGACAAACAAGGTCTGTACGCCACACTGATAAGTATAACCATATACATAATACATTTCGTTCACAGCAAGGTAGTATTTCGACAAACAAGGTCATATTTACCACACCAACTTCCATAGAAACAAAGAAATGGTTGCAAACGCTGGCACTGAGACAACTAGGTCTCATTGGCCTGTCGTATTATTATATGTCAGACAAATCGTTCTCGCTGATTGTAGGGCAAAGTCCAAAAGATACAACCAGCACAGCACAACAGAAAAAATGCGTTTACATTCACCAAGCATGTTCGATTATATTAAATAGGGATCCAAAACAGGTTCAGGTCATATCCATCCAGATGTATATGTTGTATTATGTATATCCATAACCAGGTGAGAATTATGTGCCATTGGAAGATCATGATTATTGTCGGTACTGCAGTCAATCTATTATTTTATGTTTAATTGAGTACATGGATTCATTTAATGATATAACATTTGAAACAGAATTAAAGTCTCCGCAAGCGCTTCTTAATGGTTCATTATGCAAGTAATTTGTTCAACAAAAGTTCATAAAAAGTTACTCAAAAGATCTTCTAGGACGAAGTGGAATATTACAGTAAATTTTACCCAATAAATATGGACTGTCTACATGTCCATGTAAAAGCTTAAAAATCCAACTAACGTTAAGCATAACTCTCGTATTTTTCAAAGTAGGAAGAATTTTTCAAAGGCGATATTCATAAGGTGGTAAATTAAAGCTAATATTCCAATAAAGATAGTTCAGGCAGAACAAAAGAAATTTTTTCTGAACAGATTCAATGTCATCGATATAACAACCATATCGTGGACACCATACAATTGAAGCATATTCTAAGATAGGCCGAACTAGAGCAGTGAATAAAGTTTTAGTAATGAAAGGATCATTAAACTCTTGTGCCCAACGTTTAATAAATCCTAGGGTACTATTTGCTCTATTTATTATTTTATTTATATGAATGTGAAATCGTAGTTTAGGATCCATGGTAACTCCAAGATCATGGAAACTATCTAAGGATTCTAATGTGTAGTCACATATTTTGAAATTACACTTTAAGAATGTTTTCGCGAGAAGGTCATGTGCTTACATTTTTTCATATTAAGATTCATTCGATTTATTCTGCACCAGCTATGAAGATTGTTGATGTCAATTTGTAAGAATAAACCATCATATTCATTCTTAAAAGACAGGAATAGTTTGACGTCGTCAGCATACATCAAGATGTTAGAATGCTTTATGACCGATGGCAAATTGTTTATATAAAGAAGAAACAAAAGTGGCCCAAGATGACTTCCTTGGGGTACTCCAGAGATAACAGGAAACTCGTATGATTTCACGAGTTTAAATAGAACAGATTGTGTTCTGTTACTTAAATACGATTCGATCAATCTCAATCAATTTTTGTGGGAAATCTAATCAAAGATAATTTTAGAATCAAGAGCTTGTCATTTACAACATCAAAAGCTTTGCTAAAGTCCGTGTAAATAACATCAGTCTGTAAACCTTCTCCAAAATTTTCTATTATTATAGATGTAAATTCAAGTAGGTTAGTGACCGTAGATTTTCCTGAGAGGAATCCATGTTGACATGGGGAAATCAACGACTTAACACTATGAGATAATTTTGAAGTAATAATTGCTTCAAAAAGTTTGGGCAAAGCACTTAATTTCGCAATTCCACGATAGTTATCAATTAAAGATCTATTCCCAGATTTATGCAATGGGATAATGAATGAGGACTTCCAGATAGTTGGAAAATAGCAAGCCTTTAGAGAATAGGTAAAAAGCAAAGTGATTGGAGTTACTAATTCTTCACAGCAATATTTCAAAATGCAAGATGGGATGTTGTCGGGACCACTTTTATACGAAGTTTAAAGATCTTTTAGATAAGATAAAACTGTATTGTTGTCAACTATTGGGAGTCAAATATCCCCAGAATGAACATTAAAAGGATAGCTACCATTATCAAAAGATGACGACGAGTAAGTCGACTTGAAGAAGTCAGCAAAAAGGTTACAAATGCTATAATTATTATCAGACTCCACATTTTTATGCTATGTGTTCCTTGAAATTTTTTATAATATTTAGATTTAAAGTTTCTCAATTTTCTTAATTCATTGGAACAGGGCCTGGTATTATAAATGCTTTTCTTTGCGGAATAGATCAAGTGAAGCAGTCAATGAGCGTTGTATTAAACGCGCAGACCGCAGCATCCAGATTCTGTGAAGATAAAACTTTTGTATTAAGATGCAGTATAGATGACCAATTTATACTGGACAAACTATTTTTTAACATAACATAGTTAGTTTTTTTAAAGTTGAATTCCATGAATTGTTGACTAGCACGATTCTGTATAGATGGTTTAGGAAAATTGAGACTAGTTTCAATGGTTGGATGGTGGGAATCTTCAGGAGTGACCAGAGGATTGGACCTTGACACTGAAGCAATGTTGCTTTCATCAAAAAATACCAGATTGTGCAAATGGTTATTCTTATTCAAGTGACAGTTTAGTTGGAAAAGCTCATTTGGACTTGAAAGCTCATTTGAAAAGTAATTATCAGATGAACTTTCAGGCGATGGTAAATATATTGAAGAGTTTTCAGAACAATAGTTCCAAGAAACATAGGGTAAGTTAAAGTCACCAGTTATTAAGATATGATCATTAGGATGTAGCATTAGGAAAACTTTACTAATAGAAGCCAAATGTTTGCTATACACTTCCAAGTTAAAAAAGGGAGGTATATATGAGCATGTTATATAAAGACTCAAAAAACCGTACTTTGTAGCACACAACAGAATTCTATGTCTGCAGCTTCAAGGATAACTATTTCTTGAGAGAAATGTGTTGATTTAACCGCAATCAGCACTCCCCCACCATTAGAGCAATTACCAGGAATAGAATTTCTATCTTTACGATAAATATTAAATTTGTTACATAGAATTTCAGAATTCAAAGTATTAGGTCTAAGCCAAGTCTCACTGAAGGCAATTATATCGTAATGAATGTTGTGACTCATAATAAATAAATTAATCAATTTAGTGTTAATACCACGAACGTTTTGATATAAGATGCGGAACTGTAGGCAGCAATCTAGTTTTTTTGGTTCATGTCGCGAACAGGTAAAGTAGCAAGTTCATGAGAGAACTTGAATTTATAAACAGAAATATTTGTATTCAAAATATTAAGGCTTGTATTTAAAAAGTAAAGGATGTCATCCTCAGACGTATCAGCTGCAAATCGTGAAACAAATATAGATCTTGCAGGCGGAATTACTACAAGATTTTTGTGCTCTGGCTGATTTGATCTACTTATCGATATTAGTTTAGGTATTGCACCTGTATTATAAGTAAAAGCCACCGAATTACCATCACTTGATAAAACGCAAGTTTTAGCATAAGATAAAGCGCCAGAAGTAGAAGGAGAGTTAGTGCTTAAGTTAATTGATGGAATAACAGCAGAAGCCTCAGCCAAACGTAAATTGGTGTCGACAAATGCTGGAGAATTTGCAGTAGCCACATCATTAGTATTATGGACTTTGGCTACAACCTCAATTTCAGTTGTGAATGCTTCACCTGAAGTATTTAAGTTGGGTGAAGGCTCAATATTACACCCAGTAGTGGGTTGTGGAGTTACATTGGTAGACGGAGAGGCTGCTTTAGCAGTAGCATTGGTCAGGCTCCGGAGATTATTTTTGCTACGTTTGCGCTTAGGAGAGATAAAAGCCTCATCCATGCACTTAGACGATTTAAACAAATTCCCTTACTCCGACAATCTATTCTGAGCCGCCTCTAGGTCCTTTGAGACCACCAAGAAGCCCTTTCTTGATTGCCTTATCAGCTTTAAAATATCAACATCCGTTGCTCTGCATTCTTCGCATGCCCAACGTAAACCTTTGTTTTCGTTAAGTGCATCGAAAACACGAGCATTTAGTGCTGCCCACTTAAAGTGAAAAAAGGATTCACACAACCAGCAATTCACAATACGGTCGGATTCTCCTTTAACAGCACAGTTCCGGAATTTGCAGTACATAATTACTTTTATTAAATTTTAATTAAAGTTTAGTTTTAAGGTAATATAAAATTAAATTTTTAGATTCAAAAGTAGCTTTGGCAACCCTGTTTGAAGAAGTTTGATAAGCACAGAAAAGTCACCGGTTTGTGTAATAGCTAAGAAGGAGCAAGAACTTAGATGTACACAAATGTCAGAACAGCTGATAAGAATAAACAAAAAACTTACACTCTCTGAGAATAGATGTTTTGTTAAAGCAGAATAAAAAATAAAAAAATTGCAAAGATATATATGTAAACTAATTTGATTTATAATAAAAGGATCATTCCAGTGCATTCACTGAATGTAACTGCAGAAATCCAACGACGATCCTCAGCAAAATACAGCAAGTTAAATTAGAATGAATTTATAAAGTTAAAATCCGGTTAAAGAAAGAATTTAAAATAAAAACTTAAGGAGCTGAAGTAAAAAACGAACTTGTAGCAAGTAGCAAGAGTTGCCAGATGATATCGAATTAGATACCTCTTTAAGACAAAACGCAAAAAACGAATTAAAAAAAAATCTATTCAAGTTGATGTGTAATGCAGTTTTTGGAAAAACAATGGAAAATGTTCGCCTTCGACGTGATATTAAACTTGTAACAAGCTGGCAAGGACGTTACTGGGCTGAAGCACTAATATCGAAACCAAATTTCCACAGTCGCTCAATATTTGATGATAATTTGGCTGCTATTGAACTTTAGAAAACAGAAGTAATATTCGATAAACCAATTTATATTGGAATGGCTAAATTAGATATCTCCAAAACATTGCTATATGAGTTTCATTATAAATACATAAAATGCAATTATGATGATAATTGCGAGCTATGATATAATGATACCGATTCACTTATATACGAAATAAAAACAAATGATGTTTACATGGATATGAGTCAACATTTACACAGATTCGATACATCTGGTTATTCTGCAAGCAATCCATATAATTTAATGCAAGTTAACAAGAAAAAACTTATGAAAGATGAAAACAATGGTCAATTTATGTTGGAATTTGTTGCATTACGGGCTTAAATGTATGCTTTACGCGTTCAAGGGGATGATTCTCAGCAACATATTATTAAAAAAAACCTTTTTAACAAAAAAAATCTACTTCAAAATCACTACAAAGTAAAAAATAATTTTAAATTACTTTTCCTATTAATCGTGGTAAAATCTGATAATTTATTTATATACATTATTATATCGGTAATCTTATTATTTTAACTGTTCCTAATTGGTTTTATTTTTATCATAAATATATTTTTTTTATGATAATAAAAGCTTTGTAGTCGGCGCTAATCTTTATCATTAAATCAGGACTATTTTACCATCCCTACCCTAATTTCAACTTGTTTTATTTTTTTAGTTTAAGGCCCGTATTCACCAACCTTTATATTTTTTTAGCGTGCTATTTTTGCCTTTTTGGTATTCACCAATATTTTATTTTTAAGCAACCGCTGACTTCTCTATAAAATAGCAATCGATTCCAACCTTAAAACAAAACAATACCTAATAGTAGGTTTTGCTTTGTCAAATATTGTATGGCAAACTACTATTCGAAAAGTTCGAACATAAGTTCGAAACAAAAAATGTAGATTGCTTGGTGAATACCAAAAAAATAGTAAACTAAAACGCCTGCTGAAATAAAGCGAGTACTATATCGAGGTTGGTGAATACGGGCATAAGAGTAATTTTAAAAGCTTTGCATACATAAACATTCTCAATCTAATGTTTGAGTGAGCTTGGAAAACTGATTTTATTAGCGCCGACTTCGATGCTTTTTTTATCATAAAAAAATAATATATTTATGATAAAAATAGAACAAATTAGGAAAAGTTTAAAAAATAAGATTTCTAATATAATAATGTACATAAATAAATTATCAGATTTTACCACAATTAATAGGAAAAGTAATTTAAAATTATTTTTTACTTTGTAGTGATTTTGAAGTAAGTTTTTTTTTTTTGTTAATAAGTTATTGTTTCTTCCTTTTTAGAGTATATGATAAATTTTAGGAAAAGTTTGTAAACTAAATTATTTAAGCTCATAATTTAAAAAATGTTTTTTTTTCTGTCGTTTCTTATTCTTTACTCTTTTGAATTTTTTAAAACACTTGCAAGAATTATTAAGGAAAATTTCAAATATTTCACTTTTTCATGGTTTGTTGATTATTTTCAATTTCTGTCTCTTTACAAATTTTATTTAAGTGTCACGCGCTATTTTGAATCCCGCCTATGTACTTTATAATAATTCAACCTTGCTCTGCACCCAATTTTAGTTCTCTAGCATCAGTATTAACCGATATATAGTATTTTCTTAAAGTGCCTCACGTTTTTTTTAATCTCTCCCACCTTTTTAATTATTCTACCTACCCACCTACCAAATATTAGAACGCAAGTTTCAATATTTACTGAAATGCAGGGTTTTTCTAATTGTGACTCGCTTCTTTGTTGAATCTAATCTACTTTTTTGATTGTATTTTGTTATAACTCTACCTATTCTTGAATTGATTTCAATACCATAGTGTCAATATTGACTGAGATATAGTGTTTTTTCTAATAGTGACACGCATCGTTGTCGAATTGTCGAATTTCGCCCACTTTGTCATGGTGTTTTCAATAATTCTACCCATTCTTACAATGAATTTTATCACTCTTGTGTCAATATTATACAATTTTTTCAAACACTGCCACACCCTTAGTCGAATAACGCCCACTTCCTTGGTATTAATTTGTAATAACTGTGCCTACCTCTGTACTAAATTTCAGTATTCTAGTGTCAATATTATTCGAGATACAATGTGTTTCAAATATTGCCACACCCCTTTATCAAACAACCCCCACTTTCTATACTTTTAAGTAAAATTTAAGTAATTAATTTTCTATACTTTTGCCTACCTCTGTAGTAAACTTTAGTACTCTAGTGTCAATATTATTCGAGATACAATGTGTTTCAAATATTGCCACACCTCTTTGTCAAATAACGCCTATTTAACTGACCGTAATTTTTTATAATTGTACCTACCCTTGCAATATCTCAGTAAATAATGTCAGTACCCTTGTGGCAATATTTACTGAGATAGTGTTTTTCTAAAAGTAACACGCCCCTTTATCGAATACCGCCCACATTATTGGCAGTAATTTGTTATACTTGTGCCTACCTCTGCACTAAATTTTAGTATCCTAGTGCCAATAGTATTCGAGATACAGTGTTTTTTTAATATTGCCACACCCCTTATCGAATAACGCCCATTTTTTTTTTACAAAAATTTATAGAATTTGTACCTACCGCTGTAATAAATGTCTGTACCTTTGTGTCAATATTATTCGAGATACAGTAATTGTCTTATATTGCCACACCCCTTTTTCGAATAACGCCCACTTTTTTGATAGTTATTTTCAATAATTGTGCCTACCTCTGTACTAAATTTCAGTACTCTAGTGTCAATTTTATTCGAGAAACAGAGTTTTTCCAATATTGCCACACCCTTTTTTAGAACGCCCACTTAAGTGATTGTATTTTTTAATATTCGTGCCTGCCCTTCTAATTTTACAGTGAATTTTATTTCTCTAGTGGCAATATTTCCTGAAATACAGTGTTTTTTGTAGCGACACGCCCCTTTGTCGATTACCGCCCTTTTTTATAGACGGGCACCTCCGCGTTGATGATCTCTATATGTTGAAAAAAAATTACGGCAATCGGGCAAGTACTTTAGGAGTAATCGATGTACATACATTCACACAAAAAAAAAAAAACAGAGAAACCAACCAACTTGAGAACCTCCTCCTTTTTGAAGTCGGTTAAAAAGCAAAAGGAGTAAAGCCGTCTGTGATAAGAGACATAAAATTCGAAGATTACAAAAATTGTCTTGAAGAAAATGTGGAGCATTCTCATGTGCAAAACACAATAAGGTCCGAGAAACACATTCTCTACAACACATCATAGAAAAAAATTTCGCTAAGCCCTTTTGATAACAAGAGGTATTTAATTCAGCACAGCTTCCTAACATTACCTTGGGGTCATCACGATATATCATAAATAAATGTAAACAAATCTTAAAAGAAAAAAATTATTATTTTATTTATTTTTATTTTCATCATATTTACATACATATTTGATAAAAAATAAAAATGATTTTTTTTTTTGTTTATTTATAACTGTAAAGAAATTTTACTTCCCGAAGTAAAAAGTCTTCACGCTGGGGGGAATTTCCGCATCCTCGTCCTCCTCCTCCTCGCAGCTCTCATCGAACTTGTTAACCTCCCATTCGAATTGGGCATTCCGTGACACGGCAAGAACGTTCGCATTCAGCCCCCTTACCTCATCTTCGGTTAGGGTGCTGAACTTAGCTGAGAGGAAGAGTAGCACTTCCTCCAGCTCGAGTGCCACTTTCATCCCGAATTTGGTTTTCACCCTCCTCGCCTCGAGAATGCGGTACTTCTTCCCCGCAATTAGAGCCTTCACGCCCGCTGCAGGCTTATGGGTCTTATTCTTTGCAGCAAAAATATTTTTTAAGGTCTTGAAGTTCATAATTCTTGAAGTTCAACTTGACTTGACTAACTAATTTATTTTAAACGCAGGCATATTTATATCATCTCAACTCTATTTAGTTCTCAATTTAAGACGGAAGACCGCAAAAACAAATTTTTTTAAACGGATATATTTAATACCATGAGTGCATGAACATGAGTGCATGAACATTATAGATAAAATGAGGTTTCTACCAAAGTGAGCGTGTGGAATTTGCAAAGACTCTACAAAATGTTGGAACTACAAAAATGCGGTTTCTACCAAAGTGAGCGTGTGAAATTTGCATAGACTCCAAAAAGTGAGCGTGTGGAATTTTCAAAGACTCTACAAAATGTTGGAACTACAAAAATTCGGTTTCTACCAAAGTGAGCGTGTGGAATTTGCAAAGACTCTACAAAATGTTGGAACTACAAAAATGCGGTTTCTACCAAAGTGAGCGTGTGAAATTTGCATAGACTCCAAAAAAAAAAAAAAATATTAGAACTACACCATGTAGAAAAGCAAGATGCGGTTTTATCGATTATAAAACTTATCATTATTTTTCAAATTTTTCCCCCTTCAAACTAAAATGAAACAAATTATTCAACATTTTTCATTTTTTTTTGTTTATTTTTTATTTTTTTTTAACATTGAAGATAAGAATTTTAAGCATAAGTGACCACAGTTCATTGTATCAAAATATTGATATCTAGCGTAATTATAGTTAATGTTATCCCCTAAATAATTAACTAGTTGCTTTGGTGGTTGCAAGTTTCCGAAGCTATCAAAATATTCGATTTCATTGTTGTTTTTCCAGTATGCTACCCAATGTGTGCCAGGCTCCTTTGAACTATCCAAATTTACTATTCCACACTCTTTTTTGAGTGGTTTACTTGGTAGAGTGTCACACATAAACACCCCCCTAAAATGTAGAATATTTTTTCCGTATTTTTTCAAGTCTATATCAGACAGGGCTCTTTAAGGTAGCTCCATTAAAAATTTAGTTGATAAGGTTTGAAATACAATCCAAATCCTCTTTGATATGGTTTCAAGAACATGCCTCTACCCAATGCAATGGATTCCATTGCGCTATTATGTCGTTTTGCTTCGGTAAGCTGTTTCTTCCCATTTTTCACTGCATTAATTGTCTTTGTAATGCCAGATACTCCACCAGCTAGACCACCAAGTGCACCCAATGCAGCGAATATAGGCGCAAGTGGAAGAAAACCTCAAAATTTAGGTAGTGGTGTTTTTATTAGAGATTTTTTACCCTTAAAAATATTGTTAAGAACTTTTCTAGAAATTTTAATGGCATCATCCAAGTTTTTTGTTTTATTTATATTCACTTTTTAATGCGTGTTTAAATAGCCGATGATCTTGTTTTTGAGGGAATTTCTTAGTTTTACTTATTTTACCCATACCGAATTTTGTTTTTGCTTTCATTGCGTTAGTGACAAACCAAGCGTTTGTTTTTTCAGCAAGACTACTATCACTCGAATTAACTCTTTGCCAAGCCTCTTCAGCTGAGATTCTGTCGGCAATATGTCTTTTTTAACCGACTTCAAAAAGGAGGAGGTTCTCAAGTTGGTTGGTTTCGATTACATCGATTACTCCTAAAGTACTTGCCCGATTGCCGTAATTTTTTGTCAACATATAGAGATCATCAACACAGAGGTGCCCGTCTATAAAAGTGGGCGGTAATCGACAAAGGGGCGTGTCGCTACAAAAAACACTGTATTTCAGTAAATATTGCCACTAGAGAAATAAAATTCACTGTAAAAATAGAAGGGCAGGCACGAATATTAAAAAATACAATCACTTAAGTGGGCGTTGTTCTAAAAAAGGGTGTGGCAATATTGGAAAAACTCTGTTTCTCGAATAAAATTGACACTAGAGTACTGAAATTTAGTACAGAGGTAGGCACAATTATTGAAAACTACTATCAAGAAAGTGGGCGTTATTCGAAAAAGGGGTGTGGCAATATAAGGCAATTACTGTATCTCGAATAATATTGACACAAAGATACAGAAATTTATTACAGCGGTAGTTACAATTACTATAAATTTTTGTAAAAAAAAATGGGCGTTATTCGATAAGGGGTGTGGCAATATTAAAAAAACACTGTATCTCGAATACTATTGGCACTAGGATACTAAAATTTAGTGCAGAGGTAGGCACAAGTATAACAAATTACTGCCAATAATGTGGGTGGTATTCGATAAAGGGGCGTGTCACTATAAGAAAAACACTATCTCAGTAAATATTGCCATAGGGTACTGACATTATTTACTGAGATATTGCAAGGGTAGGTACAATTATAAAAAATTACGGTCAGTTAAATAGGCGTTATTTGACAAAGAGGTGTGGCAATATTTGAAACACATTGTATCTCGAATAATATTGACACTAGAGTACTAAAGTTTACTACAGAGGTAGGCAAAAGTATAGAAAATTAATTACAATAAAGTGGGGGTTGTTTGATAAAGGGGTGTGGCAATATTTGAAACACATTGTGTCTCGGATAATATTGACACTAGAATACTGAAATTTAGTACAGAGGTAGGCACAGTTATTTCAAATTAATACCAACGAAGTGGGCGTTATTCGACTAAGGGTGTGGCAGTGTTTGAAAAAATTGTATAATATTGACACAAGAGTGATAAAATTCATTGTAAGAATGGGTAGAATTATTGAAAACACCATGACAAAGTGGGCGAAATTCGACAATTCGACAACGATGCGTGTCACTATTAGAAAAAACACTATATCTCAGTCAATAGTGACACTATGGTATGGAAATCAATTCAAGAATAGGTAGAGTTATAAATAAACACAATCAAAAAAGTAGATTAGATTCAACAAAGAGGCGAGTCACAATTAGAAAAACCCTGCATTTCAGTAAATAGTGAAACTTGGGTTCTAATATTTGGTAGGTGGGTAGGTAGAATAATTGAAAAGGTGGGAGAGATTAAAAAAAACGTGAGGCACTTTAAGAAAATACTATATATCGGTTAATACTGATGCTAGAGAACTAAAATTGGGTGCAGAGCAAGGTTGAATTATTATAAAGTACATAGGCGGGATTCAAAATAGCGCGTGACACTTTAATAAAAATTGTAAAGAGACAGAAATTGAAAATAATCAACAAACCATGAAAAAGTGAAATATTTGAAATTTTCCTTAATAATTCTTGCAAATGTTTTAAAAAATTCAAAAGAGTAAAGAATAAGAAACGACAGAAAAAAAAAACATTTTTTAAATTATGACCTTAAATAATTTAGTTTGCAAACTTTTCCTAAAATTTATCATATACTCTAAAAAGGAAGAAACAAAAACTTACTAACAAAAAAAAAAAACTTACTTCAAAATCAACTTATTATTACTTACTTATTATAATAAAAAATAATTTTAAATTACTTTTCCTATTAATCGTGGTAAGATCTCTTAAAAAATTTTTTAAACTTTTCCTAATTTGTTTTATTTTTATCATAAATATATTATTTTTTTATGATAAAAAAAGCTTCGAAGTCGGCGCTAATAAAATCAGTTTTTTTGTGAAGCTGCAACACAATAATAGCATATTCAATGTCAGATTTCCAAGCTCACTCAAACATTAGATTGAGAATGTTTATGTATGCAAAGCTTTTAAAATTACTCTTAAACTAAAAAAATAAAACAAGTTCAAATTAGGGCAGGGATAGTAAAATAGTCCTGATTTAATGACAAAGATTAGCGCCGACTACAAAGCTTTTATTATAAAAAAAAAAAATATATTTATGATAAAAATAAAACAAATTAGGAAAAGTTAAAATGATAAGATTACCGATATAATAATGTATATAAATAAATTATCAGATTTTACCACGGTTAATAGGAAAAGTAATTTAAAATTATTTTTTACTTTGTAGTGATTTTAGTAATATGTTGCTGAGAATTATCCCCTTGAACGCGTAAAGCATACATTTTAGCCCGTAATGCAACAAATTCCAACATAAATTGACCATTGTTTTCATCTTTCATAAGCCCCAGTTTTTTCTTGTTAACTTGCATTAAATTATATGGATTGCTTGCAGAATAACCAGATGTATCGAATCTGTGTAAATGTTGACTCATATCCATGTAAACATCGTTTGTTTTTATTTCGTATATAAGTGAATCGGTGTCAGTATAGCATAGCTCGCAATTATCATCATAATTGCATTTTATGTATTTATAATGAACTCATATAGCAATGTTTTGGAGATACAGTGGCTCAAAGTAATAATGGAACAAACTAAAAAATTTCATTCAAATCCAAATTTAAAATAATTTGATGGTCCAACTGGGAAGTTTTTGTATATTTTGAAAAGAGTATGATATGATTAATATAAATAATTATAAGAATAATGAATTAACAGTTCATTGATTTAAAAAAATAAAAAAACAAAATTAATAACAAAAATCAACATCAAAGTAATAATGGAACACGACGTTTATTTATATATTCTACGTGTGGAAAAAGGTAAATACGAAACTTAAGAAAAACGATCTTTGTCACACAATAAAGCACGGTATGGGTTCAGTGGTGCTCAAGGGTGCCATGTCAGCTGCAAGTCCTGGAAAGCTTCACATCATCGATGGTATTATGGACCAACACTTATTCATTAATATATTGAACAATAATTCGAATGAAGGTGTGAGAAAGTTGGCTATTGATTGATTGATTTTCATTTTCCAGGAAAACGATCCGAGACAAAAGGCCAATAATGTGAGAAGCTGACCTCTTAATAATTGACCACATGTCATGTAAACCCCAACCCGCTTTGCAGACCTCATTTCTATTGAGCTCACATGGAGTAACCCGAAGGAAAGTTGAAAAATCACACAATTTCTACTCGTGATCAGCCAAAAACAGCCCTTATTGAGGAGTGGAAGAATATGGAGAGGTCCTACGACCGAAAAGTGGTGAATCAATGCCAAATCATTTGGAAATGGCTATTGAATAGAAGGGCTTACCAACTTAATATATACTCTGCATTTTTTTTAAATAATTTTGCTTATGTTTTTAGAAATTAACGTCGTGTTCCATTATTACTTTGATGTTGATTTTTGTTATTAATTTTGTTTTTTTATTTTTTTAAATCAATGAACTGTTAATTCATTATTCTTGTAATTATTTTATATTACTCAAATCATACTCTTTTCAAAATATACAAAAACTTGCCAGTTGGACCATCAAAATATTTTAAATTTGGATTTGAATGAAATTTTTTTGTTTGTTCCATTATTACTTTGAGCCACTGTATCTAATATAGCCATTCCAATATAAATTGGTTTATCGAATATTACTTCTGTTTTCTAAAGTTCAATAGCAGCCAAATTATCATCAAATATTGAGCGACTGTGGAAATTTCGTTTCGATATTAGTGCTTCAGCCCCGTAACGTCCTTGCCAGCTAGTTACAAGTTTAATATCACGTCGAAGGCGAACATTTTCCATTGTTTTTCCAAAAACTGCATTACACATCAACTTGAATAGATTTTTTCTAATTCGTTTTTTGCGTTTTGTCTTAAAAAGGTATCTAATTCGATATCATCTGGCAACTCTTGCTACTTGCTACAAGTTCGTTATTTACTTCAGCTCCTTTAGTTTTTATTTTAAATTCTTTCTTTAACCGGATTTTAACTTTATAAATACATTCTAATTTAACTTGCTGTATTTTGCTGAGGATCGTCGTTGGATTTCTGCAGTTACATTCAGTGAATGCACTGGAATGATCCTTTTATTATAAATCAAATTAGTTTACATATATATCTTTGCAATTTTTTTATTTTTTATTCTGCTTTAACAAAACATCTATTCTCAGAGAGTGTAAGTTTTTTGTTTATTCTTATCAGCTGTTCTGACATTTGTGTACATCTAAGTTCTTGCTCCTTCTTAGCTATTACACAAACCGGTGACTTTTCTGTGCTTATCAAACTTCTTCAAACAGGGTTGCCAAAGCTACTTTTGAATCTAAAAATTTAATTTTATATTACCTTAAAACTAAACTTTAATTAAAATTTAATAAAAGTAATTATGTACTGCAAATTCCGGAACTGTGCTGTTAAAGGAGAATCCGACCGTATTGTGAATTGCTGGTTGTGTGAATCCTTTTTTCACTTTAAGTGGGCAGCACTAAATGCTCGTGTTTTCGATGCACTTAACGAAAACAAAGGTTTACGTTGGGCATGCGAAGAATGCAGAGCAACGGATGTTGATATTTTAAAGCTGATAAGGCAATCAAGAAAGGGCTTCTTGGTGGTCTCAAAGGACCTAGAGGCGGCTCAGAATAGATTGTAGGAGTAAGGGAATTTGTTTAAATCGTTTAAGTGCATGGATGAGGCTTTTATCTCTCCTAACCCAGCAAAATTTTTCGTATTGCCTTGATTTGTATTCGATTATAAAACGCATTACATAAATGTTGGTGACCAATAATGCATTATATTGTATATTACTCGTAATGCAGTAAGTAATGTCAGCCCTTTTTGCTTTTGAAAGGAGTGTTCTGTTTTTTTATACTTGAAATTTTTTGTTTGACTTTTATTTTTGCTTCAAAAGTGTCAAATTTTATAATTTTGAATAGGAACAAAATGCCAGATTTATGAATGAAATACAGAAAAATGTGTTAAAGGTAAATATTATATAGATATTATATTAATTAATTAACTGATACATATATCTATTAAATAAAAGCATTTTTCTCATTTTAAAGAAGAAATTCTCCAGCACTTGATTGGTGTTGTTGATCTGCAAAAGATGTACGAAAAAAATTTATTTTTTCAATATTTGAATCGCTTTTCTAATTTGTGCAGAGAAACATCTTATTCAATAACTTCTTAGTTGTTAATAAATAAGTGATTATTGAGAAGAAGTTATTCATCAAGTTTAATTAGTGCTTACATAAGTACTCCCATGTCAAGCGAAAGCTTCATCGATTACCTCCAATGACATGCCTGTATAAAAATAATGGGTTCTGTAAGCGAGAGGGTAAGCGATGAATGAAATTTTCTGGATTACTTTAATAAATTACTTTAATAAATTTTCTGGATTACATATAATCGATGTAAGCGAAGATTTTGCTGGGAAGCGCAAACGTAGCAAAAATAATCTCCGGAGCCTGACCAATGCTACTGCTAAAGCAGCCTCTCCGTCTACCAATGTAACTCCACAACCCACTACTGGGTGTAATATTGAGCCTTCACCCAACTTAAATACTTCAGGTGAAGCATTCACAACTGAAATTGAGGTTGTAGCCAAAGTCCATAATACTAATGATGTGGCTACTGCAAATTCTCCAGCATTTGTCGACCCCAATTAACGTTTGGCTGAGGCTTCTGCTGTTATTCCTTCAATTAACTTAAGCACTAACTCTCCTTCTACTTCTGGCGCTTTATCTTATGATGGTAATTCGGTACCTATTACTAATAATACAGGTGCAATACCTAAACTAATATCGATAAGTAGCTCAAATCAGCCAGAGCACAAAAATCTTGTAGTAATTCCGCCTGCAAGATCTATATTTGTTTCACGATTTGCAGCTGATACGTCTGAGGATGACATCCTTTACTTTTTAAATACAAACCTTAATATTTTGAATAAAAATATTTCTGTTTATAAATTCAAGTTCTCTCATGAACTTGCTACTTTACCTGTTCGCGAAATAAACCAAAAAAACTAGATTTCTGCCTACAGTTCCGCATCTTATATCAAAACGTTCGTGGTATTAACACTAAATTGATAAATTTATTTATTATGAGTCACAACATTCATTACGATATTATTGCTTTCAGTGAGACCTGGCTTAGACCTAACACTTTGAATTCTGAAATTCTATGTAACAAATTTAATATTTATCGTTAAGATAGAAACTCTATCTGGCGGTGTGTGATTGCGGTTAAATCAACATATTTCGCTCAAGAAATAGTTATCCTTGAAACTGCAGACATAGAATTGTTGTGTGCATGCAAAGTACGGTTTTTTGAGTCTTTATATAACAAGCTCATATAATGATCATATCTTAATAACTGGTGACTTTAACTTACCCAATGTTTCTTGGAACTATTGTTCTGAAAACCCTTCAATATATTTAGCATCGTCTGAAAGTTCATCTGATAATTACTTTTTAAATGAGCTTTCATTTCAAGGTCTTTTCCAACTAAACTGTCACTTGAATAAGAACAACCGTTTGCGCGATCTGGTATTTTTTGATGAAAGCAACATTGCTTCAGTGTCAAGGTCCAATCCTCTGGTCACTCCTGAAGATTCTCACCATCCAACCATTGAAATTAGTCTCAATTTTCCTAAACCATCTATACAGAATCGTGCTAGTCAACAATTCATGGAATTCAATTTTAAAAAAATTAACTATGTTATGTTAAAAAATAGTTTGTCCAGTAAAAATTCGTCATCTATACTGCATCTTAATACAAAAGTTTTATCTTCACAGAATCTGGATGCTGCGGTCTGCGCGGTCTTATCTATTTTCCAACTATCTGGAAGTCCTCATTCATTATCCCATTGCATAAATCTGGCAATAGATCTCTAATTGATAACTATCGTGGAATTGCGAAATTAAGTGCTTTGCCCAAACTTTTTGAAGCAATTATTACCTCACAATTATCACATAGTGTTAAGTCGTTGATATCCACATGTCAACATGGGTTCCTCTCAGGAAAATCTACGGTCACTAACCTCCTTGAATTTACATCTATAATAATAGAAAATTTTGGAGAAGGTTTACAGACTGATGTTATTTACACGGACTTTAGCAAAGCTTTTGATGTTGTAAATCACAAGCTCTTGATTCTAAAATTATCTTTGATTGGATTTCCCACAAAAATGGTGAGATTGATCGAATCGTATTTAAGTAACAGAACACAATCTGTTCTATTTAAACTCGTGAAATCATACGAGTTTCCTGTTATCTCTGGAGTACCCCAAGGAAGTCATCTTGGGCCACTTTTGTTTCTTCTTTATATAAACAATTTGCCATCGGTCATAAAGCATTCTAACATCTTGATGTATGCTGACGACGTCAAACTATTACTATTCTATTTTAAGAATGAATATGATGGTTTATTCCTGGCTCATTCCACAGAAATGAGGAACGGAAACATGAATTCTAAAATGCATGTATTTGAAGTAATTTTTGGTTTTCGAATTGAAGTGGAATCTTAAGTTAGTCCTGCTGCAAAAATATTTTTAAATTAAATGCTTTTTTATATTATTTTGACAATTTAACTAAACAAACTTCGAGTTGAAAAAAATTTTGAAATATATTGATTTAATTTAATCAATGAAATCAGTCATCTTTTGATACAACTTTTAAAAAAATAAGGTTAGTAATATTAAAAAAGATATTAATGTTGTGTTAGAATAGTTTGTAATAATGATTGGTTACTGCGTTTTCAAAGTACAAAATATTTAAACTGAGTGTTTTTTCCATGTCACACCCGTCCCAAAAAAGGCTATAGTTTTCCTAAGAAGCAACATGGGCTTATGATAAGAATGAAACTTTCCTAAAGTAAGGATGTTGATGTTTTACATAAATTTGTAAACTTTTTTCATTCAACATATTATTTTTATTCTTCCTTTCCGTTACAAGAAGTTGGTCACACCCGGAACGGTTTTCAAAATTTTTTTCTGATAATGAAATTTTTGCAAGTATATGAATAAATTCTTTGATTAAAACAAGTTTTGTAAATTCATGTATAGCGAAATCATTTGTATAGGTATTAATTTGATCAAAAATTCATGCAAAAATTTTTTGCAAAAAAATATTTTTTTTTTATATATATTAAAAACTTGAAATTATTTGAATAGGTATTAATTTGATAAAAAATTCATGCAAAAAAATTTTTTGCAAAAAAAATTTTTTTTTTTTAAAATTAAAACATTAATTAGAAACATATTTTTTTGATTTAAGTGTCAAAAATATGTGAAAGTTATTATACCCATTAAGTTCTTATATATATTTCCCACATCATTCGCACTCGTCACACCCGGGACAATCTTATGTCACACCCGTCCCATTTAAAAGTTTAAAAAAGAATGGTTATCATCATTTTTTCAAAATATTTTTCACTGGTATTCAACAGAAAATATATTAAATTTGAATATATGCAAGTCAAAAATGGTCTCATTGTGGCAGATGGACTGAATTTCAATGTTAAACTCAGAATTTTTAGTTTTTAAACTTGTGCTCGTCACACCCGTCCCAGGTGTTTAAGCGAATGTAACTATTAAACTAGTATAAATAATTGCATTATGTTTTAGCATTTTGAAACCTTGGGGCATCTTCTAAAATACCCTATAGTAAATTGCTAAAATTTTAACCGGTTAATACCATTTTCAGCACGTTAAAGTAGTCAAAACGTCACACTCGTCTGTATGGAATGAGCCTCCTGCAAATTGACATCAACAATATTCATAGCTGGTGCAGAATAAATCTAATGAATCTTAATATGAAAAAATGTAAGCACATGACCTTCTCGCGAAAACCATTCTTAAAGTGTAATTTCAAAATATGTGACTACACATTAGAATCCTTAGATAGTTTCCATGATCTTGGAGTTACCATGGATCCTAAACTACGATTTCACATTCATATAAATAAAATAATAAATAGAGCAAATAGTACCCTAGGATTTATTAAACGTTGGGCACAAGAGTTTAATGATCCTTTCATTACTAAAACTTTATTCACTGCTCTAGTTCGGCCTATCTTAGAATATGCTTCAATTGTATGGTGTCCACGATATGGTTGTTATATCGATGACATTGAATCTGTTCAGAAAAAATTTCTTTTGTTCTGCCTGAACTATCTTTATTGGAATATTAGCTTTAATTTACCACCTTATGAATATCGCCTACAGCTATTAAATCTTCCTACTTTGAAAAATACGAGAGTTATGCTTAACGTTAGTTGGATTTTTAAGCTTTTACATGGACATGTAGACAGTCCATATTTATTGGGTAAAATTTACTGTAATATTCCACTTCGTCCTAGAAGATCTTTTGAGTAACTTTTTTATGAACTTTTGTTGAACAAATTACTTGCAAAATGAACCATTAAGAAGCGCTTGCGGAGACTTTAATTCTGTTTCAAATGTTATATCATTAAATGAATCCATGTACTCAATTAAACATAAAATAATAGATTGACTGCAGTACCGACAATAATCATGATCTTCCAATGGCACATAATTCTCACCTGGTTATGGATATACATAATACAACATATACATCTGGATGGATATGACCTGAACCTGTTTTGGATCCCTATTTAATATAATCGAACATGCTTGGTGAATGTAAACGCATTTTTTCTGTTGTGCTGTGCTGGTTGTATCTTTTGGACTTTGCCCTACAATCAGCGAGAACGATTTGTCTGACATATAATAATACGACAGGCCAATGAGACCTAGTTGTCTCAGTGCCAGCGTTTGCAACCATTTCTTTGTTTCTATGGAAGTTGGTGTGGTAAATATGACCTTGTTTGTCGAAATACTACCTTGCTGTGAACGAAATGTATTATGTATATGGTTATACTTAAAGCTGCTTTACATTGTCCTACTGTGTGTTACGACATGTCAAAATTTTTAATGTGTGATAGAATGTGGGATGTTGTAAACAACGAAAAAGAAAGTGTGCTCGAATCTGTTTTGATTTTTTTGACATGTCGTACTACATTTTGTTTTTAGGTTTGTTTCTAATTTCATCACACATTCTATCCGACCACAGTTGCAATTAGATAACTATAAATTTTAATTTGATTTTGTTTTTGTTTTTTTGTTTTTTGTGCATAAAAAACACTTTTGGCGCTTCTTACAGCAATTAGATTGATATTCCTTTGGATGGCCATCAAAGTTGAATTGAGTTATCTTTTTTTTTTAATATAAAATCAAACAATTTTATAAAAAATGTGATGCGATTCTGTGTGAAAGTCTAAACATGAAAAATGAGTTTCTTTATACAAAAATTAAAAATGACAGTGTGATGAAATTTGGTTATACTTTCTATCTCACATGTCGTAACACACAGTAGGACAATGTAAAGCGGCTTTTATCAGTGTGGCGTACAGACCTTGTTTGTCTTGATACCTCCCACCGTTCTAGGTGCACCTCGACACCATGGTGCTTTAAATCACAACCATGTTTGCCTTGGTTCCACAATATTAATATGTATTATTTTGAAACATCGAATTTTATATTACGTCAATGTTAAAATATCATTATATTTCAGTTATTATGCTATATTCTAAATTGTTATATATAATTACAATAAATTGTTTTGTAAATGGCTAAATTTTAAAAGCTATAAAGCCTCAAAGGCTTAGCTTAAAATAAATAAGAATAATAATAATAATATATGGCTTCATCCAAACAGCTTGGGAGAACTTCAAGGCGCGATGAATTTTTGAACGTGTTAACCCTTCATTTAAATACTCATTTAGATTCCTATAGTGAATTACATATTTTCCTTTATTGAATAACGTTGCCAACATTTTTGTATCTTTAGCACCTGGTGGAGCTCTTTTCTCAGGAGCAAAAGGTAGTTCCTTATGCTTATCATGTATGGCAGTTGGATACTCCAAATAAACTTCTCCTCAGAACTAATATGACATTGTCCTAAGCAACTATAAAAATTTTCTTTTGCCGGTAATTGAGTTTCTTCTAGACTCGCCCAATTTGAAATATATTCATATGGGAACACTCCTTTCCTCTTCAGCAGCTTCAACTTTTCATCACCAATGTTCGGAAACTGAGCATCTATAATTTTTTTTTCGTAAGATATGATGCTAGTTTATCCAGGGATGAAGCCATAAATCGGAAGGAGTCAATAAACTTCAATTTGATGTCGCAATCTTTTTTACAGCGATATACTTTTCGATGTTATTTGGCAATATTTTCAAATGACTATTTGATATATCTTCAATCAGTAAATGGGCATCATTCCCGCTCAGATTGTTTATTATAATTAGTATAATATTACTGTCCTTGTATTTTAAATTACAAGCCTGATGTGCGAGTCCTCTGTATTTGCCTGTTAGATGGCAATGATATTTAACTTTAACATCAGATTCCGTAAACGGTTTATCGCAGATATGACAATTTGGCTCTGAAATAAAGCTCTGAATTTGTTCTAGTGTGATATTCTCCATAGGTTTTATCAGATTTAAGATAGATTCCACTGTGTTTCCTATTTGCTCAAGCTCTTTTGCAAACCATTCCGCACAGCGTAAACCTCTATAACTTTTATAGCCTGACAAGCTATCATCATAGGAGCATTTAAAAAAGTACCCCACACTATGAGCCTCATGTTTCATGTAATGGACTCGCTCTTTATTTTTATATTGCTAAATTTCCGCTTTTTTGCGGTGGAAAAGCCACTTTATATTCATTGCGTTTCTTGCATTCTTCAATATGAGTTTGCAAGCGCGCATTTGAATAAAAGTAATGGAGGCATCTCTCGCAAAGGTATTTAGTTCCATGAGCTGATGATAACTGGCTTGATACGAGCCACGAAATATTTTAAATCCAGACATAATGATACTGTAGTACGTCTTCTTTTTCATTAAACTTTTTTTCTATAAACAACAAGTTAACATGTTTCTCCCGTTTTTTTTCCGTTAACCTGCTCGGCAAAACCTTGTATAAATCTGTTTTCCTTTCTTGTTGAAGTTCATTTACGTTAATACTTATGTCATTTATTTCTTCGAACTTTTTTATATCAGGTCTTTTAACTGGAAATGTAATGCCTTTGAGATTCAAAACCGTATAAAAATGTGGATATTTTGAAATGCGTTCAGCATTTTTATCAACGGGATAGAGTGAAGACACAATAGCCCATGCAAAGCAAGCTTTTTCCAAATTTTTTACGTTTTTGCAAGCTTTCTTCTTTGCAATATATTGCGGCAGCTCTAAAACTGATGAAGCTTTCATGGGTGAATATTTATTCATATTAATTGTAAGTTTTACAATTTTTTTCACCGCCCAGCCACTATCTCTTTCTTGAAAATCATCACATTTTTTGAGGATTTTGTTCTGCACATTTTCTTTAAACCAATCACTTAGATTTGTATCCCGTGATATGATGGCATTTTTTGTGTTGAGGTTTTTTACTTCCTCAATTTCTTCGCCCCACACAACTTTATGAATTTTGCAAAAAAGACTGCGTTGACTTTTAAAAAGAATTCCGTCGACATGATGTTTGCTATTTTCCGCTTTTTTTTATTGTATGATTTTATCTGTTTGACTTTTAGTTACACGTTCAAAATGTACTGCATAAATTAAAACAAAATCCAAGACATTTATACAGCAAAAATTGTGATGCTATCAGTTTATGAAAGCACTGTCTTGCGGTTGGCAGCAACAGTCGCATTTTTAATAATCAAAATTCATATGCACATATATAAATAAAAAAAAACTTATATTCAACATGCTTTATAGAAATTGTTTTCCATCACCTTGTCTTCAAAAGTTGGCTTCGCCTATAGTGATCGCTCCGAGAAACATAATATCCACCATTTCCAAACAAACAAAACCCTAGACACAAACCACTACACTTAGTGCTCGCCCCGAGACACAGACCCAAGAGACACATCTGCTAGCGGACTCTGACGACAAACATAGGTGAAACACATAGTGGTGAGTAGTGGTGAAACTTTTGTGAAAAGCGCCTCTAGTGGTGAGTTTTTATATCAGAAATTGGTGTGTGTCTTGGATAAGTGTGGTTTGTGTCTCGGGTAAGTGAGCCAGAACTCCTATAGCCCTCTACTGGCACTCATGCGGTTCAAGGGAGCAGTAGCCATGTAATTTGTTATACTAAATGGTAGATAAATTAAGTTGTTAGCATTTCTAATACTTCTACGATCCTCGTAAGGAGGAAGGTTCAAAAAATCAATACCACCTAAGCCCCTAAGAACAAACCGAACAAAACGTTTTTGGATTCTCTCTATACTTTCAACATGCACACTATAACTTGGGGACCAAACTTGACTTGCGTACTCCAAGTGAGGGCGCACTATTGCATAATACAATGTTATAGTTGTAATCATGCTATTGAATTCTTTGGCCCAGCGTTTTATAAATCCAAGCATTGAAGATGCTTTTTTACAAATGCAATCAATATGATTGTTGAACGATAGCTTAAAATCCATGCATATACCAAGGTCTTTGACGGCCTCAACACGACTTAAAGCAGTATCTTTAATATTATAGTCAAAAATGAAATTATTCCTTTAGCGAAAAGGTTATAGTTTGGCATTTAACAGGATTTAGAAACATATTATTTTTATAACACCAAACTTCAAAAGATTTCAGGTCAGCCTGGAGTAGGTTGGAGTCGTCTTTAGCATTTATTGTTCTGTATATTTTCATATCATCTGCATAAATTAACAGATGAGAGTGTGTAATAATGTGGGTAACATCATTAATGGCTTAAATTAACAGAAGTGGATATAAGTGACTGTGAGGAACACCTGATTCCGCAACAAATGCAGAAGACAAAACCCCTCGGAATTGTATTTATGAATTCCCAACATTCCCTTGGATTAGACAATATTCTCAGCTTAATATTGTCTTATTATTCATTATATAGCGTAGCTGAGCAATTTTCAAATTCCAGAAACAAACATTTGTAAGTTTCTAGATCATTTGAGTCTTAGCTACAGACATATTTTTTCCATGCTCTGTTTCTGTTGTTGCGAAGTGTTTATAAATTCCTTTGTGTACCAGGGGTACGTCGAATTATTCGCAAATTTGAGGCTTTATGGTACGGATTGAGAAAACATAGCAAAGAGTTCCAACTAAAAGTAACTAATGGAAGTATTAAGATTATTTTCATTTATGTATTCTAAAATTGCATTGAGTTTACTATGAATCAAATTATTCAACTTCAAAAAGTCAGCTTTTTTAAAGTTGAATTCATAAACTTTGTTAATGGAATTTGAATTAACTCTATCTGATTTGTACCAAATACTCAATGGTGGATGGTATTCATCAACAGTTGTAAGAGTATGGACGGCCCTCTTAACAATTACATTGTTACTGTCTGTAGTTAAGACCAGGTCAAGAAGTCGATTAAGACTCACTTGTTGTAAGTCAGAACATATATTATCAACAAATATATGTTCTTGGCGGGTCTTCGAATTAGATACACATTAATATGTATCATCGTCAGAAGAATGCCATTTTAAGTCAGGCAAATTAAAATCGCCCAACAATAAAATGTCGTCATTAACGTCAAGTATATTTATAATGTATTCTATGTAATCCGCAAGGTTTGCATAAACGTCAGCACTGCTCTTTGGAGGAACATGCGCATAAACAATATATACATTGGAATTACAATGTATAACCTTTACGCATATAAGTTCGATATTGGAAGAGCAGGGAATATTAATAAAGGAACTAACAAAGCAGTGCCTTACAGCTACTAAGACACCACCACCAACAGCAGAAGTATTGTCAATGTGTCTGTCCTTTCTAAAAACTTGGAAACTTTTGTCAAACAATTCCAAGTCTATAATGCTTCCGTTCAGCCACGTCTCCGTTAACGCAATAATATCCTCAGAAAAATTCAGAGTTGACAAAAATATGTCATGCGTCTTAGAACGTAATCCCCTTACATTTTGATAGTAAAGGGATAGCCTATTTATTTTTTTTTGAGTCTGACGCGTCCGTCGGTTTGTTGGACCTTCTAGACTTGTTTTTTGGCTGAAACTTTGAAACGAGAATATTATTGCCCCACAAATTAGAGTTTAAAACAGTTGCAAACTCTTCAACTGCAACTGTGAGAATGAAGGACGCGTGGGAGGGTTTGTTACCTATTTTTTGCATGAACAGAATGCATTATGGCTTATTAAATAATTTTGTTTGACAAACGTCATAACATTTTCCGTAAATGTATCAGGTTGAAGGCGTGAAAGAAAAATCATTTTTCTCCTGGACACTGCCCTAAAATTAAATTTGATTCATTGTTGGGCTGAGTTAAAATTGGACTATTATTCAATGGAGGAGTAATTGATGGCAACGCAGAAGTAACTACATTATTTATTTCTAAAGGCATAGCTGAGGGCTGCATAGCTTGATGGGTATTTAGAGACGCCTTGCGACGCTTGTTACTTTTGTTTTTCCTCTTGTTTTTGATTTTATTAAGGTCTTTTTAGTTTGAGAACCGGATGAAACTGTCTGAGACAGAGAAGGAATGGTATTTTCCGGAATATAAATCTTATCGTAGACGCTGGTATTGGGTATGGCATTTACTTCGCTAAAAATGTTACAATTTCTCTGAAATTGTTATTCAACGAATTAAGACTTTCCCCAAAAAGCTTTATTTTTGAATAAAGTTCATCTGGGGAAAGGGCCCTGTACGAAGCACAATACCAACGAAGACCTGATCTCGTTGATATTAAATCATCGAGACACGACTTGGAGATACCTGCGCAAGAAGAATGGAACGTTTGCTCACAAGGCCTAGAAAAATTGAACATGGGGTTCAGAATGTTTTGGCTTTTGCAAAGCTCGTTTAAAGAACAAGCAGCCATATTATCTGAAGAAAAATAACTCATTACAAAAATAAACAACAAAAATAAAAAAACTATCAGTATAAAAAAATAAATAAATGATTTTAATTATTTTGTGTGAGTAAACGTGTTAAAAATTAAATAGCGCTTAAAGGGTTAACAATACACTTCAAACAGTTTAGAAGCAACAGCAACAGTATGCCTGTGATCTAATCTAATATATAAAAATCTCGTGTCACGGTGTTAGTGTACAAACCCCTCCGAAACGGCTGGACAGATTTTAATGAAATTTTTTTTATATTTGGTAGATATGAGAATAGATCGTCAAGTATTTTTTACCCTCCTACCCACGAGGGGCGTGGCACTTTTTCAAAAAGTCAAATTTTCGGTTTTACTTTCTTCCTTAAATCGCACATCAATGAATCTCGGTACGAACTTACTATTTAGTCGTGCCCTTCGAATGTCAAATTTGAGCGATCTTTGGGAAGGGAGGCTTGGCACCACCCACACAATTCAATTTTTTGATATCAAATACATTTGGAACTAAATGTCGTATAACAATGAAACTCAGTATGAAGTAACTGATTAGCCAGGTCTTGCAATTATGAAACAGACGCGGGTAATGGAAAACGGGGCATGGCTCTACCCATACAAATAAAATTTTCGATTCAGAATAGCTATGCAAGTAAAAGTCACAGTAAATTTTAACTCATAATGGAGTAACTATTTGGTGATGTCCTGCTACTGAAAAACAAGACGAGCATTGTACAAGGGTTGTGTCTCCACCCATAGTCACATTTTTGAAATTGAATCGCTTTGGTGATATCCTAATAGTCGGAAATACTCGAAAGCTAGAACGGGTATTGGGAAAGGGGTGTAGCTCTGCCTATAAAAGACAATTTTTTATATTTAATAGCTTTGGATCACAGAGTAGTGAAACTCAGAGAATAGTTACTATTTGTTGATCATTCTATTGGAAAACTGGAACAGGCATTGGTCAAGGGCGGCAGCAACGCGTCGGGTACTAGCTAGTATGTATATATAAATAAACAAATAACCCACAAGGAGGAATTTAACAAATTTTTTAAACAATTTAACAATTTAAAACGCACAAATTGCACAATAATTTAACGACTCTACGTAAGCATCAACTAACACCGGCTAATAAACAAGATCAACTGAAAATTGATTTGTTCGGACTCATCCGAAAAATATTCTATTCTTTTGGAAATGCATTTTTTTTTATCTTCAACATTTAAAATATTTTAAGGTCAATTCAAATTTTAATTTATTCATTTATTTTGCTAGATCTTATATATAATACTAGCAATATCCGAAATAAACACATGTACTTCATCTGTAACTTCAAAACCTATTCGATCAAAAATGTAGCTTGTATGGGGAGGTACACCCACTTGTCAAAAGCCCGGCCCAGTTTTATATTAGAAGGACATTACCAAATGGTAACTCCATTCTGAATTTCAATGCTCAGCGACTTTTACTTCCAAAGAAATTTGATATCAAAAATTTGGCTTGTATGGGCGGAGCCACACCCCTTTGTCTATTGACCGTCTCAGTTTTCAAAAAGAAGAACATCACTTAGAAGTAACTTCATTCTGTACCTATAGTAAATTTGGTTTGTGTGGATGGAGTCACACCCCGTTTTCCAATGCCCGTGCTATTTTTCTGGTCGAACGACATGGCCAAAAATTAACTTTATACTGAGTTTAAATGTTATGAGACATTTAGTACCAAAGCTATTCGATATTAAACATTTGAATTGTATGGTTGGTGCCACGCCCCATTATACAATGTTTGCAGAATTTTTCCAGTCGAAGGACACGACTAAATGTTATATTCGTTCCGAGTTTCATAAATGTGTGACTTATATTCACGAGTTTTGGAGCTGTGCAACATGTAATTCTAAAGCTATTCGATATCGAAAATTATGGTTGTATGGGTGTTGCCACGCCCCCATGTTCTATCGGTACCAAACTTCACATGAACACTCTCAAGACTTTGCTAGAGTTTCCCTGACACACTCACATTAATTTTTATGTACATAGAAGATGTTAACATCTTATTTAAAATATGCTTAACTTACGTAGCCTTTAAACGCCAAAATTTACGTTAAACATGCGTTTGCGTTTTACATGCGCTGCTTAGCTTTTGCCAGGCTGTCTCATATAATAGACAAAACCATTCAAAAGTAGAATTATTAGGTTAAGGTTCAACTATAACAACCAGATACCAACGAAAATGCAGTATTTATAATGCTTTTATCAAAAAAAAATTTGCTTTGCATGCCAATCTCTTTCAACCACTATAACCACTTCTTTTTCAACATTTATTAACACGCGAAATAAAACAATTTTAGGCTTCTGATGGGAATAAAATCGAAAATGCAACTACATTAAACGTTATATAATCTCTCTAAATTTATGCTTGCTGTTAGTGCAACTAGGTTTCATAGTAGCAACCTATTTGATTTTAAAAAAGACGTTGGAAAAAAAAAACAAAAATTATTTTCTGATGCGTCCAATATAATGAACAAATTTATTGAAAAGGTTAAGGAAATCTATTTAATAAGGCTGTAATCATAAAAATAATTTCTGCGCATATGCACAAAAGCCATGACATACCACTACGACATTTCAGATCGTGTTGAGAAACATTTGAGCATATGCAATGGAATATTTGTATGCTGGAAAAACTACAAGAATACAAAATTTCATCCTCCATTTCATGGTGAGATTTTAATGTATTTATATTTCTCTCTGAGCAAGAAGTTGACTGCAAAAAAGTAGCTAGTGGTGCTATAAAAACAAATTTTAAATCTGAAATACAATAAATACAATAGTTTAGCTTTCAATTCGCCGATATTGCGTTATTGTCAATGAATAACATTTGCAATAAATAACAAAATAATAATTCGGTTATATATCAGGCGTAACAGGAAAAAAATATTTTACTGTAAATATGTATATACAATTCAAGTCTGATCAAGTCTGAAAACCATAACAAATACGATGTCAGATTGTTGGCAACAGTGCTCAAGAGACCAAACTAAGAGCAACTCCCCACACAACATGGCAGCCGTGCAGTGTGGTGAGTTACTCTCACAGCAAGAGCTTAAGCATTGGCTTTCTGCTGTTTGTTGTGCTGTTTGAACAGCATTAGCATGGATTAAAATACATGAATTCTTAAATAATTAAAGAAAAAGTTTTGTAAAAACATAGAAGCCTATAGTAATTTCGCTTTTCATATCAATTGAATAGTGAAAAAATTATAAAAATCGGTTCAGCGGTTATCGAGAACACTCGGGAACAAATACGCCGTGAGTCTTGTTTTATATAATAGTATAGATAATTATACATTCATAAATTTTAAAAACACACTTATATTACATAAACTCTTTATACAGAAACATAATTATAAAAAATTTTGTATAAACTTTAGTTACAAGTATATAAAAATAAAATTTAAAATAGCTAAAAATTAAAAGTTAATTAAAAGTTAAGTTAGCATATAATTTTAGTAATTTTAATTTGAGAAAAAATATTTATAATTAAATTCATGCAATAACAATAACAATAGAGGTCAGCTACTACAGCTTTTTCGCACTTTCTCAGCATTAACCTATTTAAAGCCACAACCCATATCATCAAATATATAATGACGTGGATACAAGTGGCTCAAAACAAAGTTAATGTGGAAAAAATTTTCCCACCAAAGTTTGGGTTGGGCTCAGGGACAACACAGAACGTATCTACTAACCATGCACACATAGATCTAATTACAGAAAAGCTTATAGTCTACTTTTGAGTTGATCTTTTGACAAGTTATCATCAAAAACGTTACAGTTGTTAACAAAGGTACTCATGCGGTTTAAAGGAGCAGTTAAGATATAGTTCGTTCTACTAAAAGGTAAATAAATTAATGTGTTAGCGTTTCTACTGCTTCTACGGTTAAAGTTAAAATTAATGAGAGAAAGAATTTCCAGAGAATCGAAACGCCGGTCATGAGTTGGTGTAAATATACGATATCTGCAGACCTCCTTCGCTCACCTAGTGACTGCATTCTTAATAGTTCTAAACGATCCTCATAAGGAGGAAGGTTTAAAATGTCAGTTCCACTTAAGCCCCTTAGAGCAAACCGAACAAAACTTTTTGGATCCTCTCTATTCGTTCAACATGCACATTATAACTTGGGGACCAAACTTGACTTGCGTACTCCAAGTGAGGACGCACTATTGCATAAAACAACGTTGTAGTTGTCATCATGCTTTTGAATTCTTTGGCCCAGCGTTTTATAAATCCAAGCATTGAAGACGCTTTTTTACAAATATTATCAATATGAATGTTGAACGACAACTTAGGATTCATGCATATACCAAGGTCTTTGACTGCATCAACACGAATTAAAGCAGTATGTTTTATATTGTAATCAAATAATAAATAATTCCTTTCTCGCGAAAAGGTCATAGTTGGGAATTTACCAGGATTGAGAAACATAATATTTTTAGAACACTAAACTTCAGAGGATTTCAGATCAGCCTGGAGTAGGTTGGAATCATCTTTGTTGTTTGTTTGTTTTGTTAGATGGTGCTTACAACCGTTGGTCGGTTTTGGCCTGGTCTAAGAATTTTCGCCAGCCTCTTTTGTCGTGCGCTTGCTGGCGCCAGTTGGAAACTCCAAGCGTTGTCAGGTTATCCAATGCCTGGTCTTTCCAACGGAGATGCGGTCTTCCTCGTCTGCGTTGGCCACCGCTGGGTACCGAATCCAATATCTTTTTCGCTGGAGCTTCGTCGTTCATTCTCTCGACATGACCTAG